>BSBM01000004.1:2417500-2750000 GCA_027924585.1 Larix kaempferi
ACATCGAGTTTTAATATCTTATTTGTTGTTCATTCTTCCAGGGGTGATATTCTTGTTTTTCAAAGAAACGTATTGAATATGGGAAGCAAACGTAATAATAAAAGAAAGTCTAGAAGGAAGGAGCCGCCCTCTCAAAAGGCCCATGAGATAAGAGAAAAGACCAGGTTGTACATGGAAAACCGTAGACATCAAAATGTTAGTGCCTTAGATCCATCAACAAGCAATGATGAAGTGGTTGAAGTCAATCAAATATTGCATGATGTCGAGTATGAAGGGATGGATGTTGAACACGTTGTTAACTGGAAACCTCCCCAAGAAGAGCACACACATGTCGAACACACTCCATTGTAGGACCAAATTGTGAACGAAGTGCCACAAAAAACCAGTGACGAGACTCGTACGTCCTTTTCGATTCTCTTTCCTCGACTATAAAGTAGATGATGAAGAACTCCTAGACGTATTCATGTGGATGAAAGTTCATTTTCGGGACTTGAAGGTAAGTTTCCCAAATGCACCATTGATTTCCATTGTAACAGGATAATCAAAGAATTTTTTGAATCCAAAACTGATGTAGCAAAATGTCAATTGTTTCTAGCTTTGTTAAAATCACATTGTCTAGCTCATGTTAGGAGAATTTTGGGCATAAAGGTAGTTATAAGTTCAGAGGCCAACAATCATGTTGTTAGAAATCTATAGTCTACATTTAATTTGATTGGAAAAACTTCTCGTACAAAATATTTTAATGCGGCCTATCGTGTACTATCGGAATTGATTGTAGACAAATCCACAAGGCAACGTCGCTTTCTATCACACACATGTAAAATCTTTAAAGTAGATAGAAAGACTCTTCACAAGTATTATGCTATTAGAGAAAAACTTGAGACCCGAGGCCAAAAATATTTTTGGGCATTTGTTGGTAGGTTACCTTATTCAGACATGAAGTTTATTGATGCTATTAAAGAACTAGTACAAAAGTTTTGGCATGATAACACTAGACCGTCATGGAATCAAAGAGATGTGTTAAAGTTGAGAAAAGGTGTTAAGGGGTGTGAACCCCATGTCAAGCACTTCCTTGACACAACACAAACGAAACTCTATGAGAGGTTCAAGAATGAGCACACACAATTGAACTTGGGCCAAAGGTCCTTTGAAAAATGCAAACCCTGGTATGTTAGAATTTGCATTGATCGCAACACATGTTGTTGTAGGTACCATGTATAATTTGAGTACTATTATGATACATATAGACATATATTTTGTGATTTGAATACTAACATTGTGTAGGACTACCCATAATTACAACCACCGAATGCATCCAAAGAATTTATACATAGCATAATGTGCCCAAGACCTGAAGGACAAAAATATTATAAAATATCATGTTTATATGGGACATGTTCCAGGTGCAGTGGATTTGCATTATTGAGCTGTTGCATCCATGAAGCCGAGGAGCACGAATTTGGGAGGATGTCAGTATAAATGTAGAACTTCAATTACATAACATATCAAGTAGATAGTGCGAAGGAAAGCAAAAAAAATGCATTAGTGAAGTCACAGGTAATCTAATTTTGCATACTTTCATAATATACAAGTTGAATTTGTACATATATATTCAGATTGAAAATGTCACGTTGTATTAATTCCCTTGGTTTTGTGGCACCAGGTACAAATTTGCGATTTCATGAAGGAATTCTACCAAAAGACCGAGCAGTATGTACAACATGTCCATGTAGCACGATGGCAGGATGAACAATACAGATAGTGCAGGGACACCTTTCCCAATGGCACAGTATTGTCGGTTGTGGACTTTGCTGAAAACTACACCCTGCAGCCACAGAATGAGATTCAAAGTCAATACTACCATTCAGACCAAGTTAGCATAATGGTCCATATCACGTATAGGCACATGCTAGAGAGAAGTAATGACATGAGGATAATATTGAAAGAGACCAACTTCTACATCAGTGACGATAGGTGCCATGACCTGCATTATGTGCAGCATTACTTCAAAATTTTCTATGATCAGCTGAAGGAGAGAGGTATACAGATGGATCAACATTGGATATGGTCAGATGGTTTTGTAGGCCCATTCAAAAATGCACGTGTAATCCAGTGGTTGAGCATTTTGCACAAGACTTATGATGTGCTTCATATATGGAACTATTTTGAGACCGGGAAAGGAAAGAGAGAGCATGACGGGGCTGGAGCATGTCTCAAAACTTCCCTACGAAGGGAGGAGGTGAGGTGCATGAGAAACCCTCATATTTGGGATGCATAATCCATAGTTCAATGGTGTTCTAGAAAAATGTCAGATCGAACCATGGAGCAGCACAGACCAATAGGCAGAGGACATGTTGTTAGACATTTATGGCATGTAGTTGATATAGATCGATCGTGATCTTATAGTTGTAGTACTGTGCAAGCCACTCGTGGATTTCATTCGGTTCGAAGCTCAAAAAACCCCTTATTTGAAATATGGACGCGGAAACTTGATTACTTTTGTGGGCCTTGCAACAGTTGTGAGTGGGATGAGTGTGAATCAATGGATTGGGTTGATGAATGGGATCATGTATCACTTACAGTGGACCCACGTGTAGTTTTTGAAAGAATCCAGTTAGAGGAAGGTCAGTCCTCTATTTCGAATGAATATGATCATATATCTGATCTTGTATAGCCAGGTAAACATTTCTGCATGCATATCTCGGTTCCCTCCTTGTTTTTGTAATTATCCAAGTTATCAAACCACTAATTGTTGGATTATGACCGTAAAATGCATATTTGCAAGACACATCTACGCAGTTGTCTCCTCGATAGACAGTGCAATTGGGACGAATTATTGGTTGGCATGATGCAACTAGCGGAAGCAAACCCTCCTCTCATCATTAACCGATAGTGAAGGAATTACATTTCCAGCTGGCTCAATGGTTGTTCAGGGGTAATATATTACAGTAGATGGAAAGGGACCATAGAGCAATGGATACACATACACAGATTATAGACCAGGTTCACGGCTGTAACACTTTACGCACTTGATCATTGGTACAAACAACCAACTACAAATAATGTCAATGAAGTCATCAAACAAGGTACACTACTTACATGCAGAGCACAATAGGTTGTTTGAGACAATAAAAAACCGAGAGGATCCAGAAGGCCTAATTGATTGAGGTGCATAGTATAGTCATGTGATTGTTTATTCATACATGTCTAATGTTATTCATGTTAGATAGTTTATTTGATATTTTTATCTTATATCGTTTATTTGATGTTTGAGTCATGATTAAGTTATTATTACAATACATTGATGTTTTACACCAACCACTCCAATTCAAGTTTTCATCTATTTATGAAAAATTCACATCCATAAACAAGATTGAAAACTCATCTTATATTATAGCATTTCATATATTCAATAGAAATTAGAATCAATACACATCAATGACTACACATTTTTCATTCACAAATCATAATGAGACACATAGATGCACTGAAATTTGATAGGCATTAGGCAATAGCTCAAGATGTTGGAACCATATTTCTCATTAAGCCATCAAAATAAAAATGTATTACAAAGATGTCAGAATTCCACTGGGCATTAGAAAATGTCAAATAGACTAATAGTAAATACAAAAAGGGGTGGATCGAGATGGAAGAATCCCACATGTCAAGTATATCTAGAATAACTAAGAATTCCAACTAACATTATTCTTTAGGGTTAGTAGATTTCATTTTAAAACCAAAAAAATACTTTTTTGATATATTATATATGGATGGTAAGCACAAATTAATGTTAAAAGACTCAAGCAGGTATGGACTCATTTCATCTCATTAGCAACATTTACGTAGCCATTTTTTATATGTCATTTCACTAGCCACTTCACCCAATTTCCGTGACTCCGATCGTGAATCCGTCGATTCCGATGGATATTGGACGCCGGGTTTCAGCTAGTGGACCCCCCACACCATGCCTCGAAGTATCAAAAATGTTGCTATTCTACCAATTGTGGAGCTAGGTTTTTTCTCATTGAGGGCCATGCCAATATTGCTCAAGGGGGTCATTTCTCATCTGAAGGCTCTCGGGCCTGCATGGCCATCGTGAACATGTACACAATGGCCACGTGCATGTGTAGGAGTTGACGAAACCCAAGTCCACTCGCTGGTTTGGGTTCCATGCCCTTGGAGCAATTCCTTAAAGTGTCCCTAAATGTCCTCGAGGTGGCCGACCAAAATTCCTGTAGCACCAAAACCGTGACTCCAATCGTGAATCCATCAATTCTGATGGATCCGGGGTGCTGGGTTTGATCTAAGGGACCCACCATATCGTTCCTTGAAGTCTCGAAAATGGTGCTATTGTTCCATCTCCGGAGCTAGGGTTTTGCTCAGTGAAGGCCATGCCAATCTTGCTCAAGGGGGTCATTTATCATCCGAAGGATCCTGGGCATGCATGACCATCGTGAACATGTCCAAAATGTCCACTTGCATGTGTGGGAGTTGAAGGAACCCAAGTTCGCTCGCCGGTTTGGGTTCCGTGCCACTGGAGCAATTCCTCAAAGTGTCCCTGAATGGCCCGGGGTACCCGACGAAATATCCCGTAGCATCAAAACCATGACTTCAATCATAAATCCATCGATTTCTATGGATCTAGGACACTGGTTTTCAGCTAGGAGCCCCCCCGCATCGTGCCTCAAAGTCTCGGAAATGGTGTTATTGTGCCATCTCCGGAGCTAGGGTTTTTCTCAGTGAAGGCCATTCAAATATTGGTCAAGGGGGGCATTTATGATCTGAAGCATATCGTGTGTGCGTGGAAATCATGAACACATCCACAATGGCCACATGCAAATGTGGGAGCTGACAGAACCCAAGTTTGCTTGTCGGTTTGGGTTCCGTGACCCTGGAGCAATTCCTCAAAGTGTCCCTGAGTAGCAATGGGGTGTCGACGAAAATGACCGCAACAACAAAATCGTGACTCCAATCGCGAATCCTTCAATTCCAATCGATCCGAGGTGCCGTGTTTCAGCTAGGGGACCCCCTACACTGTGCCTCGAAGTATCAGAAACGGTGATATTGTGCCATTTATGGAGCTAGCATTTTGCTTAGTGAAGGCCATGCCAATCTTGCTCAATTGGGTCATTTATGATCCAAAGGCTCCCGAGTGTGCATGGACATCGTGAACAAGTCCAAAATGGACACATACATGTGTGGTAGATGACGGAACCCAAGTCCGCTTGCTGGTTTGGGTTCCGTGATCCCGGAGCAATTCCTGAATGTGTCCCTGAAAGGCCCTGAAGTGCCCACCGAAAATTACCATAGCACCAAAACCGTGACTCCGATCGTGAATCCGTCAATTCCTATGGATCTGGGGTGCCGGGTTTTAGCTAGGGGACCCCCTACACCATGCCTCGAAGTCTTGTAAATGGTGTTATTGTGCCATCTCTGGAGCTAGGGTTTTGCTCAGTGAAGGCCATTCAAATATTGCTCAAGGAGGCATTTACGATCCGAAGGCTCCTGGGTGTGTGTGGCCATCGTGAACATGTCCAAAATGGAAACACGCACGTGTGGGAGCATACGTAACCCAAGTTCGCTCGCTGGTTTGTGTTTCGTACCCTCGGAGCAATTCCTCAAAGTGTCCTTGAATGACCCCAGGGTGCTGGACGAAAATACCCATAGCAGCAAAACTGCGACTCTGATTGTGAATAGATTGATTCTGATGGATCTGTGATGTCGGGTTTTAGATAGGGGACCCCCCCACACCATGCCTTCAAGTCTCAAAAATAGTGTTATTGTGCCATCTCTGGAGCTAGGTTTTTGCTCAGGGAAGGCCATTTCAATATTGCTCAAGGGGGTGATTTACGATCTGAATGCTCCTGGGCATGCATGGCCATTGTGAACACATCCACAATGGGCACATGCACATATGGGAGCTGATGGAACCCAAGTATGCTCTTTGGTTTCGGTTTCGTGACCCTAGAGCAATTCCTCAAAGTGTCCCTGAATGGCCACGGGGTGCCCGACGAAAATGCCTGCATTAGCAAAACCATGACTCCGATCGTGAATCCATCGATTCCAATTGATCCAGGGTGCTGATTTTCAGCTAGGTGACCCCCCACACTGTGCCTCGAAGTCTTGGAAGCAGTGCTACTGTGCCATCTACGGAGCTAGGTTTTTGCTCAGTGAAGGCCATGCCAATCTTGCTCAAGGGGGTCATTTCTCATCCGAAGGCTCCCGGGCATGCTTGGTCATTGTGAACACATCCACAATGGCCACATGCATGTGGAGGAGTTGACGGAACCCAAGTCTGCTCATCGGTTTGCATTCCATGACCCCGAAGCAATTCCTCAAAGTGTCATTGAATGGCCACGGGGTGCCTGAAAAAAAATCCTGTAGCACCAAAAACATGACTCCGATCGAGAATCCATCAATTCTGATGGATCCAGGATGCCAGGTTTCAACTAGGGGACCCTCCGGACCGTTCCTCGAAGTCTCAGAAATGATGTTATTGTGTCATCTCCAGAGCTAGGGTTTTGCTCAGTGAAGGCCATTCCAATATTGCTAAATGGGGTCATTTACGATATGAAGGCTCCCAGTCCTGTGTGGCTATCGTGAACATGTCCAAAATGGCCATGTGCACGTGCAAGAGCTGATGGAACCCAATTTGGCTCGCTGGTTTGGGTTCCGTAACCCCAGAGCAGATCCTTAAAGTGTCCCTGAAAAGCCACAGGGTTCCAGACGAAAATGCCTGCAGCAGCAAAACCGTGACTTCGATCATGATTCCATTGATTCTGATGGATCTAGGATGCCAGGTTTCAACTAGGGGACCCCCAACACCATGCCTCTAAGTCTACGAAATGATGCTATTGTGCCATCTCCAGAGCCAGGGTTTTTCTCAGTGAAGGCCAAATCAATCTTGCTCAAGGGGCCATTTCTCATCTGAAGGCTCCCGGGTGTGTGTGTCCATCATTAACACATCCATAATGGCCACATGCACATGTGGGAGCTGATGGAACCCAAGTCCACTCACCGGTTTGAGTTCCGTGCCATAGGAGCAATTCCTCAAAGCGTTTGTGAATGGCCCCAGGGTGCTCGACCAAAATTCCCGTAGCATCAAAACCGTGACTCTGATCACGAATCTGTCGATTCTGATGGATCCAGGGTGTCGGTTTTTAGCTTGCCCCCCCCTACACCATGCCTCAAAGTCTAGGAAACGGTGTTATCATGCAATCTCAGTAACTAGAGTTTTTCCCGGAGATGGCATGGCCTTCACTGAGGAAAACCCTAGCTACAGAGATGGAACAATACAACCATTTCCAAGAATTTGAGCCATAGTGCGGGGGGGACCCTATATGAAACCCGACGACTTGAATCCATCGAAATCAACGGATTCACGATCAGAGTCATGATTTTTCTGCTACAAGAATTTTGGTCTGGCACCCCGAGGCCATTCAAAGACACTTTGAGGAATTGCTCCGGGGTCACAAAACCAAACCTAGTGAATGCACTTGGGTTTCGTCATATCCCACACATGCACATGGCCATTGTGGATTTTTTCATGATGGCCATGCATGCCCGGGAGCCTTCGGATGAGAAATTTCCCCCTTGATCAAGATTGGCATGGCCTTCATTGAGCAAAACCATAGCTCTAGAGTTGGCACAATAGCATCGTTTATGAGACTTCGAGGCACGGTGTGGGGGGAAGGCTAGTTTAAAACCAGCACCCCGGATCCATCGGAATTGACGGATTCACGATCGGAGTTACTGTTTTCCTGCTGCGGGAATTTTCGTCAGGCACCCCATGGCCATTCAAGGACACTTTAAGGAATTTCCTTGGGGTCATGGAACCCAAACCGACGAGCAGACTTGGGTTTTGTTAGCTACCGCACATGCACGTGGCCATTGTGGATGTGTTCACGATGGAAACGCACGCCTGGGATCCTTCAGATCATAAATGACCCCATTGAGCAATATTGGAATGGCCTTCACTGAGAAAAACCATAGCTTCAGAGATGGCACAATAACACAATTTTTGAGACTTTGAGTGTTAGAAAAACAGGATCACAGAACAATAAAAATATAAAAAAATGCAAATATAATCACACATACACATTACAATATAGACACAGATATATCATGGTTCACCCAATATGGGCTACGTCCACACTGAAGTTGTCAGTCCTTATTATTATACCATCCAGCAAAGTGAAGGGATACAACCTGCAGCACAGCCGTTGCACTTCCTCTTCATTCTCTCACAGTCTCTCTTCTTGATCTCAGATATCTTTACAATGCATACTACCTAATACATCAACACTAGCCGTGTTACAATGACTTTCTTTTATAAGGTAAATACAATGGGAAAATACCACACGTTACCCAAAACCATGGGCCTGAAATCTATTGGCGAAACAACCCAAAAAAAAATTTCGGGGGTGTTGCCCCTAAACCCCCTTTATCAAGGGCCCGCTACCCCGCGAACCCCTTGGGGATCATGCCAGGATCATAACTAAACCTGGGGTTCAAAAATGGCTGAATCATCATCTATGAGACTGGAAGATCAGGCTCCACATCCAACATTGAGGCACGGTGTGGGGGGTGACCTAGCTGAAACCCAACATACTAGATCCATTGGAATCGACAGATTTGTGATCGGAGTCACGGTTTTGGTTCTACGGGAATTTTATTCGGGAACCCTGGGGCCATTCAGGGACACTTTGACGAATTGCTCCGGGGTCATGGAACCCAAACCGGTGAGCAGAATTGGCTTCCGTCAGCTCCCACACATGCATGTGGCCATTGTGGACGTTTTCATGATGGCCACGCATGCCCAGGATCCTTACGATGAGAAATGACCCCCTTGAGCAAGATTGGCATGGCCCTCACAGAGAAAACCCCTAGCTTCAGAGATGGCACAATAGCACCATTTCCAAGACTTCGAGGCATGGTGTGGGGGGTCCCCTAGATGAAACCTGACATCCCAGATCCATCGGAATCGATGGATTCAATATTGGAATCATGGTTTTGCTACTACTGGCATTTTTCGTCGAGAACACCATGGCCATTCAGGGACACTTTGAGGAATTGCTAAGGGGTCACGGAACCCAAACCGACAAGCAGACTTGGGTTTCGTCATCTCCCACACGTGCACGTGGCCATTTTGGATGTGTTCACGATGGCCATGTACGCCCAAGAGCCTTCGGATATTAAATAACCCCCTTGAGAAATATTGGAATGGACTTCATTGAGAAAATCCCTAGCTCCGGAGATGGCACAATAACACCATTTCGAGGCACAGTGTGGGGGTTTCCCTAGCTGAAACTCGGTGTCCCAGATCCATCGGAATCGATGGATTCATGATCGGAGTCACGGTGTTGCTACTATGGAAATTTTGGTCTGGCACCTGGGGGCCATTTAGGGACACTTTGAGGAATTGCTCTGGGGGCACGAAACCCAAATCGACGAGCGCACTTGGGTTCCGTAAGCTCCTACATGTGAAAATGTTATCCAAATATCTAGGTGCCTATTCTCTTTGATTCTGCAATACATACATAAATAAATCATTTTCCTCGCAAAAAATGCCTTTTAAAAAAATTCTCAGTATATAATAGATTAGGATATTGTTTCTACTATAGCACTGCCTCATTTATCTAGCGCTGAGTTGTATAAAGGAAATCAAGATGAGAGCACCAATAATATTTTATCAGTCTTTCAGTTATCACAATATTATTTCAATCTTATTTTTCCCAAGATATAGACTTGAATTTCTGAGAGACTACAATGCTTCATGGGTCCACGTTTAGAAAACTTATCCCACAAAGGGTGTCTTGTAGGTTTGTTAGTCTCTCATAGATGCAACTTCTGGCCATAAAAATATTTCACACTGGACTAGAAAATAACCGAGTATCTCAAATGTGTTTTAGTTTTAATAGAGACACCCCAACCATTTCCTCATCAAGTTGATCATGAATATTTCAATGTAGATGAGAGAGTTGTTCTTTGGACATACTATTTTGGAATCTCAATGCCCTTTCATATATGTGTAGATTCAAAAAGTACCATAGGCATTGAGAAATAAATAGATGGACACCTTTATGCAATATTTTACTAGCAAAACTCACTAAGATAATGCAACATTTATAAAATAAATTCATATATTTTTTACATTTTCCTCATAACTTTGGGTATAGTGTTGTAGCAAATGTTTAGCCTTTGATATATATGTAGGAACTGAAAACAAGAGAGATTTTGAAGAGCACTAAATTGTAACTAATCCTTCTCTTTAATCTCATATTCAAGCATTTCATGTACTTTGAATTTTAAGAGGCTCCCCCAACAAGAAACTAAGAACCAAAAGCATCACTACAACACATTAAAATCATAATGAAAAGTATTAGAATAAGTTCATGCAAAAGGTTAGGTGAAGCAAAAATACATTCAATTAAATACCAACATATAGGCTAAAATATTAAGTAATCAAAAGGATTTCCAAAGGTGGGAAAAAGCAAATTGGATTTAGAGAAATTTTATGTCCATGTCACTTTTGAAAAGGCTTGGGGAAAAAATGCATTTAACATCTTGCCAGTGAAATTTTACAAAATTTGGGTTTACAAGAGAAGATTAGCATTATCAAGACTGGTAACTAATTCAAAGTTCAAACCATAGACCCTCACTAGAATAAGTCACATGATCACGGGTCAAGGAGGAAATTCTTCCTAGATCCAATTTTACAGATCATGTAACACATAGGATGCATAATGAAACATAGCCTTTTGTTTATAGAGATGATGAAGAAGAATATTTTGGGGATGATGAAATGGAATGGAGTTATAAACGAATCCAAATCATGGACCTAACAATGAATTTTTGTTTGTATTTTACTTACCTATCTGCTAAGTAAAAATCAACCGATGAGAATCTCGAGAGTCTACAAGCAAGTAATTAAAATATATGAAAGGAATTTGTGAAAAACAGATCATAGGAACTAGTAATGGAAAAGAAGATTTGTAAATAATTTTGAAAGGATTTGCGGTGTAAAACTAAGATAAATGATATCATTGAAGAACAATGGAAGATACATGCAAAAAAACTGTGAGAAATATCTCTCTTGAACCAAGCGAAAAATATGGTTTTCTCAAAAGAGGTCTTTCTTGGAAACAGTGCTATTGTGCCATCTTCGGAGCTAGGGTTTTGCTCAATCAAGGCCATGCCAATCTTGGTCGGGGGTCACGGAACCCAAAACAGTGAGCGGACTTGGGTTTCGTCAGCTCCTGCATGTGCACGTGGCCATTGTGTACATCTTCATGATGGCCACGCATGCCCGAGAGCCTTCGGATCGTAAATGACCCCCTTGAGAAAGATTGGCATGGCCTTCACTGAGCAAATCTGTAGCTCCAGAGATGGAATGATATCCCCATTTCCGAGACTTCAAGGAATAGTGTGGGGGGAGGGGGGCTTAGCTAAAACCCGACGTCTCATATCCATCAGAATCGACAGATTCACAATTGGAGTCACGATTTTCTTGCTACAGGAATTTTGGTCCGCCACCCCGGGGCGATCCAGGGACACTTTGAGGAATTGCTCTAGGGGCACGGAACCCAAACCGGCGAGTGAACTTAGGGTTCCGTAAGCCACCTCATGTGCACATGGCCATTGTGGACATCTTCACGATGGCCATGCATGCCCGAGATCCTTAAGATCGTAAATGACCCCCTTGAGAAATATTGGCATGGATTTCACTGAGAAAAACCCTAACTCTGGAGATGGCACAATATCATCGTTTTTGAGACTTTGAGGCACGGTGTGGGGGATCGCCTAGCTGAAACCCAACATCACGGGTCCATCAGAATGGATGTATTCATGATCAGAGTCACGGTTTTGTTTCTATGTGCATTTTGGTCTAGCACCCCGGGGCCATTAAGGGACACTTTAAGGAATTGCTCCAGGGGCACGGAACCCAAACTGACAAGCAGAATTGGGTTCTGTCAGCTCCTGCACATGAATGTGTCCATTGTGGACTTGTTCATGATGGCCACACATGCTCGGGATCCTTCGGATCATAAATGACCCCCTTAATCAATATTGGAATGGCATTCACTGAGCAAAACCATAGCTCCAGAGATAGCACAATATCACCATTTTCGAGAGTTCGAGGCATGGTGTGGGGGATCCTTTAACTGAAACCTGGCATTATGAATCCATCAAAATCAATGGATTCACTATCGGAGTCACAGTTTTGTTGTTGCATGAATTTTGGTCGGGCACCCTGTGGCCATTCAGGGACACTTTGAGGAATTGATCTGGTGTCACGGAACCCAAACCGGTGAGCGGAATTGGGTTTCGTCAGCTCCCACACATGCACATATCCATTTTGGATGTGTTCACAATGGCCACACATTCCTGGGAGCCTTCAGATAAGAAATGGACCCCTTGAGAAAGATTGACATGGCCTTCACTGAGAAAAACCCTAGTTACTGAGATGTCACAATAGCACTGTTTCCAAGACTTCGAGGCATAGTGTGGCGGGGGGCCTAGATAAAAACCGACGTTCCTGATCCATAGGAATCGATGGATTTGCAATCCAAGTCACAGTTGTGGTGCTACAGGAATTTTGGTCAACCACGTTGTGGACATTCAGGGACACTTTGAGGATTTGCTCCAGGGTCACGAAACCCAAACCGGCGAGTGGAACGGGGTTCCATCAGCTCCCACACATGCATAAAGGAGCTTTCGAACTACCATATAGGACATGTCTTATGGTTTCTTGGCTCCCAAGTGTTGATACATATGAAAAATGGCTAGGTAAATGTGGCTAATGAGATGAAATGAGGGTTGTGCTTGGTTAAATCCCAAAGGGCCCACCTCACACAAGAGGTCATACACTTATAACCACATTGTGATGCTCCCTAAGCTATTAAGACAAAATTGACAATATGTGAGCCATTATAGAGTAACACCTTTGACCTCCTAATGTTATGTAAGCACATAAGAAAGTGTTTTACCATAAGTCAATTAGAGAGGATATGCCATAACACTGTTACCAACTGGATGTCCCCATTTTTATATGGCATATGGAAAGGTAGGCTAAGTAGATTGAAGGTAGACTAAAGATATATTTGAGCTAGTTGAAAGTGTCTCTATCAACTGCCTATGGGAAAACCATAGTACTTTGATCTACTTAGTGGGAATATATGCATATTTAACATATTTAACATTTGGTATTGGCTTAGTGGGCACCATTATGCATTCTCCTTATGACAATGGACTATAGTATTTGGATTGTTTCTTTGTGTAGACTATACACATACTTATATAGAAAACATTACTTGTAGTTCTTTGAGGCCGAGTTTCACTCTAGGTAAACCATATTATTTTATTTTATCCATAATCTATGTTTTTTTGTTAGGAACTCGTGTCAACCCTTCTCTTTACTATGTTAGTATATTGTTGTTGGGCCGATATGCTTTGTAAGTCGTCCCATAGTATTATATGTCCCATGGTTTTGACTCATAGTATTGGGCATAGACTTAGTATATATGTGTGTGTTGAGGTCATTGAAGGCATCGTGAAGTTAATTGTATTGAGCTTGCTCAAAGGAGGTTGCCCCCTCGAAGTGGCCCGTGATCAATATAAAAGTGATTCTGAGTTCTATTATTTCTGATATCTCGTGTATTTGCATTAATTCATTATTGTAGGTTCATAATATCTGGTATTAGAGCACTTTCTTAGGCTCGCTGGGTGAAATTTCTGCCAATTTTTTTTTGCATCTGTTGCAGGTTCGGATTTGGAAATAATCCCTATCCGCTTAACTATGGGAAGTAATTGGTCATAGGCCCTAAAACTCATTGTGAGTACCACAGGAACCCCAAAGTAGCTGGCCCATTGAGAGGACCTGCCAGCGAAAAGGGAAATGACCCCTACCTGATTGACTAGTTCCCACCCGTGAGGTAAACCAAGAGCTATCATTTGTGGCAAAGCGGTTATCAGTTTTACCTGAGCCGTGGAGTGAGGGGTACTGCCCAAATACGCAAGCCGTTAGACAACATTGGTGGCCGAGTGAAACCCCTGAACTGTTAGGAAAATGCACATACCTGGGGTCCATATCTATTTTTAGCTGAACTGTTGTCGATCACTACTGCGTCGTTTCAGATCCAGCCGTTTAGATCCATTCTGAAAGTTGTTCCAGATCCATCTGTTTTCAATCCATTCGGTGTCATTTCAGATCCCTCTGTTTCCACTCACTTCCGGGCCATTGCAGATCTATCTGTTTCGGATCCCTTCCGAGCCATAGCCTCTCCATATGGGAAAAAAAAAAAAATGAAAAAAGAGTATAAAATTCAATTTTTTCCCCATATCTCCTTTGTTTTCACTCCGTTTTCCTTGAAACTTCTAGGGAACCCCTATAATCCCATTCTGCATATTTCATTCCTGCAGACCCTATCCCCAATTCAACTTCCCAAAGCCTGAAATCCCACATTTGTCTATTTTTAGGGTTTGCCATAACTTCCTCAGATTTCACCCAATCACCTTCAAATTTTACCATAGAGTTCATTTCCGAATTCTGCTTCTTTGTCCCCCTCTACAAAATTTTCCCATTCTTTCACCCCGCTTTTGAAATCATCATTTTTTGCTTCCCTGTCTATTCGACAGTGTCCAAAACCTAGTCAAACCCCAATTACCCTTCATATTTTTTCCCAAATTTGGATTTTCCTTTACTGAAGCAGTTTCTGTTTTTATTTTTCTACCCAGTCAACCCCCCCCCCAAAAAAAACTCTTGGTTGTGGTTGTCACCCGCACAGGAGCAAAAAACATGGAGGAAGCACTTGCAGCCATCCAAACCAAACTCCAAGATCTGGATGAAAAATTTCTCAGCCTCCATCTTCAACATTCAGCCATGAACAATAACCGACAGACTGAATCTTTTGCAGCGATCGGGTTCTCTTCTTCCAGCAATTTTCGCGGGCCGAAGCTTGATTTTCCTCGCTTCAATGGTACTGATCCGACTGGATGGATATACTGAGCAGAACAATATTTCAGTCTGCATAATACTCTTGATGTCCAGAAAGTTCCACTTGCATCCTTTCATTTGGAACAGGAAGCCCTTCAATGGTACCGTTGGTACATCAAAGCTCATCTCGAGCCAAACTGGACAGATTTTTTCCAACTCCTTTTGCCATGATTTGGTCCTAGTGCTTTTGATGACTTCACAGGAGCACTCACTAAACTTCACCAAATTGGCACAGTGAGAGAGTATCAGACAGAATTTGAGAAACTGGGCAATCACACAGAAGGATTGTCTGATGAATTCTACAGGAGTTATTTTATCAGTGGTCTCAAGGATGAAATCCACTCAGAGGTCAAAATGTTCTGTCCCAATACAATGATGGAAGTCCTAGGGTTGGCTAAGTTGGAAGAGGACAAGATCGCAGCTCAACAACGCTCCAAACCCACCTTTGTTCCCTTCCAAAATATGGGTTCCCAACAACCTCCCATCATGCCTACTCCTCAACCAACTTCTATCAAGCATTTGTCTGAAACAAAGATGCAAGCACGTCGAGAAAAAGGGCTTTGTTATAATTGTGATGATAAATTCACTCAGGGACATAGATGTGTTCAACAAATGCTCTATCTCTTGGATGTGGATTCTCCGCCTGCCTCAGAACTTGATGAAGAAGCTCCCGATACAGTAGATGATCAGGTTGACATTCAACACCCGCCTTTTGACACCCCATCTCAGGATGACCCACCCGAAATCTCTCTCCATGCTGTAACCGATGTCACCACCCCACAAACAATGCGAGTCAGGGGATACTTCAAGAAGCTCCCTCTTACCATACTCATTGATTCTGGTAGCACTCATAACTTCATTGACCCTCAAATTGCCAAACAAGCTAATTGTTTTGTCCATCCTTGCTCCAACATTGAATTCATGGTTGCCAATGGGGGCACCTTACCTTGCAAGGGGAAGTGTCACAATGTGCGTATCTCTATGGAAGATTATAACCTGCGCTCTGACATGTTTGCCTTGTCCTTAGGCGGATGTGATGTGGTTTTGGGTGTTCAATGGTTATGCACACTTGGCCCCATCTTATGGGATTTTGTGGAACTTTGGATGCAATTTTTAGTTAATGGGGCACAACACAAATTAATGGACTTACAACCAGGGTCTCTCTGCATCATCAATTCACATCGCCTAGAAAAAATCCTTAAGAAGAATTCACATGGTGTCATTGCTCAACTCCATTCCATTTAGATGCACCCATCAACGATCTCCACTACTTCCTTGGATAAATATGTAGGTCTCTTTGCTGAACCAATTAGCTTGCCGCCTTCAAGAGACCTTTCCAGTCAAAATTTAGTCGCATCTATCTCTCAACAGGAACTAATGGCTATTTTGCATGCAGTACAGAAGTGGCAGCCATACCTATTAGGGAATTATTTATGCATCAAGACTAATCTCCAGAGTCTAGAAAATTTTCAGGAACAATGGTTATCCTCCCCAACACACCTGAAATGGGTTATCCAACTCATGGGTTATCCCTATGTGATCACTTACAAGAAGGGTAAGGACAATATGGTGGTAGATTCTCCTTCTCGCACAATTGATGACCCAGTTTTTCTTACAGCTCTTTCTCTGCTTGTTCCAAATTGGTTGCAATATGTTCAACAAGGCTATCTCTTCTATGAACTCCATGCTTCTTCATCAGCAGGGCACTCTGGGTTCTTCAAAATGTATGACCGGGAACAATGTAACTTCTTTTGGCAGGGACTGAAAATGACAATTCAACAGATGGTGGTTGACTATGATACTTTCCAGGTCAACAAGGGTGAATTGACACTCCTTTCGGGATTGCTCAAACCCTTGCCCATCCCTACACAGCTTTGGCCAACTATTTCTATGGATTTCCTAGCAGCGCTTTGGTGGTACAATACCACATCTCAAAGGACACCATATGAAGCACTCTATGGACAGACACTACCAGTTCTTCTTCCATACACCCTTAGCAGCTCCCCAGTTTAGGAAATTGACTCGGTTCTTCGAAACCGAGATAAGATTCTTCTCATTCTACAGGACAATCTTCACATGGCCAGAATTTGCCTGAAACAACAAGCCGATCAACACCGTTCTGAGCACATTTTCCATGCAGTTGATAGGGTTCTTCTTCATGTACAGCCTTCCAAGCAATCCTCCATGACACTCCAAAGGCGTCAGTGGCCCAAAATGCAACTCGAGGATGCTACCCGGGGAACCACTCCAAATTCTGCAGCAATTTCTCCAACTAAAGCTTTGAGGACAAAGCTTTTTCTAAGGGAGAGGGGATGTTAGGAACCAGTGTCAACCCTTCTCTTTACTATGTTAGTATATTGTTGTTGGACGCATATGCTTTGTCAGTCGTCTCGTAGTATTTGTTGATCCATAGTTTATATTAGCCCATAGTATTGGACACATATGCTTTGTAAGTCATCCCGTAGTATTATATGTCCCATGGTTTTGACTCATAGTATTGGGCATAGACTTAGTATATATGTGTGTGTTGAGGTCATTGAAGGCACCGTGAAGTTAATTGTATTGAGCTTGCTCAAAGGAGGTTGCCCCCTCGAAGTGGCCCGTGATCAATATAAAAGTGATTCTAAGTTCTATTATTTCTGATATCTCGTGTATTTGCATTAATTAATTATTGTAGGTTCACCACATTTTTACTAATTAGGTATATTGAACTACTAGTGGAAATTGTGAATACTGCAAGTTTTTTAGGCTAAAATTGTGGTTTTCTTTGTTGGGGTTTTAATCATTGTTGTGAAATCCCTGTAGTTGTTTTCCTATATATTGAAACCATATATGAATTAAAATTTGTTTAGAATGGGTGAATCAAGTCATTATATCCTTTCTTTACATGTGGATCTACCTAGAAACATGAATTATGAGTGTCTATAGGTTGGGATTGTTGCAAGGAATAGATGAAAATCAAATTGTATTGAATGGATGAAGCAAGATAAGCATTACATCCTTTCTTTGCATGCGGATCTACTTGAAACCCCCATATATGACTGTAGAGGTCAAGATAATTAGAAGGAACATTGTTAAAGGTATCCATTCCAATAGTAATGTATTCCTTGTTAACTAGAAAAAAGAGGTGGGTCGTACTAGATGTACTCACTATGTCATAATTACCCAATATGATAAGGGAATTGAATTGAAATGCTTTTGTTTGTAAATTGATGCTAGCTGAAAATGTTAAATGAATATCTAACTAAAAACACAAATATCCATGGAAATGCAAATCCCATTATGTCAACATCCATGTGATTTTTGCCACTTATATGTTCCACTTCCATGCCCTATTTTCTAGCTCTTAACTATTGAGTTTGATCAACTAGTAGTGAAATATATTAAATATAACATTTCTGATATCCTAAATTTTCATTTAACTAGCTTCTTAGATATCCCTCACACCTACATATTGTCAGTACTCAAGAAATATAACATAAAATATACGATATTTATTTTTTCATTTCTGCATTCTTAGTGATACTAACATTGTTGAGAGTACAACATGAGCTATAAATCAAGATATCCTTATGTAGGTCAAGATGTTTTCTTCCTTATTTGTATTTCCTCAAGTCTTGTCCTTAAGAATTACATTTTGTTATCATTTGATGACTTGAACCTGGTGAGTATTTCACATTGAAAATATAAAAAACATGCAAACCTTCTTTTATAAAAGCAATGCGAGAATTCTTTAGAACTTTCATCTTTTTAAGACAATAATAGATCCATAAGAAATCAACTTATGGCCCATCTCTTTCATCAACATGGATTCTTATTGTGGAATTCAAATTTAATTATATCTTCAATTACTCTTTTAATGTTGAGTTCAAAATTCAATTTAACGAGGCTAAGTTCAAAACTCCTTGTCCCTATTCTAGTTTGGTTTGCAATCTTGGCCTGTTTCCTTGCCTTCACAAGACCAAATATCAATAAAAATTAGATATTAGTATTACTATTTAATTTATATTTTGTTTCTTATATATATATATATGGGGATTAGACCGTTCTTACCATCTTGGCAAGTTCAAATGCAAAAAAGAACCCCACGTTGTCTCATTGAGTCTAAACATAGAGGGGAACTCCATAAGTTCTCGACCCAGATCGACTCCTTTTTCCCACCTCCATGTCCCTTCTAGGGTTTTCCCATAGACACTTGATAGAGACACTCCTGGTTGAAAGTGTCTCTATCAAGTGTCTATGGGAAAACCCTAGAAACCCAGAGCCTAGCCTAAAAACCCTATTTTTGAATCCAAATAATTATACGCTTATATGCAAAGTTTTTGACATGTATATAGAAAGGGTGCATACAACTAAAAAAAATCAAGTGCAATCCATATCTCACCCAAAATACATAAACAAAGAGGCTAAATGGCCTAGAATCCAATGAGAATGATGGCGACAATGGTGATAATGAGAACAATGATGACGATGGTGATAGTACTCATGAGTGTTGGGTGTGTGAGCTATCTCAGAGAAAACACCTAATATTTAATTATCAACCGGGGTTGGTAATCTTAGAGTTGAGGCAAAGTATATGTTAAGATAGAATGGAACTTAAGTTTTTTGGCTTGTCAAACCTTAAATATATTTAATAAAGAAAAGATCAAAAGATCTTTCAAAATGAAAAACCGAGTCAAACTTCATAAAAACAATAAAAGGAACTAAATCAAATTTAGTTAAACAGATGAACTGGAATAATATCAATTCATACTACTCTATCTTATAATTAAATAATAAAAACTGATTGAAAACCAAACCGTTGACTATGAAAATGGAAACTATACAATTTTAGATTCTAGTTAAGAATTAGGAAACAAATGTAAACAGATTAAAGACCTATCTATGAAATGGATTAATTTGATAATAAGCTACATAAGTAGAAATCTATGCTGATCAAAGCATATTAAAAATTATTAAATAACTTCAACAACTAATTCAAGAAAAACATCTCTTCCCATGTAACAGGAACTGGAATTAATGTATCATAATGACTTTCAAATGTGATAACAAAACAAAATGGAAGTAAATCTAATCTAACTTCAACAAAAAGATGTAAACTACAAAAGGACAAATTACAGTTAACTTTAAACATGCTAATCTATCTTCTATCCATGAACATAAAAATAATATAAGACTAATGAAAAATCGAAGCAAGTAGAAAACTTGATAAAGATATTTACTTCTGAACTTGATTTGGCAGCAAGTAAAAAACTTGATAAAGATAATTAATTTAGAAACAAGTAGAAAACTTGATAAAGATAATTAATTTAGAAACAAGTAGAAAACTTGATAGAGATATTAATTTCTGAATCCAAATCCTATTCCATAAACATCTTCATTATTTATCAAGATAAAAAACTGATCCTAATCTAAATGAAGGAAACTATCAAAACTATAATTCTTGAAGAATGAAATTATTAACTTTATTCTAACTACGTCTTAAGAGCATGTAATAAACTAAACTTGGAATAAGGCCGATAAATTCTGAAACAACATGTTAGCAAGATAAAATATGAAAGATATAATTGAAAAGACAATTAAAGCAAACTAAGAATAATAACAAGACTTGAATTAAAACTTTATGAAATGTAAACAAGGACCTCATTATGGTTGAGAAGACTAATTTAAGAGCATGAAAGATTACAGTAAAGAAAACTAAGAAACTGAATTCAAACTAGCATAAAACAGTTCAAAAAGAGTAAAAAACTGAATGACGATCCGAATGTCAGTCCGAATGACAGTCAGAATAACAGTCTGAATGGAGGAAAAACGAATTAAACTAAGGAAAAGGAGAGTTTTGATCATCTTGACGTCAGCTGGCGAATGCAGATGAACCTACAATGCAAAGAAATCAGTGAGAAGACTTGTTGAGAAGCTAAGATAATAGAAAGCAACCTATTCTAATCATGATTGGAGAGCTAATCTATTCCTATTCTATACTAAAGCAAGAGTGAGATGAGAGAAGAGAATTAACCTACAGCTACAGATGAGAAGCTAACTAAACTAATTCTATCTATTAACAGACTGGAAACAATAATTAACTAAGTTCTATCTAATTACAGAAGGTTAGAAAAACAAACTAGCTAATTATAAAGGACTGAAATGAAACTATCAAACTATACTGTTGGTCGACCATTTGCTAGTTCTGTAAACACAATTTATGTTAGCATCACAATATAAACTATAGAGGAAGAAATATCATGTACAAAAAACGAAATTAATAACATATACAAGAAAAATAGACTAACTATTGTAGAAAAGAAAATACAGAAAATGAAGATAAAACCTCCGGTTGATGAGGGGCCGTTCCCAACAATCAGAGATGGAAAACGAAACTGGTTTAGCTACTCAGAATATCAACAAACCGGAACTTCCATTAACTTGAGAAAATTACACAATGTCTTCTATTTGCTTGCAAATCCTATGAACTATCTGCTAATCTAATGATCTTCTTCAACTACAATCTAGCTATATTTCTGTCTACAAGCATCTATTTATACATTTTACAATGGATGAGAGGGTTGACAGAGTCAACCTCTCTAATAAGAGATGCGTTTATAAATAACCGGCTGCTTTGAATGGTGCGTGACAGCGTAGGGAGCATCCTCCAGTGCCTTATGGGGTTGATTCCTTCACGAGGTAGTTGCAGCATCGATTTCCTTTGACGTGGACAGAGAGGTAGCACCCTAGCGAGCTTGGCGAGCATAGAAGAGGGCTGGTGGAGCACTGTCATGGCAAGGCGTTGTGCTGGAAGACTGAACATGTGCGACCTGGACTTATTCCAGAACACTAGCATGAATAGGCAGCGTGATTCTAGGTTGAATGCGTAGGAGAATCAGCGTATTGGAGTGTTGACGTGGACGTCGGATGCGTTGTCGAGCTTGGCGAGCATAGGGACGAATCTTCCAGAACAATGGCTCATTAACCATCACCACAGTGTGACTAACAAAACCCACATGCCCATTTTTAAGTTTAATTTCTTGAACCATACCAACCGTGGATCTCACGAGCTGAATGCAAAGATGAACGACGAGCTGAACGCGGCTGACCTTAAGCAATATAAACACGCAGTCTGAATGAAGGGTTGTTTGAGAAACTGCAGGCTGTAAATCAAAACTAAATGCCATGCATGACTGGAATTGTTAATTTAATCATTAATAAATCGTAATATAACGAGATTTGACCAAAATTCATATGATAAACGAATACATGCATACCTGGTCTATTTGATGGGCCGAATGACTAAAAGAATAACTTAATATATCAAAAATGGTGAAATTAATGCCATTTAGAATATATTTGATGATAAAAAATAGTGACAAAATGGACACCAACATTCCCCCAAACCGAAGATATGCCAGGTCCAACTGAGCAAGACAAAGAGAAATTAGGAAGAAGGTTGAGCTGTGGTAGCAGCTACCTTCGACTTGGATGATGAAGATATAGATTCGGCCTCGAGCTTCCTGAATTGGTCCTTTATGTAATTATATCTCATCTTCAGGGTAGTATGGGATGCTGCTTTAGCGTTGACCAAGCATTCAATGTATTTCACTTGTGCATGCAGTGCCTGTTCTCTTCAAGAAGTTCATAAATTATCTCCACATAGCTTTGATTTTGGTTTGTCAACCGTGCTATTACTTGGATCAACTTATCCATCTCCTGTTGAGCTAGAATGAGCTATTCTTTATAATGCTCAGGGCTCTTTGGGGGACTCGACTCTTTTGAAAATGTTTCACACTCAACAGTATGATCTTCAAGAATTGTGTCTTTGTTGTGTGCAGGAGTACTTTCAACAGCAGAGGCTTCACTCATTCGAGAAGA
This sequence comes from Larix kaempferi, assembly GCA_027924585.1. Lineage (NCBI taxonomy): Eukaryota > Viridiplantae > Streptophyta > Pinopsida > Pinales > Pinaceae > Larix > Larix kaempferi. The sequence continues at coordinate 2,440,359 of BSBM01000004.1, forward strand.
TGCGTTGGCCAATGTGAGGAGAGGTGATTCAAGGGTATGATCGTACAATTGGATATTTGAACATGATGGCTGAATGATAGTCTGAATGACAGACTGGTTGACGGACTGGTCACAATTTGATCTCGTGGATTTAGTAGGCTCTGAAAAGAGTGAAGGTTTCGAAGTAGGGTCACCAAGAGTAAGATCGGGAGAAGGTGATGACTGGGAAAGGTGCTCATCACCTGAGGGATCCTCATCAAACCGTACACGTTTAGCATTTGGTTCTACTTGGGTATGATGATGTTCTTGAGAAGAGGAAGGTTTGACAGTAGATAAATGAGGGTTCAGTATCTCAAAAACAAAATGATCCCAGGTTTGTCCTCTCTTTTCTATCTGGTGAATGATCAGAAGCTTAATAATACAATGGTGATACAAATTGCAAGAAGGGTTAATTGTATTCTTTTTGACTTGACTAGACATCTTCTCCAAACTTTTCAGGAAATAAAATGGGAAGTTGAGGGTCTGATTGTTGACAAAATGAGCTAACAATCTGAAATGGAAAGATTTAAAGACAGTGAACTTACCCTCGTAAGTGATTAAGTGGATGATAATGGTCAGAAGATCTAAATACTCTGGCTTGATCCATTCTCTGTGAAAATATTTGGTACCAGCAATGTGTTGAAAATCGATCTTCATGGAAAATTCATGATCCTTCCGTGGAAGGAAAATATGCTTATGCGATCGGGCACCTTCCCTCGGGATCTTGGTAGATAATGCTATTGACTCTTCTGTCACGAAGAAAACAATATGGCCAACCTTGGCCGTCTTTCCATCAAAACCTTTCGCGAAAAATAATGAAATCTCGTGGTCGTGGCCTTGGAGACAGCGGAGAAATGGTTCCCAACCTACTCACAAAAACACTTCACGGCAGGCTTTAAACTCAGAAATGTGAAGGAGATCATGGTAGCTACCAGGCTCATAACACATTGGCATTGTTGACAGAGGATGGGGGAATACAAATGGATACAAGAGGTGCAAGGATTTGCAGAGGACACGGCTCATATGGAGAGCGAACAGATTGAGGTGAAATTGACATGATTACCAGTTTAAACTAAGGTTCGTTTGATTGTTTGAATGACAGTGGACGAGGGCTTGGCATGCTTGAAAATATCACATCTATCATTCGAAGATCTTAAGTTAAGTGCCAGCGTAGAGGTGCATGAATCCAGTGAATATGTGTGGTTTAGAGAATATTCAACCATGTCCAAAGCCAAGCTTTGGATAGGTTGAATGTAATTCACGTAATGAAAATAGATTACACGTGAGAGATCGTGATTCGATTGATATGGTGGCAGATCGTATAATAGGATAAGTGAGACCGAATGGGGGTCATGTAATGATTCAAAATGATGCATAATCCATTCGGTAATGGAGGCGACATGGATAAGAGAACAAAGCCATGTGTGAAATAGACATTTGATTAATCCCTGTCATTATTAGCCGATAAAACTTATCAATAATTTTCAAATTTGGCATATTCAATAAAGCTGTTATAGGCTATGATTTCATTCATCACTCCATTCAGAACGTTGTTTATTTGCCTCATTCGGATCAGCATTCAACCCATCATTCAGTCCTTCATACAGACTTTTGTTTATACAAGATCTTATTGTTGATGCTAACCAAAGCTGATTTTGTAGAGAATTACTGAAGCTGTTAGTGCACAAAATATGCTGTAAACTTCGCTTTTCTGTATCTTTTAGTTGCTTTCCTCTTTTTTTTCTTTGATTAGATAATTTTTCTTCTGCTTTTGCATTAACTTGAAAACACCTGTCATTGTATCAGAGATAAATAAAATTTTCATAAATATTCAGAGAGTAAGAACAGTTCTACTCTTCCCCCCAAACCAAAAATATGGCGTGTCCTCAAGCCATAAGAGTGAAAATGATTAAAATTAAAAATTTCAATAGAAAGTCTTACAGATAGTTTTTTTTTTTTATGTTGTGATAATTTTCATAAGGAAATGAAATATTAACTAATAAACGTAGATGATTCAAATATGTACATTCATAAAAAAGAATACAACAGTGCTTAAAAGACCATATGAAGAATAATAGTGTAAGAGATGCGAAAAATGCCATAGGAAAACTAGTCGTCCATGACTCATTGTAAAGATCTCTTGTCCAAGAATAAAAATAAGGTTTACCATAAAATTTGTGAGATCTACTATAATTATGGGTCCCATTTCTAGGATAGTCATATCCTAGGTATTGTTTGAATTAGATGACAGGTTCCAAGTCCAACTTACAGGCATTATCTAATGACAATATACATAATCGGTCTAAACATGTGTTTGTATACTTAGGTTTTTTATGAGTTATGTGAATAGAAATGCATTAACCAAACCTCTTTTACCTGATATTGACCCACTGCCAGCAGGCCTGTTAAGTACCCCAACGGGTTTATCTTGGTACCATGCAAGCATAGCCCCGTTTCCAGTGAGCCTATTCAGTACCCCGACGAGTTTACTTGCATTTACAGAGCTTCCTTGTTCAATATTTTAGTTAGCATGGACCCGCTGCCAGCAAGCCTATTCAATACCTCAGCGGGTTTGCTTCGTATAATGATATATATATAATTTTTTTTTTGTAAGGAAGCCGGTTGGCACTAGAGTGTGCTAAGCCTGTTAAACACATAATTCAAAATTTAACACAAACCTTATGAGTAACTTTATTTATAATGGCCTAAATTACAGATCATGCCAAAATATAATAACCTAAAGCTGTTCTTTGAATTCACAATCTATCTTCTTCATTAAAAAAGTCAGTAATGTTCCCCACAAAATAGAAAATATCACCCATTTTTAGGTTACCTTTTAAAGGTGCTTTAGAGACAAGTTTTGATAATGAGTCAAGGATGAACTAGCAGTCCATAGGTGTAAGATAGAGTTTTGTGGAGAGCATAATAATTGAAGTAGGTCTTTTAAACAACTGTTCTAATGATAAATCAGAAGTGTGCATGTCTGAATCAAATATTATAAACAGAATCATAAAAGAAAGTGGTTATAAATGATATAAAAAATGCTTTATCCTTTCACTTAAAATTTCAATTTTAGCAGTAATCGAAAGAGAGGGAGACCTATAAGTATTTCTTTTTTTAGAGCACTTCCCTTTTCGCATAATATCACATGAGCTGATTACAAAGATAGGATTCTTGTGATTAAGCTACAAAACCACTTGTCAGATGATTCAATTTTTTATTCAAAACAAAGCATATGTACAAAACAAGTCATGTAAAATTTTTAAAAGAAAAAAGAGTCTTCCTGTTTTATTGACAATATTTTACAAATTGATCATAATTGATTCCTGTAAAAAAAAAAAAAAATGTAATCAGCTATTTTAGAGATGACTCATTATTATTGAAAATCAAAAACATATTTACATATATACAAAAGAAGATAACCCAAAATGATTCAAGGACTCAGAGGAGGAGGAAAGACTCCCTCTTCTACCAGTTCCATTTCTTTCTGTTGCAAGGCATTCTGCACAAAATCTTGTTTAGATATTGGTTGATGATAAAGCCTAAGTCTGTGTCCATTTACAACAAAAGAAATTTGTGAATAATCAATTGTCTTAATTTTAACGGACCCATTATCAAAGGCGGTGACAATTTCATAAGGACCCATCCAACAGGTAGTTAGTTCACCTTTAAAAATTTTATATCTTGAATAAAAAAGTAGTGCCCAGTCTCCAATTTTGAATTGTTTAATGTATCTATCATGCCACTTTTTGCATTGATTTTGTATTAATATTGTATGTTGAATAACATCTTGCCTAATCTCATCTAATTCATTTATCTACAGGATTCGTTGATTTTGTGCTTCTTCTAAGTTCATTCCTAATTGTGCAGCCATATGAAAATTTTTTACTTGAAATTCAATGGGTAGAAGAACTTGTTTACCATAAACGAGTTCATAAGGTGTGTGACCAGTGGTGTTCCTCCAAGTTATTCTATAAGCCCACAGAGCTTCTGGAAGCCTGTCTGCCCAGTCTTTGTGGTGTAACTGGATAGTTTTAATCAAGATGGATTCTAATACTTTGTTGGTGGATTCCACCTGACCATTGGCCTGCGGGTGATATGGTGAAGATTTACAATGTCTAATACCATATTTTTCAGTAGAATGTACTTCTTCTTGTGAGACATAGGGGAAATTGGTCCAACAAAATCTAGAGCCCATTTTTAAAATGGATCAATCATAACTTGGGGTTGCAAAGGCATTTCATCGGATGGTGTAGGTCTACCCATTCTTTGACAACTGTCACATCCCTTGACATATTTGGCAACATCCTTAAAGATGCTTGGCCAATAGTACCTAGAGTGCAATACTTTGTATGTTGTCCTTTTATCAAAAAAATGCCCACCGCAGGGTCCACCATGACATGCATGAAGGATCTCTGCCATCTCATCCTCTTGTACGCATCATGTAATAATAATATTAGGACTAGTATGAAAGAGATCATTATCTACCCAAGAATAATTGAAACTTTGAACTATGATCCTACGTTTTTCAAGTGGGGAGAGATGGTTGGGTAGCTTTCCAGTATCTAAATAATTGGCTATATCTGCAAACCATGGGGTTCAAACAGATACAACGAACAAATTTTCAACTGGGAAGCTATCATCGATAGGGCTAGCATTATCGTCAATTTGAATTTGAGAGATAAAATCAACTACTACATTCTCTCTGCCGGGACGATCAACAATGGTGATGTTGAATTCTTAGAACAAAAGAAGCCACTGAGTCACTCTGCCATTTGTGATAAGTTTATTCATCAAAAACCTGATGGCGGAGTGGTCAGTGTGTATAAAAATTTCATATCCTCTGATATAATGACGAAACATGTTGATGGAGCAGACTAATGCTAGAAACTCTTTTTCAGTAACAGTGTACTTTGATTCTGCATGAGTCAAATTTTTACTAGAAAAGTAGATGGCATGTGATATTTGTCCCTCTTTTTGACCTAAGACTGCCCCTATGGCTATTTCGGAAGCATCAGTAGATATATGGAAAGGAAGGGACCAATTTGGGTCCCTAAGAATTGGTGCCACTGATAGCTTGGCCTTCAAATTTTTGAAGGCTTGTTGACACGGTTCAGTCCATTTAAATTCTGTGTCTTTCATGAGTAGTTTGAACATAGGTATAGCTATCTTAGTGAAATTTTCAATGAAACGTCTATAATATCCGGCATGGCCAAGAAAAATTCTTACTTCCTTCGGAGTTTGTGGAGGAGGAATATTAACAATTATTTCAATCTTGGCGGGATCCACCTTGATACCTTGAAGAGAGACATGATGTCCCAAGACTATGCCCTCGGTCAGTAGCATTTAACATTTTTCATGACTAAGAGCTAAGTTCATTTCTTGGCACCGAATAAGAACTGTTTCGAGGTTATCAAGGGCTTCCTGGAAGGTGTTACCATAAACTGTAAAATCATCCATATAAACTTCTACACAGTCGTGTATGAGGTCAACAAAGATTCCTAGAACAACACGCTGGAAAGTAGGAGGTGCATTACACAGTCCAAATGATAACACTCGGTAGGCATACGTCCCCCAAGAGAAAGTGAAGGTTGTCTTGTCTTGATCCTCAGGTGCTTTCAATATTTGACTGTGTCCACTATACCCATCAAGGAATGAGAAATATTGTTTCCCTGATAAGGTGTCTAACACCTGATTGATGAAAGGTAAAGGGAAGTAGTCTTTAAGAGTGGCCTTGTTCTGTTCTCGAAAGTCAACATAGATACACCATTTCCTTGTGACTTTCTTTGGAACTACCACCATAGGAGAAACCCATTTACTATTGGAAATTGGGTAAATGAATCCAACGTTAAGGAGTTTCTGTAATTCATTCTTTACTATATCTTTTAGTGTTGGAATCATTCTTCTCTGGGGCTACCTAATAGGAGGTATGTTCGAGTCTGTGTAAATGTGATGGATACATGTATCTGGGTGTATACCTTTCATATCAGTATACTCCCTTGCAAATGCTCCAGTTTGACTCGTGAGAACTTTTAGTAATTGTTTTTGCTGACTCTCATCTAGACTTGCATTTATATGCAGAAATTTGTCGGTACTAACCTCACACGGAATGGTATAGGATCCTAAGTGTTCTTATATTGTGAAGAAAAAAGGTGTACTTGTAAATGTTGAGAGCCTCATGTTTTCTTGAAATTCATCTCCAAAGATCTGGTCAAATTGGGAAAAATATTGAGGAAAATCTACACATGTCGTGGAAGAGATAAATTGGTTCAACACGTTCTTGGTATTTTTCTCTTGAAGTGCTTGAGCAAGATCACTGACAAGGGAAATTTCTTCCAAGTTCTCATCTCCAAAAGGACAATCTAACCAAAATAGGTTTTTAGCTATTGGCTGAGCTGGTGGGTATAGAGCTAGTTTTCTTGTAGACAACCCATCAGAGGTAATCATCTCCCCATCCCTACATCCTATAAATGCATTGGCAATAGCCAACCAAGGTCTTCCCAAAATAATGGGGTGACCTTTGGAAGGGTCTTTTGATTCAATGACCATGAAGTCCATGGGATATTCCCATGAGGCTACTGATATAGTGATGTCATCTAAGATCCCAGTAGGTTGAACCATAGTACGATATACTAACTCTAGCATTATTGGGGTAGGGCGAAGGAATGGTCCTAAATGGAGAGTTTCTAAAACTGTGGTAGTCATCAAATTGATAGCAGCTCCTAGATCAATAAGTGTGTTCCCTATGGCGGTGTTATTGATGATAACAGTCACCATAGGGTTTCCTGGGTTTGAATACTTTGGAATTCTAGGTTGGTTTTCTATGCAATCTGAAATTTCCCCTACTACATGAATTGTTGGAGGGTCTTTTTGTTTCCTCCCCAGTCTCTTAATACAGAGTTCCTTTATTACCTTACTATACATTGGAGTATCCTTAATGGATTGTAACAAAGGGATTTTATTGCAAATATTTTTTAATTCATTAATGATATCGTACTCTGGATAAGTTACAGGTTTTTCTGTTACTAGACACTCTGGGTATGGGGGTGACTTTTCCTTTGGAATTAATTCTTTGTGTGGATGGTTGTGTGTTGAAGATCTAGAAATAACCATGTCTTCAAGAATGGCATCATTCAAAACTTCACTAGGTATGTCTTTTTCATTCTCTTCTTGAATAACAACTGATGACTTGGGCTTATCTTGCAAAACTCTTCCAGACCGCAGTTGTATCCCATGTATTGGCATGGTCGAAATAACATATGATGGAAGAGGTAACAACCCAATGCTATTAAGATCTTGGGTTGGTTTGTTGTTAGGGTTCGGTATCGGTTGTGCAGGTAAGATTGTGGGTCTTGGAGGATTCATGTTCTGGAAATGGTGAGGTTGATTTGGGATAGGGGGTAATGAAGCAGGTACAAATCCAGGTGGAAGTTGCTGAATATTAGGTGGGTAAGGGTAGTTAGGCATAGGAGGAGGTGTTTGAGCATAAGATTTCCCTCTCCATCCATGTGGCCATTGCTGTTGTTGAGCATTCTGAGGAGGGTACTGTAGTGGCCAATTTTTCCAACCTGAAGTATTCCATTATTGAGGAGGTTGATAAGGATAGTAATAAGGTGGAATTTGTGATGAATCTTGATACGATGGTTGATCTCTAGGTTGCCAAGGCCTCCTAGGTATTTCACCAAAATTTCCACTCTTGTACATAGCTTGTAATCCAGGAAACAATGGACAATCATTGGTTGGATGTTCTTATGTACATAGGTGACAGACTGAAACATTATTTAATGGAAATTCTCATTGAGGATGTTTAGTTCTACACCTAGGACAGAAAACACTCATTGCTGCACGCTCATCATCTTGTCTCTTTTTAGCTTGTAGTGCATCTAATTGAGAACCCATGGCCCCTAAAATATCTGTTTTGAAATTTTCCAATAGGTTTCCCAATTCTACCCTTGTAACTCCACCAGGACCAGATGTGTTTCCTTTGGAATTCCTAACATAAGACTCTCGAAACTGTCTTCCACCTTTCCCTATGCTCCTAGAGTAATTCCTACATAGTTCACAAATCTCTGAAAAAGAATTATGAGAAATGTCTCCTGTTGCCATGAGATTAAGGTTATCTAAGAATTATTCTAAGATTCCTTTGAGGAAGAGTGTTCTTATTGCATCTTCTCTAAGATCACTATACTTATATTTGTGTAAGACATAGTTAAATCTCTTGAGATAGTCTTCTAAGCTCTCGTCTTCAAGTTGTTGAATTTTGAAAATATCACCGCGAGAGTCCTTAGGTCTACAGTAATCCTGATATTTTCGAAGAAATGCATTCTTCATGTCTTCCCAAGTTCTAATACTAGATTCTCCTAATCCCATGAACCATTGAAGAGAAGAATCTTTTACTGTGGTAGCAAAGAGTTTTATCTTTTGGCCATCTTGTAGGTAATTATAACTCCTACACAAAATGTCAAACTCGAACAAGAATGTGTCTGGATCCTCACTACTCTTCCCATAAAAGGTTGGTAGTGAGGAGGGAGGGATGTTTTTCATAGTAACATCTTGTGTAGTGTCTAAGATAGGGAAGCCGAAGGTACCTTCAATTCTAACTTCTCCATCTTCTTCATCTTGTCGGACATGATCTTCATTTTCATCCCCCATGAAGATTCTATTTCCAAAGAGAGAAAATCTAGGCTGCTCCTTTCTTGGTGAATATGGGATGTCCCAACGTTCTGTTTCAGGAAGGGTATTCTTCTTTTTAGGAGGAGAACTATCAGCTATGTGGGAATCCATATTTGTAGGTCCTACTGCTGTTGTATCAATCTATGAGACAACTATGTTCACAGAGCTCTCAAAAAGAGCATCTATTTGTGCATGATCGACAAAATCTACCAAGTTTGGACCACCTACTATTGAAAAAGTAGTGTCTTTGGGTTTTTGGACTAACAGAGAGTTGAGAGGTCCTGAATTTTTATTCTTTTGAGTTTCCTCTTATTTAAGTTCAATCTCAATATGAGCTTGAGGTTCTTCTAGTGGAATTTCTTTATGAATAGACTGTTCTGATGTCCCTATGTTTTCCCCTAATTGATTTCCAGAAATGATTTCCTTTGCTTTCCAAGTAGGAATATCCCCTTTAGGTGTCTTCCGATACCTTTCTATTGAGTTAGTAGTTGGGGTGGCATGCCACCCATATAGAATAGTAGGAATTTTATTGGGAATTTTAGTAAGGTAATTAGTTTTAATAAATCTACCTTGTGAATCTCTAGACATATTCATGAAAACAAATTATAACTGAAATAAATTCTAACTGCATAACTGCTACTGCTGGGTTTTGGGGATGTCTGTTATAACAGATGCACAGGTTCTTACCTCTCATCTTACCGCTCACCCGCCACCAGCCTATTTCCAAAAGAATAAAATTAAAAAGGAATTTTACTTATCTATGATTGAATTCTAGCTATCTTCTACAACTCCCCGGCAATGGCACCAAAATGTTGGGTGTGTGAGCTATCTCAAAGAAAACACCTAATATTTAATTATCGACCAGGGTTGGTAATATTAGAGTTGAGGCAAAGTATATGCTAAGTTAGAATGGAACCTAAGTTTTTCGGCTTGCCAGACCTTAAAAATATTTAATAAAGAAAAGATCGAAAGATCTTTCAAAATGAAAAACCGAGTCAAACTTCAGAAAAACAATAAAAGGAACTAAATCAAATTTAGTTAAACAGATGAACTGGAATAGTATCAATTCATACTACTCTATCTTATAATTAAATAATAAAAATTGATTGAAAATCAAACTGCTGACTATGAAAATGGAAACTATACAATTTCATATTCTAGTTAAGAATTAGGAAACAACTATAAACATATTAAATACCTGTCTATGAAATTGATTAATTTGATAATAAGCTACATAAGTAGAAAGCTATGTTGATCAAAGCAAATTAAAAATTATTAAATAACTTCAACAACTAATTCAAGAAAAACATCTATTCCCATGTAACAAGAACTGGAGTTACTGTATCATAATGACTTTCAAATGTGATAGCAAAACAAAATGGAAGTAAATCAAATCTAACTTCAACAAAAAGATGCAAACTACAAAAGGACAAATTACAGTTAAATTTAAACACCCTGATCTATCTAGTATCCATGAACATAAAAATAATATAAGACTAATGAAAACTAAAAGCGAGTAGAAAACTCGAAAAAGATATTTATTTCTGAACTTGATTTGGAAGCAAGTAAAAAACTTGATAAAGATAATTTATTTAGAAACAAGTAGAAAACATGATAAAGATAATTAATTTAGAAACTTGATAGATATATTAATTTCTGAATCCAAATCCTATTCCATAAACATCTTCATGATTTATCAAGATAAGAAACTGATCCTAATCTAAATGAAGGAAACTATCAAAACTAGAATGCTTGAAGAATGAAATTATTAACTCTATTCTAACTACGTCTTAAGAGCATGTAATAAACTAAACTAGGAATAAGGCTGATAAATTCTGAAACAACAACATGTTAGCAAGATAAAATATGAAAGACATAATTGAAAAGATGGTTAAAGCAAACTAAGAATAATAACAAGACTTGAATTAAAACTTTATGAAATGTAAACAAGGACCTAATTATGGTTGAGAAGACTAATTTAAGAGCAGGAAAGATTACAGTAAGGAAAACTAAGAAACTGAATTCAAACTAGCATAAAACAGTGCAAAAAGAGTAAAATACGAATGACGATCCAAATGTCAGTCCGAATGACAGTCCGAATGGAGGAAAAACAAATTAAACTAAGGAAAAGGAGAGTTTTGATGATCTTGATGTCAACTGGCGAATGCAGATGAACCTACAATGCAAACAAATCAGTGAGAAGACTTGTTGAGAAGCTAAGATAATAGAAATCAACCTATTCTAATCATGATTGGAGAGCTAAACTATTCCTATTCTATACTAAAGAAAGAGTGAGATGAGAGAAGAGAATTAACCTACAGCTACAGAGGAGAAGCTAACTAAACTAATTCTATCTATTAACAAACTGGAAACAACAATTAACTAAGTTCTATCTAACTATAGAATGTTAGAAAAACAAACTAGCTAATTATAAAGGACTGAAATGAAACTATCAAACTATACTGTTGGTCGACCATTTGCTAGTTCTGTCAACACAATATATGTTAGCAGCACAATATAAACTACAGAGGAAGAAATATCATGTACAGAAAACAAAAGTAATAACATATACAAGAAAAATAAACTAACTATTACAGAAAAGAAAATACAAAAAATAAAGATAAAACCTCTGGATGATGAGGGGCCCTTCCCAACAATCAGAGATGGAAAATGAAACTGGTTTAGCTACTCAGAGTATCAACAAACTGTAACTTCCATTAAATTGAGAAAATTACACAATGTCTGCTATCTGCTTGCAAATCCTATGAACTATCTGCTAATCTAATGATCTTCTTCAACTACAATCTAGCTCTATTTCTGTCTACAGACATCTATTTATGCATTTTACAATGGATGAGAGGGTTGACAGAGTCAACCTCTCTAATAAAAGAGGCATTTATGAATAACCAACTGCTTTGAATGGTGCATGACAGCATAGGGAGCATCCTCCAGCGCTTCACAGGGTTGATTCCTTCACGAGGCAGCTGCGGCGTCAATTTCCTTTGACGTTGAAAGTGAGGTAGCACACTGGCGAGCTTGGAGAGCATAGGAGAGGGCTGCTGGAGAACTGTCATGGCAAGGCGTTGTGCTGGAAGGCTGATAGTGTGTGACTTGGACTTCTTCCAGAACACCGACGTGAACAGGCAGCGTGATTACAGGCTGAATGCACAGGAGAATCAGAGTGTTGGATTGTTGATGTGGATGTGGAATGCGCTGTCGAGCATAGGGACGAATCTTCCAGAATAGTGGCTCATTAACCATCACCACCATGTGACTAAAAGAAACCATGTGCCCATTTTTAACTTTAATGACCCGAAGCATACCAACAATGGATCTCGCGAGTTGAATTCAAGGCTGAACGACAAGCTGAACGCGGCTAAGCTTAAGCAATATAAACATGCAGTCTGAATGAAGGGTTCTTTGAGAAACCCCAGCCTATAAATCAAAACTAAATGCCATGCATGACTGGAATTGTTAATTTAATCATTAATAAATCGTAATATAACAAGATTTGACCAAAATTCATATGATAAATGAATACATGCATACCTGGTTCGTTTGATGGGATGAATGAAAAAGAATAACTTAATATATCAAAAATAGTGAAATTAATGCCATTCAGAATAGATTTGATGATAAATAATAGTGACAAAATGGACACCAACAGTGAGGATAGATATGGTGACAATGGCAATGAGACAAAGTGCATTAGGTTGATGGTGGATGACGAATGATTGATGGGGATGAGGATGGTGGCACCACGAGCAAGAGGATGACAAGGCTTGATAGTGATTATGGTAGTGGGCATGGTGTTGGTCACAATGTTGTCATGATAGTGAAGTTCAACATTAAGCTGGTAACCCTAGAGATTGGAGCTTATCCTAGAAACATGAGAGCGTGTCCTAAAAACCCTAGTTGGTAGCATAAACCCTAGCTTGTATTCTAATCACAGTGAAACCCTATTATGTATCCTAATCCCTTTCCTAAATTATAATACATATAAAAAGTAAATCATTTTAATTGTACATATATATTCATGTGCATACATTTGAATCCAAGTCATTATACACATATATAGAACAAAACTCGAACAAAACTATATCTAAATCCATGAGATAAAACCATAGTGGAAAAAACATGAACAAATATATAAATTTTCAACCAAATAGTGGAACATGGTTCCCAATGTACATATGATGGCAACTCATTCCCTATACAAAATTGGACAACTCGTGTCGTAGATCCAAAATACATGGCAACTCCTGCCCTATACAAAATCTGACAACTCGTGTCGTAGATCCAAAATACATAGAAACCCGTGATGTAGATACAAAGTACATGGAAACTGGTTCCCAAAGGTGCCACACCGTGGCTAATGTACATAACATGGTGTGTCAAGAATTGTTACCACCCCAGTCACTCCCAGGCGCATCTCCAAAGTCGATCTTCCTTTTCTTGCAGCTACTGGTATCTCGGGTCTTCTTCCGTCTAGGAGTAGACCGTCTCTCCAAGCTCTGAAACAAATGATATAAGATACCATAATTTTCAAGCATTTGTAACATTTACCACATTTATAAAATGAATGTACAGTTCAAATCTTAAATAACTCACCGTTGATGCGAGTGTGACATGAGAGGCAGGTGTCCTGGATCTGCTGAGCCTCTTAGCAATTCCACCCTACAACATTTACGACAATCATTTCATTGAAAAATAATAATTGCTTAAATTAATTTTGGTTAATGCATCAAAACATTTTCATAAATTAACTTGATTCTCACCATGAACACCTCCGACAATGGACATGGCTAAGATTCTGGGCTAGCAGGTGGAGCAGTTGGCTGGACAACTTGCTCTGATGCAGTCAAGGGGGGGGCACAGATGTAGATCAAGGTAATTTTAAGGATTCTAATATTATACTTAAGTACAATATCCTAGGCGATTATTTTGGATTGAAAAAAAACATGTATATAGATAGGTAGGCGAATATTAAATATGAAACATACAATTTACTATTAAAATGTGTAAATTTTGGCGAAAATTATGATAAAAAAGCATTTTTATGTAAATATAGGCAATATTAGAGACTAAAAATGACCAAATAGCGAATTTATTTTTTGAAAAAAAGCTCGAAAAATAGCCAATTGACAAAATTTCAACCTTAAAAATTACTTTGATGTAGATGCAGTAACTATGGGTGCAACCACTGTAAATACATGGGCAGATAATGGAATAGTAGTTGCCACAATAGTGGCGGGAACTGGAGATGATATGGTGGAAGAGGTCATGGTGGTATGGGGTGGAGGAGGATGTTGTGGACGATGAACCCCTACCGGATGTACAATAGGGGGTATCGACCCAAAAGGGCTAGGGGGGATGTTGAGGTATGGTGAATGGGAGGGAGGTCCTGGATAGAGGGATGAGGATGGATAGAAGGGAGGTTATAGACGAAGGGGGGAAGCTAGATGGAATGGGGGGCGTGAATGAATGGGGGAGGATGGATAGACAGGGGGCATGGATGAATGGGGGAGGATGTATAAATGGGGGGTGTGGAAGCATGGGGGAGGATGGATAGAGGGGGGTGTTGATGTATATGTAACTTCGGAATGTATTTCATCTTTGTATTATATATATATTTATTGTACCCTTAATAGAGATGTGTTATTCCTCTATAAGGAAGTGTCATCATGTGGATTGACAAGTGTCGCAAGTGTGTGTACTTGTCGATGGGTTATTAGACCACCATGTGTGGGGTCGGCCCTGAAATATATATATTATAATGTGATGTACCTAGATAGACAAGTCGGCCCCATAAGGTCACTTGGAAAAAAGGTTAGTATAAATAGAGATCGGAGATCTCTATTTTACTCACTCGGAAAAGTAACTCACTCTCACTCAGAAAGTGGTGCACTAGTGAGGAGGAGGATCATCTTCTACTAGGAGACTATCTCAGTGTTATTTGGTTGTACTTTGGTTGAGCGATTTCTCTCTCTATCTCTGAGGAAGTTGTGGGGTTTTTCACCTTAGGGTTTTCCCCACGGAAACTCTATGTCTCTTGTCTCTTATGATTTTGATTCTTGTGATGCTTGTCATATTGTTATTGTCATGCATTGATATACTGTATATGTTATTCTCTCAGCAAAGATCCTAGAGTATTGTGAATTAATGCTCAAAATTTAACATGGTATCAGAGCTAACCTGAGAAGAAGACATTTTGCAGTAACGGAAGCTTGAGTTCCTTGTTTATTGGGTTTCTCTCCACCGATTTTTGAAAATCAGTATAGTAGATTGACTCTACTCATCAAGGCGCATCTATCTGTCCAATCAGAATTCAATTCCGAGCATTTTCAGATTTGGCCCTAAAAATTAGGGTTTCCACAAAAATAGGAATTTCTGGAATCTGAAGGCACAGCTAGAAGCTCCTTGCAAAAATCAAAGTTTAGAGCTTTGGATTGAGATTTTAGCTGGGTAGGTCTCCGGGAAACTTAAACCCTAATTCAGGGCTCTCCCTAGTGAACCCAGGAGGACAAAAAGGAAATTCTGAAGGGCAAAACTTTGCTAATTTCAAATTCTGAATACACCAGGCTGATCAGCTCATCAAGGCGCATCTTTCTATCCTTTCAGAAATTTGAAATTCACATTTTGAATTTTTAGGGTTTTTTTCGACAAACCCTAATCCAGGACCAAATCCAGT
Organism: Larix kaempferi; assembly: GCA_027924585.1. Lineage (NCBI taxonomy): Eukaryota > Viridiplantae > Streptophyta > Pinopsida > Pinales > Pinaceae > Larix > Larix kaempferi. The sequence goes on from BSBM01000004.1 coordinate 2,455,741, forward strand.
TTTCAGCATTTCAAGTGGTAAGACCTAAATCTTTTCTATTTCCGTTTGAAGTACTCTTTAAGATGTCTCTCCACACCAAGCTTGAGGATAAGATTGAAGGGGCTGATAACTTCCGAGCTTGGAAGTATAGGATCGGGTTAATCCTGGAAGAGAATGAGTTGGACTCATATGGGAAAGAAGACATCCCTATCCCAGAGGATGAAGAGGCCAAGGTATTGCATAAGAAGAACTTGGTCAATGCAAAGAGAATCATTGTTGATTCTATCAAAGACCATCTCATACCCCATGTGTCTTCTCTTAAGAAACCTAAGGAGATGTTTGAATCTTTGACCAAGCTATTTGAAGGAAAGAACATAAATCGGAAGATGACCCTGCGGAACCAATTGAAAGGAGTAAAGTTTCAAAATGGAGAAACCATTCAATCTTTTTTTTTAATGGTCTCCCAGATCAAGGAACAACTAGAAGCGATGGATGAAATGGTGGAGAATGGTGAAGTGGTGATGACCACTCTAAATGGCCTACCCAGGTCATGGGATTCCTTCATTCAAGGAATTTGTGCAAGGAAGAAGTTGATCTCCTTCAACAGATTGCGGGAAGAATGCTCTCAAGAAGAATCTAGACTTATAGCTCGTGAGGAAAAGATGGGAGGTGAAGATCAAGCTCTTGCAGCTCACACCAAAAGAAGCAAAACCAAGAAGGAGCACTCTCGCCACAATAGATCCTATCAAAAGAGTAAGAAGGACCTAAGATGCTTCACATGCAATGAGAAGGGTCACTTTTCTTTAGATTGTCCCAAGAACAAAAGGGATAATAACAACAATAAGAAGAAGAAGGGTAGCAAAAGAAGGTTTCATGCTCATGCTGCCGAAGATGATGAACCCCCAAAGAAGAAGGCTAGGGCAGAAAGTGATAGTGATGATGACTCATCAAGTGAAGAAGATTATGTTCTGATCTCTGCTCTCACAGGTACTATCTCCCATGGTTGTAATGATTGGTTAATTGATAGTGGGGCTTCCAAACACATGGTTGGGTTTAAGGAATATTTTGTGAACCTATCTGAACATGAATCACCCCATAAGGTGAAACTTGGGGATGATTATCAATACCCAATCAAAGGAAGTGGTGAAGCCTCCTACAACCTAGATTCTGGAAAATCTTTGAAGATGAAAGAAGTCCTTTATGTACCTGGTCTCAAGAAGAACTTACTCTCCATCTCTGCATTGGATGCAAAAGGTATGAGGGTTGCATTTATGGATGGCCAAGTCCTAATGTGGCCAAAGGGAAAGAACATAGATGATGCAGTAGTGATTGGAGAGCAAGAGGGAGATTTGTATAAATTGAAGGGACAACCTGAACATGCCATGCTGCATGAATCCATGGAGCCAAGTGAACTTTGGCATAGAATACTTGTTCATATGCACTATAGAGCACTTCCAATTGCAAGCAAGGCAGTAGAGGGTCTTCCCGAAATCAAGACCAAACATGAAGGTGTTTGCAAAGGATGTGCAAAAGGTAAGAACATTAAGAAGGCTTTCCCAAACAGTGAAAGCAAGGAAAAAGACATCCTTGAAATCACCCACTCAGATGTATGTGGTCCTATGTCATCCAGTTCCCTGAGTGGGTATGTTTAATATGTCTCATTTATTGATGAATTCTCTAGGAAGACTTGGGTATACTTCTTGAAGAGCAAAGATGAGGTGTTTGATAAATTCAAGGAATTCAAAACCTTGATGGAGAATCAAACTGACAAGAAGATCAAAACATTCAGATCCGACAATGGTGGAGAATTCACCTCAAGTGACTTCAAGAAGCTTTGTAGTGATTCAGGGATTAAGAGGGAGTTGAATGCTCCGTATAATCCTCAACAGAATGGAGTTGCAGAAAGGAAGAACAGAACTATCATGGAAGCAGCAAGGGCAATGCTGCATGACCAGGATCTACCTATGCATCTGTGGGCAGAAGCAGCTATAACAGCTATATATGTGCAGAACAGAACACCCCACAAGATATTGGACAACAAGACACCAGAAGAGGTCTTTTCTGGTAAGAAACCTGAAGTCAGTCATCTCAAAATATTTGGTTGTTCAGTATACACTCATGTCCCAAAGGAAAAGAGGACTAAACTAGATCCTTCAGGAAAGAAGGGTATCTTTGTGGGTTACAGTGAAAGCTCGAAGGCTTACAGAATATACTTTCCAGGGTTCAAGAAGATTGATGTCAGCAGGGATGTAACATTTGATGAAAAATCAGCATTCATCAAATCAAGGAAGGCACCTATCGAAGTTTATGAAGAACCTAAGGAAACTAGATTTCAAGACACTACCATGACTGAAGCAGTTCCAGAAGTTCTTCGTGAGTTTGAAGATCCACAAGAACCTGTAGATCCACCCCCTAAGGATAACTCTCACAAGAGGAAACCTGCATGGGCTAGAGAGCTCATTCAAGATGCAGAAAGATTTGGCATTCCAGAAGAAGAACACATAGCAAAGAAGAGAACCAGATCACATACCAGCTATGTTGCTTTACTCTGTGACATTATGAACAAAGAGCCTTCCAGTTATGAAGAAGCAGCGGAAAAGAAAGAATGGAAGGATGCCATGGTTGAGGAATACCAATCAATAATGAAGAATGATGTTTTGGATGCTGTCCCAGGACTTAAAGAGAATTTTGTTGTGACTTCCAAATGGATCTACAAAATCAAGCATGCTGCAAATGGCAGTGTAGAGAAATACAAGGCAAGATTCATAGCTCGTGGCTTCTCTCAGAAAGAGGGAATAGATTATGAAGAAACTATTGCACCTGTATCCAGGTATACTTCCATCAGAACAGTACTTGCCCTGGCTGCAGCAATGAGATGGAAAATACACAAAATGGATGTCAAGACTACTTTCTTGAATGGTGTAGTTGAAGAGGAAGTATATGTGGAACAACCACTCGGTTTTGAAATACATGACAGGGAGTCATATGTGTGCAGATTGAAGAAAGCCTTGTATGGCTTGAAGCAAGCTCCCAGAACCTGGTATGGTAGGATGGACAGTTTCCTATCTAGTTTGGGCTTTACCAAGAGTAAAGCAGATTCCAACCTTTACTACAAGGTTGAGGAAGGGAATCCTGTGATTCTACTCCTGTATGTGGATGACTTATTTGTAATAGGAGATGATAGACTCATTGTAGATACTAAGAGGAAGCTTGCTACTGAATTCGATATGAAAGATTTGGGAATGATGCACTATTTCCTAGGTATGGAGGTGTGGAAAAGTGCAGGTGGGATCTTCCTTGGTCAAGGGAAGTACACAGTAGATATCCTGAAGAGATTTGGGATGATGGATTGCAAGGCCATGGCCACACCTATGGCATCGAATCTGAAGCTTCTATGTGATGCTTCATCTGAGCTGGTTGATGTCTCTATTTATCGTCAGATGATTGGGTCCTTGATGTACCTAACGAACACGAGACCAGAAATTTGCTTTGCTGTGAACACATTGAGTCAATTCCTGATAGATCCGAGGAGTGTTCACCTGGTTGCTGTAAAGCATGTTCTAAGGTACCTGAAGGGTACAGTGGATTATGGGCTCAAGTATGAGGCGAATAAAAAGTTTAACCTACAGGGTTATGTTGATTCAGATTGGGCTAGCAGTGCTGCAGATAGGAAGAGCACATTTGGGTGTTGCTTCAGTATGGGATCAGGTGTGATCTCTTGGTTTAGCAGGAAGCAATCCTGCGTAGCACTAAGTACAACTGAGGCAGAGTATGTTGCAACCTGTTCAGCTGGTTGTGAGGCAGTATGGCTACGGAAGCTACTGTCCGAGTTATTTGATCTCCCGTTGGATGCTACTGGTATCTTCTGTGATAACCAGAGTTGTGTGAGGTTGTCCGAGAACCCAGTGTTTCATGACAGGTCGAAACACATAGAGATCAAATATCACTATATCAAGGATATGGTGCAGAGAGGAGCTGTGAAGCTCCTTTATGTTGCGACGGACGAGCAGATTGCAGATGTGCTGATGAAGCCACTAGCTAGGGTGAAGTTCGAGTACTTTAGAGAGAGGCTTGGCGTTCTTCAGATCGAGGACACTTCGAGGAAGAAGTGATGGACACATTTACTAAAGCCATTCCAAGCATGTTGGAAGGAGGATCCTTCACATGGCTGTGGATGTAAGCGCTGAATGATGAGCATCAGGATGATGTTCTGGTTTCTGCTCGATATGATCAGTTGGATCATTTTTATGTATGTATGTATGCATTATGTTAGATGTTGGATATGATCAGTTGGATCATTTATATGTATGTACGCATCATGTTGGATGCTAGATATGATCAGTTGGATCATTTATATGTATGTATGCATCATGTTGGATGCTCGATATGATCGGTTGGATCATGTGTATGTATTTTTGTATATGCGTCATGTTGGATGCTTGGACCATGTATCTGTATATGTATCAGGTGGATACATTGCATGATCAGGTGGATCATGTATGGTGATATGTATCATGTATTTGTATTTGTATCAAGTGGATACATTGTATGATCAGGTGGATCATGTATGATGATATGTATCAGGTAGATACTTGGTATGCATCAGGTAGATGCATTGTATGATCAGGATGATCATGGATGACGAGCTTCATGATGTTGCTCTAGATGACATGCAGCAGGATGTTGCAGTGATGATGATCAGGATGATCATGTGTACATTAGGATGATGTATGGTGAGTATCAGGTTGATACTCTATGGCCGTGGATCAAGTTGTGCAGATGAGCATGTAATTCGTTGCCCTGGCAGATTTGCAGATAGTCTTTCGAGGTTTTTCCTATGGCATGTAATTCGGTGCCCTAGGATATCTGGAAAATGCTCTTTCGAGGTTTTTCTCTAGGAGGACATATAATTCGTTGCCCTGGGAGATCTGCAGATAAGTCTTACGAGGTTTTTCCTATGGCATGTAATTCGTTTCCCTAGGATATCTGGCAAATGCTCTTTCGAGGTTTTGTCCTATGGCATATAATTTGTGTCCCTAAGAGATCTGATAGGTTGGCCCGTGTGCCCGTAATCAGTCCTGGGATACTCTTGTGAGGTTTTACCATGACCACATGTAATTCGTGCCCTAGGAGATCCTATAGGTAGAGCTGTGTGCTCGTAACAACCTGGGATGCTCTTGCAAGGTTTTGTTGTGACCACATGTAATTCGTGCCCTGGGAGATCCTATAGGTAGAGCTGCGTGCTCGTAACAACATGGGATTCTCTTGAGAGGTTTTGTGGTGAGGTCACATATAATATGGCCCTGGGAGATCCTATAGGTAGAGCCATGTGCTCGTAACTTCCTGGGATGCTCTTTCAAGGTTTTGTGACGCACGTAATAAATCCTGAGGATTCCACAGTATGGCCAGTGATGACGAAGACCTGCAGGTGGTGGGCCTACATCCAATATGACAAAGGACTGGCTCTGTAGAACTTCCTATGATGAGTAGAGTCAGAGATTGGTTGAGATAGTAGCAGCAGTGACGATGACGATGACGATGATCCCGAGAAGAAGATTTGTCTAGCAGATCTGTGTCGAGAAATACCTTCCTAGTTAAGAGGGAGTGTTGATGTATATGTAACTTCGGAATGTATTTCATTTGTGTATTTTATATATATTTATTGTACCCTTAATAGAGATGTGTTATTCCTCTATCAGGAAGTGTCGTCATGTGGATTGACAAGTGTCGCAAGTGTGTGTACTTGCCGATGGGTTATTAGACCACCATGTGTGGGGTCAGCCCTGAAATATATATATTATAATGTGATGTACCTAGATAGACAAGTCAGCCCCATAAGGTCACTGGGAAAAAAGGTTAGTATAAATAGAGATCGGAGATCTCTATTTTACTCATTCGGAAAAGTAACTCACTCTCACTCAGAAAGTGGTGCACTAGTGAGGAGGAGGATCATCTGCTACTAGGAGACTATCTCAGTGTTATTTGGTTGTACTTTGGTTGAGCCATTGCTCTCTCTATCTCTGAGGAAGTTGTGGGGTTTTTCACCTTAGGTTTTTCCCCATGGAAACTCTGTGTCTCTTGTCTCTTATGCTTTTGATTCTTGTGATGCTTGTCATATTGTGATTGTCATGCATTGATATACTGTATATGTTATTCTCTCAGCAAAGATCCTAGAGTATTGTGAATTAATGCTCAAAATTTAACAAGGGAAGTATGGACGGAGAGGGGAGGGTGGATGGAAGGGAGGGGGTGGACGGAGGGAGGAGATATACTGTATATGTTTTTCCCCATGGAAACTCTGTTTCTCTTGTCTCTTATACTTTTGATTCTTGTGATGCTTGTCATATTGTGATTGTCATGCATTGATATACTGTATATGTTATTCTCTCAGCAAAGATCCTAGAGTATTGTGAATTAATGCTCAAAATTTAACAGGGGGAGTATGGACGGAGAGGGGAGGGTGGATGGAAGGGAGGGGGTGGACGGAGGGAGGAGATATACTGTATATGCTTTTCCCCATGGAAACTCTGTGTCTCTTGTCTCTTATGCTTTTGATTCTTGTGGTGCTTGTCATATTGTGATTGTCATGCATTGATATACTGTATATGTTATTCTCTCAGCAAAGATCCTAGAGTATTGTGAATTAATGCTCAAAATTTAACAGGGGGAGTATGGACGGAGAGGGGAGGGTGGATGGAAGGGAGGGGGTGGACGGAGGGAGGGGTTTGGATGGAAGCGAGGGAGATGACTCATGGGAAAGGGTGGAAACATGGGACTAAAGGTTCCTGCAACTGTTAGTGGCCCCTACATACAAATTTGTAATATCATAGTTTAGTAAAAAAATCAAATTAAACCATAGTATGTCGTAAAATTTCAAATTAAAAGCATTCTTTTAACTACACATTGTACTTTTATATATGGTGATCTATCGATCCTTGGAAAAGATGGCTGATCATCGTAGTCTGTGCATACCCGTGGACACCAAAATGCATGCACGTTATGAACATATTAAACAAATAATTATTCAGTCAAGCAAAATATTAAAAAATATTGTACGAACTATCATCATGTATGCCATAAATATAAATATATAAAAATAGAAATGCCATAAGTAATAACAATATTGTGTGGGGTACTGAAAATACCTCCGTGTGAAGTGCCGCAATTTCAGTTGCAGCTGCCATTGTTGCATCCAGGTTGGGAGATGTTGTGTTCTCCCATGACGACGTCTCAGCTTCTAAATAACTGTACATTGAAATAATAGTTTAAGTCAAACACAAATACTTTAAAATCACTTTACAAATTATCAATTGATGATTGAAAACACATTAAAAAAATTGTTAACCTGCTCCATATAGCAGCCCTCGATCGGGATAGCGAAAGTGTGTCTGCAATGGGGACAAATATGTGGCATTGTCCCTGCCGAAATAGAAGTCCCAACATGGCTACCACTGGTCACAGGTCTATCCTGACTCTGTCGTTAAGGCCCTGCAACTGCATCTCTATCAGGGTCAGCCTATCTCTCCACTGTAGTAGCTGCTACAAAGGAAATGTGTCTAAGTAGTCCAGATGAAACACTCCTCATCACACCCTCGATCTGATCACGTTTATGGGGTAACTGAGGTGGATGGGGAGAGAGGTTGGGATCGTTCCCAAGATTTGGTGGCCCTCTCAGTGGGTTCCTCCTAGTAGCAGTTTGATCTTGGGAAAAGCCACGCCCAACACCCTGTAACTCGGTTATGTCAAAATAGTTGACATGTAAACCAAGCGCAAACGCACCTCACGATTGCCAAAGGAAGTATTGTGGAACCTCCCTATTATTGCAGGGAGGTTTATTGTAAACCATGAACCACCTATGCATCCAGTTGTCCCTCCATGTTTGGAAATGACACCAATCCATGCAGACACGCGGCTTTCTAATGTTCGGTGGTTATTATGTTTTATCGGTGAACATACTATACAATTGGGCCTTTGTAATATTCAAATATTTTATTTCCTCCTTGGAAATGCGCGCGGAATAATACTCCCACATCCTAGCCCTATATTTAGTCATGCCAGTCAATTGGCGATGTGCATGGATGAGGGAGTCAATTGAGCTTTCAATTGAGGTGGCAAGGGTCACTCGAGATGGTTCCCCTATGTTTCTTAGTTCTCGAGTGTGCAATCTCATTTCATTTACATAATGGTTCAATTCATCTTGATCTAGGTGGATATCAGTGGCCACACACCTTTCCAACTAGCTCAAAAAAATTTTCTGGCAATTTTGGTAATGTACTATTTTTAGTAGTTTTTCGGGTCCTCAACTTCCGGGGCCATTTTGAGGCCCTAAACGACCTTTTTTGGTGATTTGGGGGGCCAAATGGTTGCCTCTGACATGCATTTGTCACCAATCGAAAGTTGTAAATCTTGGATAGACCTTTCCAATGGGCTATCGAGTGCCCCAAACGAATATCGTATGCAAAAGTTACGACCCCGGGAAGTTGATGTACTAACTTACCCAAATGGAGCCCACATGACTCTTGGCACTTCATCTCCTAGGGTTAGGTTTTTGGATGTCTAGGGTTTTTGAAATTCTTGTTTATTGTAAAAGGCGTTGAGAGACTCATTGTAACCATCTTCTTGCGAAACGAGTGCAGCCGTCACATCTCTTCTAAGAGATAAGCCGCCACCATTCCAGCAAGCTTGTTTTCCGCTGCATTTTACAGTTTTAGCTTATTTCCTTATTGAATAGAAAACCAGTTTTACTGTATCTCTGTTATTTTGTGTTAAGCATCTGATAAGAATCTATATTCATTTTGTTCTGCTCATAAAATCCAGATTAGTGGTATCAGAGCGGTCTGCTCCTTGTTGCCTTAATGCATGTCCCCAACGAGATCAGGGTACAAAGAATTGGGTCTCGAGCTTGTTTCTCTTGAGGACAAAAGCTCCCGCACACCCAAGCGACCTCTCATGGAAGGAGAAAACAAAGATGATGGGACAGGAGATCCTATCAAAATGTTGCTTGAGGAATCCCTCACGTAACATAGGAACGAGATGATGGATAGTTTCGCGCAAATCCTTCGGCGACTACCAACAAGCGACACATCTTCCTTGAGTGGAGGCACCACCCCCTTCAAGGTATAAATCAACTTCGATATTCCTATATTTGAAGGACAGATAGATGCAGATGATGTAGATAAGTGGTTGAATCTAATAGAAGGGTATTTTTCTGGCCATAACTTTTCGAATAGCGAAAATATTACTTTTGCGCTCCTCAAAGCCGTTCCCCATGTCAAAGATTGGTGGGAAACTTTCTGCGAAAAAAAGGACATAGAGGAAGCCTCATTATTTTCAGTCACGGCCACATGGGAATCCTTCAAGGATACTATTAATGAACAATACCACCCTGTTGGAAGTTATGACGACTTGTATACCAAATGGACCACACTGCGACAAGAAAGAGACCAAGCAGTGCCAGAGTTCACAAATATCTTCCATACCTTGTGCACCAAGATGGGTATCAAAGATTCAGAGTGACATCTAGTGCTCAAGTATCGTGGTGGTCTGCATAGATACATCCAGACCGAAATGGAATTTCTAGACATCTCTTCCTTGGGTGCGGCCTACCGATATGCCGTCGAAATTGAGCAGAAGCTCAAACAAACGATGTGGCAATTTGGGCCCGAGAACCCCTCCCAGCAAAAGACAAGAAAGGGTGGCCTCGATCCATAGAATAAAGGACATAGCAAAGATGGACAGTATCAGGACTACCAGTCCAAGCCGCAAGCAAAGAAGGACACCAGAAAGACGAAGAAAGATACCGGGAAATGGTGCAACTTCCATAAGAGCCCTTGGCATAACACTGCTGACTGCCGCTCAAAGCAGTCACTGGTAGCCAAAGTGAAAGCATCTGAATCAGATGTGGGTTCTGACTCTAATTCCGAACTAGAAAGGGGAAGATGGATCATTGACACAAAACCCAGTGCCACCATTGCTACCACCAAGCTCCAACCTGATGAACCAGACGAGCCAGAAGAAGGAGAACGCCTCTTCCATTCACAGATGTGGGTAAAAGGCACGCCGCTGCACTTCATCATTGATAGTGGTAGCCAGAAGAACGTCATCTCAGCAGAGGTCGTCAAGCACCTGGCCCTACCGACAATGCTGCACCCATAACCCTACACCATTGGATGGCTCCACAAAGGAAGCAATCTATGTGTTACCCAACAGTGCCGACTGTCATATGGCATCAATCCCTTCAAGGACGAGGTATTGTGTGATGTTGCTCCTCTCGAAGTTTCAGATGTTCTTTTGGGCCAACCTTATTTATGGAAACGTCATGTTGTATATGAGTCTCGGCCTTGTAGTGTTATTATTTCTTTGAACAGGAAATTGTACAGGATACCCGAGGAAATCCCTCCTAGTGTTATTTCCTTTATCTCTACCAAGCAATGCAGGAAGGTCATCTCTCAAACTGGGAAATTTGTCTTCTTCGTGATTCGATCTCAAAGTGAGAGAAAGATCGCATCCACATCCAATGCCTCCATGACCGATCTCTCCACACAACAGAAGCAAGTGGATAAGGTGGTGGAAGGATACTCAGATATATTCTCCTCTCATACTGGGGTACCTCTACACTGCCAGGTCAAGCATCCCATCGATCTGACCCCATGCACACTGCTACCCAATGGGCTGGTCTATCGCCGCTCTCTATTGGAAAACTAGGATATCAAGAGGTAGATCCAAGAATTGCTCCACAAGGGGCACATCCGTCCCAGCTCAACACCTTGTGGGAGCCCAATCGTGATGGTCCAGAAGAAAGATGGGACTTGGTGACTCTGCATTGATTACCAGGCCTTGAATAAAGTCAGAGTCTGGAACCAGTACCCGATTCCCCAAATTGATGACCTCCTTGATTAGCTCACGGGGGCCAAATACTTCAGTAAGATTGATCTGAATTCTGGCTACCACCAAGTCCCAATAGAACAGATAGATGTATGGAAGACTGCCTTCAAGTCAAAAGAAGGTCTTTTTGAATGGTTAGTCATGCCTTTTGGTTTGAAAAATGCTCCAACAAATTTTATGAGGATGATGGATGATATCCTACGACCTTTCACCAATACATGTGTAGTGGTGTATCTAGATGACATCCTCATCTACAGCAAGACTTGGGACGAACACTTGCAGCATATTCAACAGGTTCTACACACCCTACGGTAGCACAAACTATATGCGAAATTGGAAAAATGCTCCTTCGGTATGGACAGGGTCCATTACTTAGGCTACATCGTTGATCAACATGGTGTGCATGCGGATCTAGACAAGATCCAGGTCATCTATGACTGGTCAACCCCAACCATACTCACTGAACTTCGGAGCTTCTTAGGCCTTGCCAATTTCTATCATCAGTTCGTGCTGGGATTCTCTCATATCGCATGGGCCCTCAGCCAAGTGACCAGGGGTGGTGGTAAGGAAAAATTTGTGTGGGATTTGTCCCAACAATAAGCCTTCAATGACTTGAAGAAGCGTTTGTGCTCATCGCAGGTACTCTCATTACTGGACTTGCAACATCCCTTTGAGATCGAGACAAATGCTTCAGATTATGCTGTGGGCGTTGTTCTCACTCAACACGGCCACCCTGTGGTATATCATAGTGAGACACTATCAGATGTTGTCCATAATTACCCTACCTACGACAAAGAAATGTACTCCATTGTACAAGCTTGCCGCCAGTGGAGACATTACATTCTTGGGAAGGAGACAGTCATCCACACTGATCACAAGCCACTACAGTTCATGCAGACCCAAGGAAAGTTGCAGAATGATTGCCATCAAAAGTGGTTAACATATTTATAGCAGTTCCACCTCAACATCAAATATGAAACAGGGAGTACCAACGAAGTTTCTGACTGCCTCAGTCGACTTCCAGTCGCGGCACTCACCACAGTGCTAGAGTCTTGCGGCCACGAGACCTCCAGATGGCCCCACCTCTACGAGACAGACCCTGACTTCTCCACCACCTATCAAATGTTGGGAACCAACTCAGTGGTTGCTAATTTCCATCTTTAGGATGGGTTGTTGTGTAGTCTGGGCCATCCCTGCGTTCCATCAAGCGAGCGCGTGAAGCTGATTTGGGAAGCTCACTATAGTCGGTTGGCAAGACACTTTGGCATTGAAAAGGCAGTGGTAGTGCTGCGGAAACATTTCTATTGGATGAAACTTCAATAGGGTGTCGTCAAGTATATCAGGTCCGGCACTGCTTGCACTATTGCCAAAACAACCACTAAGAAACATGGCCTATACACCCCTCTTCCTACTCTTGACAAGCCATGGGAATCCATCTCAATGGACTACATGTCGGGCCTCCCGTCCACCAAAATGGGAAACGACTGTGTTTTTGTGGTTGTTGATCGCTTTTCCAAAATGGCGATTCTAGCCACCTGCAAGAAGAACATCACAATGGAAGCCACTACCGAGCTCTTCTTTGAACGAGTATGGATACATTTTGGGATCCCACAGACCATTATCTTAGACCGTGACAGTCTATTCCTCATCTCATTCTAGTCGAGCCTCTGGTAACTGCTGGATACCAAGCTCACCAAATCCACTACCTTCCACCCCCAGACCGATAGCCAAACTGAGGTTGTCAACCGGATGGTCGTACATATCCTGTGCATGTACAATTCAACACACCCCCGCACATGGGATGAGAGTCTTCCCTATGTCCAACATAGCTACAACCGAGCCCTGGATAGCTCAACTGGCCACAGCCCCTTTGAGGTGGGGTTGGGATTCCAACCATTGGACCCCATGGATGTTGCACTTCCGCTTGCGACCACCTCGGTCGACTCATCCCCAGAAGCTGACAAAGCGGCCCGGTTCATTGAACGGACCCAGCATATCCGCCAACAAGTTCAGGATATTCTACAGAAGTCTAATGAAAAGTACAAGTAGCGCCATGATCAACATTGGGTGCCACATAAGTTTCAGGTGGGCGACAAAGTTTGGTTGCATTTTCCAAAATAACACCTTACAGGGCCCCATCGAAAGCTTCTCCCACTCCATTATGGGCCATACACCATCACCAAGGCGGTGGGTGATAATGCTTTTGAGCTCAACATTCCCCCCATTCCTTGGTCTGCATCCAGTCTTCAACGTGGCTCTCCTTCGACCATATTTCCCACCATTATTAGACACCTCAGAGATAGTAGAGAAGTTGACACCAATAGAGCTCAACCCTAACTGCCTACAACAAGCATCCAGTGATCATATTGCAGACACACAGATCAAGGGCACTCAACATCAAAGGATCTAGCTTTATCAAGTTGTCAAAGTAGGGCAGCTCCTGGACCAAGGCAAGTGGCTCACCCGGGGCCAAATTCAACATAAATTTCCTCATCTGATGGGGGAAATCAACGCAAAGGAGACCATTGCTTCCTAAGGAGGGAGGATTGATCCAGGTGTATATCGGTGGCCACACACCTTTCCAACTGGCTCAAAACAGTTTTCTGGCAATTTTGGTAATGTACTATTTTTAGCAGTTTTTCGGGTCCTGAACTTTTGGGGCCATTTTGAGGCCCTAAACAACCTTTTTTGGCGATTTGGGGGGGGGAAATGTTTTCCTTTGACATACAATTGGTTCTAGTCAAAAGTTGTAAATCTCGGGTAGACCTTTCCAACAGGCTACCGAGCACCCAAACGGAGATTGTATGCAAAAGTTACAACCCCGGGAAGTTGATGTAGTAACTTACCCAAACGGGGCCCACATGACTTTTGGCGCTTCATATCCTAGGGTTAGGTTTTTGGATGTCTAGGGTTTTTGACATTCCTATTTATTGTAAAGGGCCTTGAGAGCCTCATTGTAACCATATTCTTGCGAAACAAGCACAACCGCGACATCTCTTCTCATAGATAAGCTGCCACCATTCCAACAAGTTTGTTTTCTGCTGCATGTTACAGTTTTAGCTTATTTCGTTATTGAATAGAAAACTAGTTTTACTGTATCTCTGTTATTTTGTGTTAAGCATCTGATAGGAATCTCTATTCATTTCATTCTGCTCATAAAATCTGGATTAGTGGTATCAGAGCGGTCTAGTCCTTGTTGCCTTAATGCATGTCCCCAACAAGGTCAGGGTACAAAGAATTGGGTCTCGAGCTTGTTTCTCTTGAGGACAAAAGCTCCCGCACGCCCAAGCGACCTCTCATGGTAGGAGAAAAGAAAGATGACGGGACAGGAGATCCTATCAAAATGTTGCTTGAGGAAGCCCTCATGCAACAGAGGAACGAGATGATGGATAGTTTCACACAAATCCTTCGGCGACTACCAACAAGCGACGCATCTTCCTCGACCGGAGACGCCGCCCCCTTCAAGGTACAAATCAACTTCGATATTCCTATATTTGAAGGACAGATAGATGCAGATGCTGTAGATAAGTGGTTGAATCTACTAGAAGGGTATTTTTCTGTCCATAACTTTTTGAATAGAGGAAATATTACTTTTGTGCTCCTCAAAGTTGTTCCCCATGTCAAAGATTGGTGGGAAACTTTCTGCGAACAAAAGGACACAAAGGAAGCCTCATTATTTTCAGTCACGGCCACCTGGGAATCCTTTAGGGATGCTATTAAGGAACAATACTACCCTATTGGAAGTTATGACGAATTGTATACCAAATGGACCACACTACGACAAGAAAGAGACCAAGCAGTGCCAGAGTTCACAAATATCTTCCATGCCTTTCGCACCAAGCTGGGTAACAAAGATTCAGAGCGACATCTGGTGCTCAAGTATTGCGGTGGTCTGCATAGATACATCCAGACCGAAATGGAATTTTTGGATATCTCTTCCTTGGGCGCGGCCTACCGATATGCCGTCAAAATTGAACAGAAGCTCAAACAAAAGACATGGCAATTTGGGCCCGGGAACCCCTCCCAGCTAAAGACAGGAAAGGGCGGCCCCAATCCACAGAATAAAGGATAGAGGAAAGATGGATAGTATCAGGACTACCAGTCCAAGCTGCAAGCAAAGAAGGACATCGGAAAGACGAAGTAAGATACCAGGAAGTGGTGCGACTTCCATAAGAGCCCTTAACATAACACTGCTAACTACCGCTCAAAGCAGTCGTTGGTAGCCGAAGTGAAAGCATCTGAATCAGATGCGAGTTCTGACTTTGATTCCAAACCAGAAATGGGAAGACGGATCATTGACACGGAACCCAGTGCCACCATTACTACCACCAAGCTAAAACCTGATGAACCAGACGAGCCAGACGAAGTAGGATGCCTCTTCCATTTACAGATGTGGGTAAAAGGCACCTCGCTACACTTCATCATTGATAGTGGTAGCCAGAATAACCTCATCTTAGCAAAGGTCGTCAAGCACCTGGCCCTACCGACAACACCGCACCCACAACCCTACACTATTGGATGGCTCCACAAAGGAAGCGATCTCCACGTGAGCCAACAGTGTCGATTGTCATATGGCATCAAGCCCTTCAAGGATGAGGTATTATGTGATGTTGCTCCTCTCTAAGTTTCAGATGTTCTTTTGGGACAACCTTATTTATGCAAACGTCATGCTGTATATGAGTCTAGGCCTCGTAGTGTTATTATTTCTTTGAACGGGAAATCGTACAGGATACCCGAGGCAGTCCCTCCTAGTTCTATTTCCTTGATCTCTACTAAGGAATGTAGGAAGGTCATCTCTCAGGCTGGGAAATTTTTCTTCTTCGTGATTTGCTCTCACAGTGAGAGAAAGATTGCAGCCACATCCAGGGCCTCCGTGATCGATCTCTCCACACAATAGAAGCAAGTGGATAAGGTGGTTGAAGGATACTAAGATATATTCTCCTCTCCTACCGATGTAACTCTGCACTGCCAGGTCAAGCATCCCATCGGTCTGACCCCAGGCGCACCGCTACCCATTGGGCTAGTCTATCGCCGCTCTCTGTTGGAAAATGAGGAGATCAAGAGGCATATCCAAGAATTGCTCCACAAGGGGCACATCCGTCCCAGCTCATCACCTTGTGGGAGCCCAATCATGCTGGTGCATAAGAAAGATGGGACCTGGCAACTCTGCATTGATTACTGGGCCCTGACTAAAATTACAGTCTGCAACTGGTACACAGTTCCCCGAATCGACGACCTCCTTGATCAGCTCATGGGGGCCAAATACTTTAGTAAGATTGATATGAAGTCTGGCTACCACCAAGTCCCAATAGAACAGACAGATGTATGGAAGACTGCCTTCAAGTCAAAAGAAGGTCTTTTTCAATGACTGGTCATGCCTTTTGGTTTGACAAATGCTCCAGCAAATTTTATGAGGATGATGGACGATATCCTACGACCTTTCACCAATACTTTTGTAGTGTTGTATCTGGATTACATCCTCATCTACAGCAAGACTTGGGAGGAACACTTGTAGCATATTCAATAGGTTCTGCACACCCTGCGACAACACAAACTATATGCAAACTTGGAAAAATACTCCTTCGGCATGGACAGGGTCCATTACTTAGGCTACATCGTTGATCAACATGGTGTGCATGTGGATCCAGCAAAGATCCAGGTCATCTGTGATTGGCCAACCCCAACCACACTCACTGAACTTCGGAGCTTCTTGGGCCTTGCCAATTTCTATAGCCGGTTCGTGCTGGGATTCTCTCATATCGCATGGGCCCTCAGCCAAGTGACCAGGGGTGGTGGTAAGGAAAAATTTGTGTGGGGCTTGTCCCAACAACAAGCCTTCGATGACTTGAAGAAGCGTTTGTGCTCATCGCTGGTACTCTCATTATCGGACCTGCAACATCCCTTTGAGATCGAGACAGATGCTTCAGATTATGTTGTGGGCACCGTTCTCACTCAACACGGCCACCCCGTGGCATATCATAGTGAGATACTATTAGATGTTGTCCGTAAGTACCCTACCTATGACAAAGAAATGTACTCGATTGTACAAGCCTGCTGCTAGTGGAGACATTCCATTGTTGGGAAGGAGACAGTCATCCACACTGATTATAAGCCACTACAGTTCATGCAGACCCAAGGAAAGTTGCAGAATGATCACCATCAAAAGTGGTCAACATATTTACAGTAGTTCAACCTCAACATCAAATATAAAATAGGGAGTACCAACCGAGTTGCTGACTGCCTCAGTCAACCTCTATTCGTGGCACTCAACACGGTGCTAGACTCTTGCAGCCATGAGACCTTCGGATGGCCCCACCTCTACGAGACAGGCCCTAACTTCTCCAACACCTATCAAATGTTGGGCACCAACTCAGTGGTTGCTAATTTCCATCTTCAGGACAGGTTGTTGTGTCATGTGGGCCATCTCTGCGTTCCATCAAGCGAGTGCGCGAAGCTGATTTGGGAAGCTCATTACAGTCGGGTGGCAAGACACTTTGGCATTGAAAATACAGTGGCAGTGCTACAGAAAAATTTCTATTGGCCGAAACTTCGACAGGATGTCATCAAGTATATCATGTCCTGCACCGCTTGCACTATTGCCAAACCAACCACTAAGAAATAGGGCCTATGCACCTCTCTTCCTACTCCTGACAGACCATGAGAATCCATCTCAATGGACTACATGTTGGGCCTCCCATCCACCAAGTGGGGAAATGACTGTGTTTTTGTGGTTGTTGATCGCTTTTCCAAAATGGCGATTCTAGCCGCTTGCAAGAAGAACATCACAGCAAAATCCACTGCCAAGCTCTTCTTTGAACGAGAATGGGTACATTTTGGGATCCCACAGACCATTATCTCAGACCGTGACAGTCGGTTCCTCAACTCATTCTATTCGAGCCTTTGGTCACTGCTGGATACCAAGCTCACCAAATCCACTACCTTCCACCCCCAGATCGACGACCAAACTAAGGTTGTCAACCGGATGGTCGTACATATCCTGTGCATGTACAATTGAACACACCCCTGCACATGGGATGAGAGTCTTCCCTATGTCCAACATAGCTACAACCGAGCCCTGCATAGCTCAACTGGCCACAGCCCCTTTCAGGTGGGGTTGGGATTCCAACCATTGGGCCCCATGGATGTTGCACTTCCCCTTGCGACCACCTCGGCCGACTTGTCCCCAGAAGCTGACAAAGCCACCCGGTTCATTGAATGGATCCAGTATATCTTCCAATAGGTTTAGGATATTCTACAGAAATCTAATGCCAATTACAAGCAGCGCCATGATCAAGATTGGGTGCCACATAAGTTTCAGGTGGGCGACAAAGTTTGGTTGCATTTTGCAGAATGAATGCCTTACAGGGCCCCATCGAAATATTCTCCCACTCCGTTATGGGCCATACACCATCACCAAGGCGGTGGGTGACAATGATTTTGAGCTCAACATTCCCCCCTTCCTTGGTCTGCATCTAGTCTTCAACGTGGCTCTCCTTCGACCATATTTCCCACCATTATTAGACACCTCAGAGATAGCAGAGAAGTTGACACCAACAGAGCTCAACACTGACTACCTACAACAAGCATCTAGTGATCATATTGTAGACACATAGATCAAGGGAACTCGACATCAAAGGATCCAGCTTTATCGAGTTGTCAAAGCAAGGCAACTCCTGCACCAAGGAAAGTGGCTCACCTAGAGCCAAATTCAGCAGAAATTTCCTCATCTGATGGGGGAACTCAACGCAATGGAGACCATTGCTTACTAATGAGGGAGGATTGATCCATGTGGATATCAGTGGCCACACACCTTTCCAACTAGCTCAAAACAATTTTCTGGCAATTTTGGTAATGTACTATTTTTAGCAGTTTTTTGGGTCCTGAACTTCCGGGGCCATTTTGAGGCCCTAAACGACCTTTTTTGGCAATTTGGGGGGCCAAATGGGTGCCTTTGACATGCACTTGGGCCCATTTGAAAGTTGTAAATCTCGAATAGACCTTTCCAACGGGATACCGAGCAACCCAAATGGAGATCGTATGCAAAAGTTATGACCCCGAGAAGTTGATGTACTAACTTACCCAAACGGGGCCCACATGACTTTTGGCGCTTCATCTCCTAGGGTTAGGTTTTTGGATGTCTAGGGTTTTTGACATTCCTATTTATTGTAAAAGGCCTTGAGAGCCTCATTGTAACCATCTTCTTGCGAAACGAGCGCAGCAGTCACATCTCTTCTCAGAGATAAGCCGCCACCATTCCAGCAAGCTTGTTTTCTGCTGCATTTTACAGTTTTAGCTTATTTCCTTATTGAATAGAAAACCAGTTTTACTGTATCTCTGTTATTTTGTGTTAAGCATCTGATAAGAATCTGTATTCATTTCTTTCTGCTCATAAAATCCGGATCACATCTTGGTCAAAATTTTCTTGGGGGTTTTAATTTTCTTGGGCATTTGGATTTTGTTGAGGGTTTTCATTGTTCCAAGATTTGTGTTTTCTTGTGTTCCACCGGAATCCATGTTAACATTTTGTTCATTCATTGTGTAGGTTTATGCTCTGCAATTGAAAATTTCTCTATTATTTTAATAATTTGGGAATTATTACAAATTTAATAAACAAACAAAAATGAATAAAATGACAAAAACAATGAATAAAATGACAAACATGGAATTTACCTATCCAATGCACTTGGTGGATGAATGGAGATAGTTTTTGAGTGGAAACTGTGAATTTGATTGGTTGTATCTCCACGCATGTGATGGGTGACTCATGCTCGGCCACAATGGAAAGAATGAAAAAAACTCTGCCATGTTTCTTTTATTACCTTAACAGGAGCGTGTGCGCGCTTAAACGTGCACGTGCAGTAGCGCACACGTGCCGTGGTTCACTACTGAACCTAATGGCGCATGCGCGTTGCATTAGGTGCGTGCATGCATTTTCTTTCCCCCGCTAGCGTGACCTCGTTGCAACACTTTTGGGGAGCAACTTTGTGTGCTCACCCATACAACAAGTGTTTCTAGAGAAATGGACAATAATACATATAGACTTATAATTTTGGAAACAAAAAATAAAAATAAAAATCATTTAAAAATATTATTCGTAACCATGTTTTTATAATATATATGCTACTACAAGAAAATTATGAAATTAATATTTCAACAATATTTACTTTTTTTTGTTTGCTCGAAACTCTCTCACTTGGTGGGAGTGGAAATTGGTCTAAGAAAGCATGAACCAAGGGCATCTATTCCATCAAAATCACATGGGGATCACTTGTCTTAGAGCACACCAGCCATCAACTTGGCTAGATTTTGGGGTGTCTCCTCCCAACTAGTTCACCTTGGGAATTGAACCCGGGTCGCCTTGCTAATGAGAGCCACACTGATCCAGGAGGATATCATAAATGGCCAAATAATAAAGTCTTTAGATGCTGAACATAACCATGCTATTGTGAAGATCTCATCGAGAGATTTCTGACGATGCTCATTACATCCAAAAAGGACTCTAGACATAAAAGATATCGTGTTGTGAAATTTTTTATGAATAGGAAAATTGGAAAAAGGGGGGGCCATGTGGCACATTCCCAGAGTGCCATGCATACTGTACATACAGGTCCATATGATGATGTGGAAACACATTGAGGTGCAACATGGAAGGTTGCAAGTTGATGTGGCAGGTGGGTTAGCAGTTGAGTTGTCAGTTATAGGTGACATGGAACTCTCACCATTGGGAATGTGGCAATGTTATTGTACATATGGCAGTGACGTGGGCGAACCAGAGTTTTCCACGTGGCAGTTCGATTGGACACATTGTGGTTTTAGTTACCAAAAAGTATGGTGGGGCAGAGGGATCAAACCCCTAACCTCTCTCCTAGTATCCCAATTCCCTACAAATGGGCCACACGTGTTCCTTATTGTATATGGTATGAATCTTTTATTTAAAGTTAATCGGTTTTAAAAGTTGGGAAAAGGGTGGGCTGAGGACTTAGCCCTAATCCCTATTGTGTATGTGTTCAACCCAATGTCATACATGGCAGGATATAAACCAGCGTCTGCAACCATATATTAAATATATGGTATGTAATATTTGTTAACATATATCATTACCACAAAAACGGAGCCCATGGGGTTTGACCCCGATACTTCGAGTCTAGCATTGCAATGTACTACCACTGGACTAGCGCCAAATATTTGGAAGGAGATCCACCTATTATATTTTTAAGTTTTCGAGATTTCAAACCCCCCAAAAAGGCACACTCCACGGGAGCCAAATCCACCATTGCGAGGTTATTTAAACCACGATTCGGATGGCCGATGGGAATAGATTTCAATGTGATAGGGACATGAGTTTCTATGCAGGCATAGTTCCGAAGGTGGGAATCCATACAATGGCTATACAATGCAGGGGCATAGGTTCTTGATCTACATGCAAGGGTAGGTCTCAGACAAAGTATAAGGTGTTTATACTCAAATTTATTAATTTTTTGAGAGGGTCGCATTGGTGCAGTTTGTTTTTTCATATGAGAAAAAAAACTCAGAAGTGTTCCCTGAATAAATGTATTTGTAGCATTTGAAGAATTAATAAAAATGGTCTCACTGGAGGTGGACCTGGAGACGTAGTCCTTCATGGACGAACTCCATTAATAGCTGTTGTATTTTACAATTGTGGTTATTGTGGTTTGTATCTCTTTTATTTGCATTCTTTTACTTCTGCTCTCTTGAAAAAGTTGCAAATTAAAATCCTTTTTGAAAGCTAACAATTGAAAATTTTGCACATACGGGTGAAAATGCGAACCTGAGAAACAATTTCGTGACAATTTTCTTTTTTGTTCTAATTTTCATTTTCTCGCCCGAGACAAAAGTCAACATATTTTCTCAGGCTAGAATTGTTGAATTTATCGAACGAGAAATTAACCACGGTTAAACTTCTCCTGTCTATTACATTTTCCATAGTTAGATAATTGTTCGCCCTAGAAAATTTAGTTTTCTTGTCCAAGAGTATGATGTTTTTTAGATATTGAACTCTCGGACAGGTTTCTCGGACGAGAGTTTAGATTCCTTTTAAACTCTCAGCTAAGAAACGTTTAAGTATATAAACGTGAACACACCCTTCCAGCACCCGTCGCTGCGTGTCATTGTTGAACGATTTTCTCTCTTCGTCATTCAAACGTAGAGCGTGTAGAGGACATTGAAAAACTGTAGGGAGGGGAAGGGCCACAACAACTTAGGGGAACGACCACGACAATGAAGGGTCAAAGGAATGGATTGACACACGCGAAGAGGAAGGGAACCCTTTCTTTGCACAGGTAATTGACTCATAAGCTCAAAACCCCCACACTTCTATTCTGCTATTAGTGAAATTAAAATAACCGCCAATTACCAGCCTTCCTGATAATGTTTTAGTAGTTATACTCTATGCCATTATTTAGGCCTTTGCTCCTAGAGATGATGCAGAAACAATAGAGCTAGAGCCATCGCCACCTTGCCCCAGAATACCTTCTGGTTCCATAGGAGTTTAACCAAGTGAAAGCGCTAGTTTATCTTTATTTATAAGCATAAAAGACAGCAGTCATTGACCCAGATACAGATCCATAGCGCACATCATCCCTTCCAGTTACATATCCATTTTGAAAGCCAGATCCCAGCTGCTACACCTTCTGACCAACCTAATAAGAAGACAATTTGTTTTTCAATCAAATCCATTGAACTCAATCAACTCATAAGTAACGAAAACAACTCCAATGTTTTCTGTTTTAAACAATGGGCTTATCTTCTCCATCCTCTCAGCTATTGGGCTTCTTTCCGTGCCTTATGTAAACAGCTTTGTCATATGCCTTAATATTCGCTCCTGGACCTGTAAAGGCTCAAAATTTCCTTGCTACATCACATACTTCAATTCATTTACATCTAAGTCTGTGTTGGGCTTGTTCTCTTTTTAACTTTGTATAGGAAACATGGGTAATGTCTTCTTTTACCCCTTTCACTTCTTTATTATCAACTTAGAGATGATTCTGAGCAATCTAAAGTAGTCAACAATTAGTGTAAGCACACGCAGATTTCAAAAGAAGTTTCACACTAGTTGCAATCATTCTTCAACTTTTGTCTCAAGGCTCTTAGTCTTATGAATACTGAGGGCCTAACAGTAAGTTACTTCTACCACTTCAAAAACAATTTTCAATTATTTCTTTGAGTTTTCTTGTAATGGAAGTAAATTCAGGCCCTTTTGGACTATACCAAAAACTTCGAGTATGGATATGTTCACACCAGGTTCAATCTTAGCCACCTTTCAACATTGACCTTTTGATCACTATCATACAGATCTTGTTCTTCAAGCTTCTATGACTAATTCTTCAAGTGAACTTAATTGGCTTCTATTCATGACAATCCAAAGTCATCCCAAAACAAAGCATCCTTTTCTTAGTCCTTTAGGCATACCAAGGAATTCCTCCTTAGGTTCCATGTTTTTATAAAGGCCAATATTGCACCAAAAACAAGGTATGCTCGTTGCAATTTCACTACCAACCATGGCTCTCAATCTCATCAAATGGTCAATTCTTCTTTCATTCTTCTTCAACTAGGGCCGCTTCATCATTTTTTCATGAACTAGTGTTGCTCTAGAAGGTTCTCCATCCTTGGGGATACAAATACCTCTCTAATGAACCTTGCATTTCCTCCCTGTTGTACTTTCCCATGAGTGACTTAACACTAAAAGGAAAAATTTGAGAGCAAACTTTAGTCATAATGACTTCTGCTCCTACTGCAATTATTGCTTAAAGACACTCTTGAAAGAACTCCTACTTTCCTTGAGATAATGCTTCACATCTCAAAAATTCTTCACCTGCCATACTTTAACACTCTTCCTGAAATTTGCTCAACAATTGTGTCCTTGCAACAACCCTTACTAATCTTCAATAATCAACCCTTTAACATTATCTTATGCATTGTTAATGACTGCCATTTTTATTCCTTCAACTAGGTCTATATGATCTTCATGACTGTCCACCAACAAACTCCAAAATAGTGCAGTCTTCCAACATGTTTCACAATGCCCAAGAATATTGATAGAAATGTTATATATACACACAATAAAAAATGCCCTTTTCTACCATTGGATTTCTATTCTTTACAACTAATGCAATTAATTCCTTTCTGTTGTTACCTTCTGCATATGATCTCCATGATGGCTCATTTTGCATTCTTGGATGCACAATTTTCATACATTTTGTTCAGCATGCACGACTACCTCTGATTTGACTTTAGGGGTAGTACACCATCATTCTTGAATTCTAAGTTTTGGATCCTTTCTTCTTGCTTCTTAGTATCATTCTCAACTAGGTTTAGATAACATGTCTCTTTTCCTTCTTCTAGACAACTTGTCTTCACTGGCTTGAGTATGCTAATTTTTGCTCCAAACTTTAATGAATTTTTGCCTGCAATCTCTTGCAATGTGCCCATATTTATGAAAGCTGTAGAATTCAATGTTGCTATTCATCCCGCTTCTACAATCCCTTTCCATATGACCATAATAAATAAAATTGTAGCATTGAATTCTAGAAGCACTCATACCTCTCCTTGATGAGTCGTTCTACCCCAAGTTCTGCTATCTTCATCCTTATGTCCAAATTCATTGCAAGAATAAAAATAGCCATAAAATGCCTTTTCATACCTGGGAACAAATGGTCTTCTTGGTGGCATGGTCGTTCTTGGTTGATCTTGATCTTTGTTGTTTCCTTCATGATGATTGGATCTTCCTTGGAGTGGAGGTCTTTGGAATGCTCACTTATCATGAGTATTCTTTATTGTTTTCTCCACCAAACCCGAGGCTTTTCAAGATATCTGCATAGCTTTTATGCTTCTCCTCAATCTCCTTTTTCTCATCAAATCCCAAACCAATCTTCTGAAGAGGTGATCTCTTGTAGTTTAGTATCTCTTCTAAGTTTATGAACTCTTTTCAAACTTCAAGTTTGTAGCAGCCATCCTTTCCAATTCTCCTTTTAGAGAGAGAATCTCAATATTTTTCTTTTGGTAGTCTTCCTTTTCTTTTAGAATCTCTTCAACTTCCTTTATCTTTTCTTCTACCTAATCTGGTTAGGCTTCTTGATTTCTCTTTTCCTCCTCTAATTTTGCTTTCAGACTAGGAGTCTCTCTAGCTTCTTTCTCATATTGTAGTAGGTGTTCTTTTATAAGTTGATTTTCCTTGCTCAAGGAGTTGATTTCATAATCTCTTACTTTACACATTCCATCCTTCTCCTTCAGTTGTTTAGTTAGTTCCTGATTGGTTCTTGTTGCTTATTCAACTTGGATTCTTAGACTAGAAGTAGTCCTTTTAGCTTCTTCAAGTTTTTTTCTTTTAGATTCTTCTAGGAATTGTTCCATTAAATTATTTTCTCCTTGAAGTTCCTTAACTATATCAAATGCACTAACTACCTAGATTTCCAAGTTTACCCGAGTAATACATCCTTCAATTTTTTTGGTAAGGAAGGAAACTTCAGATTTTAGTTTGCTAATCTCATCTCCTCTTCCTTCTAACTAAGCTTTTTTTGTATTGATTTCTTTGGATTGCTTCGTGTTGATCTGTCTTATATCATCAGTCTCTTTTAATGCTGCTATAAGTTTAGTCTCAAGGTACACAATACCTTATTCTTCTTCATTCTCATAAGAACATCTATCATCATTTTCTAACTTATTGTAAACAAAGTTTTCAAGAGGGTTCTTACCTTTATGGTTGCCAAACTCTTGTGCCAGATATTCAATGGGATTGACTTCTTCATCCATTATTCCTTTATCACCATCTTTATTCTCATCTTCTCGATCTTGGTAGCTGAATTCGAGATTGCAGGAGTTATTTTTTGTCTTATGTTCTTCAACCAGTTCTTTATTTGAGTAGATATATTCTATCTTGAGCCATAGTTATCTCGCTGAGGTACAATGTCCCATATTTTCTTTTAAAACATCTGGTAATCCATCCAATATGGCTTCCATTGCCATATAATATTTCTTCCTTGCATCCTTTTGTGCTGTAGTTCTTACTTTCTTTGGTGGAGTGTGACTGGTGACAATTGATTTCCATATGTCATATCCTATTGCCCCATTCATATCCCACTTGTTTCCAAAGAACATTGGTGCCCCATTCATGGAGAAAGTCACTTGTCTATCCATTGTGTGTAGGCTAGGATCTACTTCAAGTTGGTTAGACTTGTATGAGGGACCTTCTTTGATAACAATTGTTGAACACACCGAGATATTGAGAGGAGGGCAGGTGAATCAATATCACCAAAATTAGCCATGCTTTTATCTTATAAACAACTTGGCCTACAGGCTAATTAAGAAATTTGGAGTCCTAAAGTCTTATGACTCCTATTAATAAATGAAGCATGGTATGAAACCTCCACTAGACATGTAAATGCCTATAAAATTTTTACATTGGCATATACCCATAATGACAAGTAGCATAAATTGGATTGAAAAATCCATTGCTTGAGTTATTGTTGGATATTTCAAACAATTGAAGGCTTACTAATTATATTATCTTATAAAATATGAATTGGTATTTTATGGGATGTTATATTTGCTAAAAACTTGTTAGGAGTAATTGGCCTTATTGATAAATTTTTTATCTAATTTTCCTTAAGAATAGTGAGAGCTATTTATTGAATTTTCTAATTCCCAGAGATATTTATAAAATGTTTGATTTCTCATTTTGACTTAACAAGGACACATGGATCGTCCAAAGACATCTACTATCGGTGTTAAATGAAGACATGTGATGTAGACAGGTATATTCGATTCTTAATCTGAAATATATTTATCTTGTTTGACACATGTTGACATGATTTTAATGTGAGAATTTCTCATCATGCACGGTTGCACAATGTTAAATTTGGTAAATTTAAATTTGACATGTTTATTAATCTATGGAAAATTCTTATCATGCACAGCTTCACAGCTTCAGGGTGAAGCAAAATTGGCTTCTATGCAATGACACTCCATGAGGTCATCGTCAGTTAAATTCAATTGTTATTCAATTCATGTTCAAGTATATATAAACATAAATCTTCTTTTACACATCTTTCTAAGATCTTGTTGTGCACAGGTGGTGTCTCTCACAATGATAGACGTCTGTCTGAGGTGTCTACGAGTGCCAGTGGACAAGCTCAAAGGACACACTTAGTGTCTTATTCTTCAAATACGCCATCGCTAGGCAGAGATTGTTTACATACATTCAGACTAGAATTATTGTTTGACATGTTTTTTAATATGTGGAAAATTCTTATCAGGCACAACTTCACAGCTTCAGGGTGAAGCAATCTTGGCTAGTATGCAGGGAAACTCCATGTGGACATCATCAAGGAAATTCAATTGTTATTCAATTCATGCTCAAGTCTAAATAAACATAAACATGATTTTACACACCTTGCTAAGATATTGTTGTGCACAGGTGGCGGCTCTCACAATGACAGATGTCTGTCTGAGGGGGGGTCTACAGGGGCTGTTGGACAACACAGATGATAGCCTTAGTGTCTTATTCTTCAGATACGCCATCACCAGGTAGAGATTGTTTACATACATTCTGACTAGAATTTTTGTTTGACATGACTGTTTTATTTGTGAAAAATTACATGATTTTCCGTGTAAACTTACATTTGATTGCCAATTTTTGGTTTCCTACAGGGGATTATGGACAATCTAACAATAATGATGGGTCAGCAGAATTTATTTCTAGTTTGCACCATGTTCATGCTAATGTAGAGGTTCCATCAGGTATTTATAATGAACACATTTTATTTAGATGTGTATAATTTGATTGACAAATTATATATATATATTTTAATACTTGCATGTGCATTTTACTTCTTACAGGGTTTGCTGCTCCTGATCCTAATTCACCTCCCTAGACAAGGAGAGGTCATCGGGTGCATCAGTATGCTTGCAATGAAAGATATGATCCTATTTACATTCATCCTAGAGATGTTCCTGAGGAGACTACTTGGGAAGACAACATCGCTATGCTGACTGTGGAAGAGATGAAGGAGCATTCCTTGAGATTGCAGGCAGAACTTGACACTTCAAATCTCTCTTTTGGTACTCAACAGTGTCTCCAGATTGTTTTGCACAATCTGAATAGTTTGATCAAGACATATGTTGGGGTTGGACCATCAACTCTTTTTTTTCATGACATGATGCATAGGAGGCAGTTGTCACAAGTTTGAAGAAATAAAAAAAGTTGTCACAAAAGAAATGGTCTTTTCATGTTTGGACTTGCAGCCTGAAGACAAAAAACATCTAAAGATTGCAAGATTCAATGATCCACTAATTGCACCCCATATTTATTCTAGGTTTTTGTGTGCATATGGGAAGTTCCCAAATAATGATGAGGTTCCTCAATATTTTGTTAAGATGTTGATTGAAGAGTTTTGGTTTCACATGGACCCCACCTATACAGATACAGGTTCCAATTTTTATGGTGCCGGCAAAGCTTGTTCATATGAATGACCTGATGCATGACGCGATGTTTAGTATAGGCGTCTGATGCCTCGATTAGTACAGCCACATCCTATAGTCGTTGCTTTTCCATAGGAGTTGGAAATAAAATCCCAAATAGCAAGAGGGGTGAGGGAAGAGATAAAAGAGTGTGTTGGGTATGCATGGGAAGGGGTGGAAATCGGCCTAAATACTATGTCATCTTCAACCAGTATGGATAAAGGCCCATTTGACGATTATTCTAATGATCGCTTGAAAAGTATGACTCGATTAGAGCTTGAGTAGTATGCAACATACTGTAGAGACAGTTATAAGTGAGTCATCGCTAGACAAAATCAAAACAGAAACATGGTACGTAAGTATGTTATAATATATGAAATTTATTATATGAAATCTAATTTTTTTATTCTCCGAATATAATGTCTATAAATTATATGGAGTTTATGCAGTATACTAGATTCATGAATGATGACAACTTTGATGATACGGATTTTATTGACCGGGAAGAAACAGAGGCTAGTGGCATGAATATGCATGTTGAGGAAATTCTAGTTTCACAATTTTCACAGGGGACGCAGGTATGGATATTCTTATATCATGTCTTCTAATCATGGGTCTTAGCTTTTGCTTAAAAGGTTTAGCTCCTAGTTTTATGGGTTTTTGTGTTATATACAAAATACTCAATTTATATTCTGTGTTATATAAGATTTAACTCGCAGCAATATTCACTTCGATTTGTGAGAGTGGAGAAATTTGTATTCAGAGCTCTGAATTTTCTATGTTTTTGGTTCATGGTAATTTTTGTATATATCATCTCCTTGCATAGGCACAATATTAACTTCACATTTGTAATTTCCACATAAGAAGGAGTTATTACCCATTGACTGTTTGCATTTAGAGTAGATTTGTTGGGAAGGATGCATTTTTTTGGTATTAGTAAGTCTTGTATCTATGAATGTGACATGAAACTAAAATATAAAAAATATAACTGCAAGAATGTTATATATAAAAAAAAATCATTTAAAGACATAGTAAAAAGTATTGGCACGAATATACCTGGGTTTTTTTATTTAGGAATTGGCAATAGATTATGATTTGCATAGACATTGTTCAAAGGATCAATAAATGTCAATGCAGAAGGCCGTAGCATTATCTGCGTCTTAGTAGGAGAATCTTCACTTTCAGTATGTGTAGGGACACACATTGTCAAAATATTTCTTTCAAAGACATTGCTATGTGTTCCTGAACGTAGTTGGATGATAGTAGGTGGATATAGTGGAGTTTTCTTTAGTGTAGAATCAATGTAAAAAGAAGGAAAAAATTAAGAAAAGAACTGGCCAAGATTTGAAAAAAGAGGTTGAAACAGACAAAGTATTTTGCATACGCGCTTTTTTTTTCCCTATATCATTGCAAGCAGGGAAGAAGATTTTTCATAAAACTATATTGTTTTAAGATAATTAAGAAAATGAAAGTGTTGGTTACCTTTATGAACTTTTTGGTGTTTGATGTAATTTCTTTTTTTTCTTTTCTTTTTAGATTGCAACAATCCATTCCTGTGCAACTATTATTTCCATATCTAGCAAAGAATTCTGCAATCTGGAAATGTGCCAAATCTCAAGGAACAAAGGAAATCATGTATTTTAAAGGAAAAGAAACATACTGTAGGAAATTGCAATGGCAAAGGACTTTATCCCAACTACAAGAGCTTTGTTTGTACAGGGAAAATGAAAACGCAAAGAAAAAAAGAAGCAATATCAATTTCTACATCAAAGAGAGTGGAAAAGAACAATATTTCAATATTGCAAATGTCCTGGTAGGGATTTCGTTGATTGCATCAATGGATTCGGAGTCTTATGATCTAATTACATATATTTTAATATGGAATTAAACGTATATTTTCTACAATATGTGCATTAAAGCATTTTTCGGACCATATACACCTTGACATGAATGGAAATAATAAAATCAAAAGGAAATCAATTTATCAGTAGAGTGTTTCATAAGTCAACATTTGTTTCTAAGATGTCAATGTAAATAGCCATGCCAAGAAAAGATAGTTGATTCTATGATTTTCTATAAAGGTCTGAATTGTTTTCGTCTAAATTGGTGATTGTTCTTTGCTAGTACAAGTATTCCAGATTAATATCTAATCATATCTTAGATTTGCAATATGTTGAAGATGATAAAGAGCATATATTGATCATATGATGAGAATGTGCAATCTCCTCATAGCAAAATTGTCAAAGTATACTGGTAGGTCACTTTCCGAGCTGACTTCCTTTTTTTTTTTGGATACCTCCCAAAATGTAGGAATTTGCCATTTATATAGATTTGGTGGCACCCTTCTCATGGTATAAGGCGCTTTGCACAAAAAAACCTATGAGTTGGTGAAAGTGGTCCAGGTCCATTGTTACCTTGTTGACTTGCACCTGTATTTGGAAAGACAAGTTTATGATCACAGCTAGATTGTCAGTCCATGTAAAGTTTGGTATACCATCTTACTAGCAATGATTACTACACTGTAGCTTTTCAAGCATGAATTACTAAATCAGTTTATCTCAGTTGATTACTCTGTGTATTCTTCACAAGCAAAATGATGTTGGAATGGCCATTTTGGTAGTTTTGTCGGGAGGTATAGTTTTGTGGATAACTCATCTCGTTTGGTAGTTTCTAGTATGTCTAGTATTGCTTGCTTTGTGAACCTAGAAACAAAGAGTCATTGTTCATGGCTTGGATTTTGTTCATCCCTTTGAATGCCCATTACTTCCATTTTTCCAATTCGATTTGTAATTATTTTTTAGGTTTAGCTTGATTTGCATTGGGGGTTGATGCTTTCCTCCTATGAGCTTGGATTATATGCACTAGTTTTATTGACCTTAGAGGCATTGTGTGTGAACATGTGGCCAATGGTTGTTAGGCCATGCGCTATTGCAACAGGGACACTACCTCTTGGGACACAAATGAAAAAAATAAAATGATGACATCTGTGTAGAGACGATAACACATGACCTAAATAGAAACATCTGTGTATCTATTGTCTAGGTTTAATTTCATGTGTGTTCGAATTGGTAAATTAGGATGAAATGTTTTTAGTAGCTCTCAGTCAATTGATTGTGTGGATACTTGTTCTTATACTAGTAATGAGCAAATCATTGCAACTATACTTTATATCTAGAGTAAGTAGGGTGTTGGCCTAGTAAAGCTTGGTAACAAGATTTAAGAACAATGGTTGGAAAGCCTCTAATGAAAGCAATGTGAACTTATTGTATAAGTTCTACCAGTCAATTGTTGTATATTTTAGGGGAATTCCCGTTTGTCAAACTTAGTATATGTCTGTAGGAAATTTCATCCATGCAATTTGGTATAACATAGTAAATTTTAGTGTGATGTGTCTTCCTATTTGGCTTCAACTTGAATCATTTGTGTTTATTCTTTTCTTGGTTCTTGTTACTAGGTATTGTGTTTAGTTGAAGCATTTCTATTGTAGTGACTTGGGCTCTGTTGCATGATTTGTACTCAAAGAAGTATGGGAAGTAGGTGGTCATTCCAACATCATTTTGTTTGATGAGGGTCTAGTTTTCCTCAAGGTATTGCCTTCAAAATAGCCAAGATATCATAGCCAAACTGGAACTAGATCTCTAGCCATATTTCATACTTTCCTTAGGCCTAGTAGAAGCTCATACACATTGTAATGCCCCCTCCTATCATACCAGTACGATAGAGAGGACGTGACACTAAATCCGGACATCTAGTCCCATACTTAGTAAACAAACATTCAATTTAAGATGAAGATGGACATATGCAAATGCCTAAACATTTGAATACACAGCGGAAGTAAATTCATTAACACATCCATCATACATTCATAATATTCATGAAATAATAATTGCAAAGTTAAACACGAGAATACTTATCTTAACAAAGTAGTCCCAAGCAACTGGCTATGCAACTGCAATGTTCCACCCAACCATAGGCCAGTTGTGCTTATCAACCTCTTGATACAACTTCCACCCCCGAGTTGGGCATGATTACTACAAGGAATCAGGGAACAACAGACTCACACATAGCCAAGCATACACCAAGATGAGTCAATCCAATCTACAATTGGGTTTATCAGGTTGCTAGGAAATGGAAAGGAAGAATTGCTAAGCTAGTGAGCTCAACCACAGAGCTATGGATACCCCTCCCAGATCTATTCAGCTTGGCACTCACAATGCCTACACACCCAACACAAGGAAGTATTCTCTTCACTGCCACATAGTCCCTCAAGCCATACCTTCCTTTCTAGTGCTCTCAGGGTGTGCATAGAAAAGTAGCCAAAGCCCTCTTGATCTTCTTGAGAGGTTACTCCCCTCACTAGGTTTATCAAGCCAATTCTGTCCACTACCACTCCAAGTTTCTTGCTCATAGGTTCAAATCAAAACTGGGATGCACATAACAACAGAAGTCTAAGTGTTGGGCATGGAGAAACGTTTTTACAGTGAGATGCCCAAAGATGGGGTTTTCATTGGCTTCAGAAAAAGGTGGGAAAACCAAAAACAAAACTGGAAGATGGAGAACAACCCTGGGAAGCCAAATCCGTTTTTAGAAAAAAGTCCATGGACATTCTGGGGCGAAAACGGCCTCCATAATAGTCCCAATTCGTGGCCCTTCTCTCCCAGCTGTTGTACAATGCAAAAACGAGCTCCCAGGCATGGGAAAAATGCAGAAAATGGATGAAAACATGTAGGGAAAGACCCAGCCAGCTCAAACTGCGTGAGAGATGATAGACTAACTGTTCAGAATGGATTTTGGGCACCATTTCGTGGGTGTTTTCTTTCCCAAGGAGACAAAACACAATTTCCCAGGTTGATGGCTTGCCCATGCACGAAATTGGCTGCCATACCTCTTCATTCCCAAGGCATTAACTGCCTCAACCAACTCTTGGAAGAATTAAATGATTGGGTCCATAACCAAAATGGGTAGTTGGTGGTTTATGGGTTTTCTCATTGACACATGGATTAACACCATTGGCTCAAGGGTTTGAATAATTTTCCTCCTTATTCCTTGTAGAATCATGCCCCCATCTCTTTGTTGCATAGCATAGCTAGTTGTGGGTTTTTCCATTAAAATTCGTATTTACATGATGTCTTAATTACATTGTGCCCATCTAGCACAAGAACCATAGGCATCTATTTCTTTAATTGCCGATACATAAAACGCTAAATCAATGGTGGGGCCTTGGCCTTGAGCTCCTCACCATGATTAAATAACAATATTTACATCATTTACGATTTAATACAAAGGGGGTCAAAATGGGGACATTACACACATTGAATATTGTCATCTTTTTTATATGAGCATTGTTGATTGCCAATATTGATACAAAATAGAATGGTTAGTTTGTTTTGAAATGTTCTATTAGCTTGCTTTTGAATGTGGATGGTATGCATGTTTTTCTATTATGTGCATGGTACAGTGTTAATTTTGTTATTCGAATAGTTGGTTTTAACATTATAGACACATACATTTTATGTCAAGCCGTGTGTGCCTTTGACCAATTTCTTTCATCCGGCATATTGTTTAACTTTGTATAATCACCACACAGTCAGCCCATTAATCCAAAAGATGTGCATCTGGTCCTTTAGATACAACCATCTACTTGTGGGGTTTAATTACATATGTATATATATATGTTAGATATTTCAGGTTTATGGCAGGTTTATGGAGGAAACATAAACAAATATAATATTGAGCATCTTGCTGTCATTTGGGTGTGTGATAAGATTGGGCATGCGCGCAAACACATAAGCTTGGATGAGTGTTGGGTTGAAACTATATATATAACCAGTGGTTTTTTTATTGATATAACCCAAACAGAGTGTGCTAGTTAGTAGGCTGAACAAAAATAGAGAGCTAGGTTTGCATAAGATAGTATGTTCTTTTATTTTTTTGGCACGACGGAGTTTGAATGCACTTGAATCCTTTGATGAACATTTATCTCAATCCTTTAAGCAAGTAAACAAAGGACACATAGCATTGAGACTATATTGGCGACATAGATATCCTTTCATGTATTGAATTCACATTGTAGAATCTTGAACTCATCTTGTTGGCGAATTGCAGAGACATTAAGATTTCTTTCCGCAGGAAGCATTTGTGTTGATGAGACGGATGGGCCATAGGCCTACTATTTATGGTCATTCTACCATTGCATCAGCCCTTATCATAGTAATTAATGACTAAAATATCGATCCAGTGCCTTTGCCCCCTCTATGTCCTCATCCATTAGGACCAACAGAATTTGACATCCTGTCTCTCTTTATTGTTCAATGCAAGGATCTATAGTCTCTGTGTTTTCTATTGTATCACTGTGCTTATACTCTTGTTTTTTTGTTAGATTATTAGGGAATAGCTTAGCTAGACACTTAATTATGCTTCCTTATTTTTTGTTTTTTGTTGCTTTCAACATTGATATAGGAGTCGCTTTCACACTCTACACTATAATTGCATTGGGTGTAATTTTTAGTCCCGTTGACTTACTTTTGTGGTTATTTGTTGGATGGAGATTAATAAAATTATTTTGCCTAATATTGTTCGGATATCCATCATCTATTTCGGGATACATATCTATTTCAGGATCATCTATTTCGGGATACATATCTACTTCAGGATCTTGCATGATCTATTTCAGGATATGCAGTCCAGTCACCAGTTTGATGCCTCCAGCACCTTATCCACCTTCTTCTAGCACCCGGGAGCCACTTTCCACAGAGTTTTAGCCCTCCTAAGCTGAAAGGCGCCCTCTTCTCACCTACTAACAGAGAAGGGCGCACTTGTTCACCTACCACTGCAGATTCACTCCAGTTACATTCAGTTAGCTCCGATTCTGATTGATTTCACTCCGATTTCACTCCTGACTGACTGTTTCACCTCCGATTGACCTCCAGTTCGATTAGGTGACTTGCTCTGACTCCAGTTAGCCTCCCATGCGCCCCCACTGAGCCTCCAGATCCTATATCAGTGCTACACACTTCAGTTACATTTATTATGATCAGTTAGACTCAGCTTGACACCTGGATGACTGGTTGTTGTGATTGATGAGCAACACCGATGATTGATGAGGACTCCTAGATTGAGTCAAGCTACTCCATTCAGTGATTCGAATGACCTCCTTAGGCAATTCGAATTGCTCTATTCATTGTAACAGTTTGTATTGTAATTCATTCACCCTTTCTGGGATAGAGAGCACTGCTGCATGTTTTGCACAGTTTTGCACCATTTCTTCTATGTTCATCTGTTGTGACTGATTTATTTGTTCATTAGATCTGCTGTGACTAACTTTACATGGTATCAGAGCCATTGCAGGAACAAGATCTCTTTTCTACAGGTGTTTATACAAGAAGATTTGACTGAATTGCTAAAAATTGCAAAAAGTTTGGCATGAGATATCTCAAGGGCATTCGCTCCTGTGCATGCAAAGCTTGAAAAATATTCCAATACCACTCCAGAAGCTTGAGTTACCACATAATTCCTGGATCTGATACATTGGACCTATTCAACATTGCTTGAAATCCAATCCCAGGTGTGATGCAACTCTCAAAGGGTGGATTGTTCGACCTTATTGTGTTTGTTCTTATGTGATTTGCAGGTTAACTATCTCCTCCAAGTGCACTCGCTACATTCTGCATGCAAGCTTCCCTACAGCATTTCTATTCGCTATAGTCTGCATGCAAGCTTCTTCTTCATCATTTGACTCGCTCCTAGCAATGGAATACTCTTCTTCAAAGCCTATCCTCACCCCATTCAATTATTTTGATTGGAAAGATGATATGGAGATCATATTACGTTCAAAAGGATACTACCGAGTCACTCTTGGTCTTGAATTGGAGCCAAACAATGTGGCAGAAAGAACCAAACACTACAATAAGCTTGATGAAGCTTACGGTCTTCTTTGTCTCTCCATCTCCAAGGATATTCACTTCCATCTCAGCGGATTGAAGACTCCAAAGGCCATATGGGAGCAACTTGAGACACTATTCGGCAAGCAGGATGAGCTTAGGGCTTTTCAATTAGAGAATGAATTGATTGGCCTTAATCCTGAGAATTTCGAAAGCATCAATGAATTCTTCACTAAATTCAAGAACTTGAACTTGCAATTGAAGAACAGTGGTGTTATCAAAGAGGATAAACATTTGATCCTCTCCATTCTAAGCAAGCTTGGGAAAGATTATTCGGTATTTGTCTCCACTTTCAATTCCGGTCGGCTAACTACCCCGAATTGGAAGATGCCTACCTTGAATGCCTTCATTGAGTCCGTTACGAAAGAGCATGACAAGTTGATTCAAATGGGATCCATAAGCTCCAAAGATTCAGCCCTATTTGTTCAAGGACCCAAGATCTCGAATGGTAAAGGAAAGCTAAAGAAGGAGAAGCCCAAATTCGAGCCTCACAAGCAGAAAGACAAAGGCAAGCAAACGGATGCACCATCCAGTTCGAAATCCAAGCAAAAGGGAAAAGAAGGTAACCAAAAATCTAAATGTACTTATTGTAACCGTGGCTTTCATCCCGAAAGTTCATGTATGAAGAAGACTATAGATCAAATGGCCCTCCTTTTGGAAAAGAACAACATAACCCTTCCTGACGGTGCAAGGAAGAAGGATCGGAATGACGATCATGAAAGAGGACAGGCACTCATGGCAACGGTTTCGAAGCCCACTCTCTTGATAGATTCGGGTGCATCAAATCATATGGCTGCAAATATTGATTCTTTTTCCTCATTCGATCCAAACAGCTCCATCCCCATCCATTTGGGAGATGACTCAAAAATTTCTTCAAAGGGCAAAGGTACGATTCATGTAGATCATGGATGCTTTCAGAATGTTCTCTATGTGCCTTCCTTAGCTTCGAATCTCCTTTCTGTGTATCAAATGACACATACTGGTGATCCAAAGAAAGTCACATTCAGCCCTAATACAGTTGAAATTTCGGATATCAAAAGTGGAAGACTAGTTGCGGTTGGAAAGGCAAACCACACTGCTAAATGTTATGAGTTTTCGCACTTTATTCCGCTTGCAAAGCCCACTGCTCTTCGCACACATGGTAATGAGGTTAGTAGGCTTTGGCATGAAAGATTTGGACATCTAAATTATAAGTATTTGCTGCTGCTATCAAATAAATCCATGGTTGATGGGCTTCCACAACTCCATTCCTCGAAGGGAATATGCTCCGGTTGCATTATTGGGAAGCACCCCGAGCACAGATTCGACCGCGGCAAGGCTAGCAGAGCCTCTACTATTTTGGGATTGATCCATTCTGATATCAGCGGTCCGCTGCCCCATATGTCATTAAATGGTTCAAGGTATGTTTTGACATTTATTGATGATTATTCTCGCTTTACATGGGTATTCTTTCTCAAAAACAAGTCAGAAGTGCTTGGAAAATTCAAGGATTTTAAGGCTTCTGTTGAGACCACCACTGAGAGCAAGATCAAAGCTCTTAGATCTGATAATGGTGGGGAATATATCAAGTCCGAGTTGCTGCAACTTTGTGCCCAAAGCGGAATCAAGATCCAACATACAGTTCCCTACACACCCCAGCAGAACGGTGTAGCGGAAAGGAAAAACCGGTCACTGAAAGAGATGGCTACATGCATGATTGAATCAAAAGGTTTGGCTGCAAATCTTTGGGCTGAAGCAATCAATGTTGCTGCATATATACAGAACCGTGTTCCACATTCATCCGTGAAAGGTATGACTCCTTTCGAAGCATTCTTTGGTCACAAACCGGATGTGTCAAATTTGAGAGTTTTTGGCTCTACTGCATGGGCTAGAATTCCTTCTGAGAAGAGACGAGCTTTGGATCCACAAAGTATCGAGTGCATATTGATAGGATATGGGGAAGAATCAAAAGCATATAAACTCATGGATATCAGATCTAAAAAGATATTCATAGAGCGCAGTGTGCAGTTTGAAGAACCGCTTCAAGAATTGCAACTAGTTGAGGAGAAAACTGCCGATTCACCGCCTTCACCAGAAGAAGATTCGAGCAGCGATAATGAAGGTATGAGTTCTGATATTTCTGATATTGTAGCAGCATATGATGATCATGACATATCAGGTTCGGAATCCGACCATTCAGATCCCCCTCAGTTACCAAAGTGGGCCCAAAATACTCTACAATCTGCTGGTTCGAATCTTGGAAATCCTGCTGATCCGAGACGAACAAGAGGAGACTTTCAAAGGGCAGGTATGGCTCTTTCTATTGCTGATCCATTTCTTCCTGAGATTTGTTATTTGATGGCTGGTTCAGATCCCCAATCATATTATTCAGCCCATCGAGATCCGAGATGGAAAGATGCCATGGATGAAGAGTACAGTTCTCTTCAAAAGAACAATACATGGGAGCTAGTTTCTCTTCCACCTGGAAGAAAATTAGTGAAGTGTAAATGGGTCTACCGTACTAAAGTTGCTGCTGATGGCACTATCATCAAATATAAAGCAAGGTTGGTGGCAAAAGGTTTTTCCCAAGTCCAAGGAGTGGACTACACAGAGACCTTTGCACCGGTTGCAAAGATGGATTCCATCCGCCTTGTTTTAGCTATTGCCGCATCCAAGCACTGGGAGGTGCATCACATGGATGTGAAGAGTGCATTTTTACATGGATACCTTGCTGAAGAGGTCTATATGCAGCAGCCAGAGGGTTATACATCAGATCCATCATTGGTTTGTAGATTGAAGAAGTCTTTGTACGGGTTAAAACAGGCCCCAAGAGCTTGGTACGCAAAGATGGACTCCTTCCTTCTTTCTCAGAATTTCCAAAGATGCAAATCTGATCCGAAATGTCTATCTTCAGCGAGTTAAAGGTAATTTGTTGGTTATTGTACTTTATGTTGATGATCTGCTTATTACTGGTAGCACACTTACTTCAATAAACAAGCTAAAAACTGCCTTAAATCTAGCTTTTGACATGAGCGATTTAGGCTTGCTGAGTCACTTTTTGGGCTTGGAGATAGCTCAAAATTTCGATGGGATCACTATATCTCAGCAAAAATATGCTTCCGACCTGTTATTGAAGTTTAATATGGCTGAATGTAAGGCAGCCCCGTTCCCATTCCTCTCAGGAATCAGTCTTGAGGAGGGAGATTCCACACCGCTTGCAGATTGCAGTATGTATCGGCAGTTGATTGGTTCACTACTTTATTTGACACATTCACGGCCTGATATCTCATATGCCGTGAGTGCCGTGTCAAGATATATGCAGCAGCCACATGAGCTTCATTGGCGAGCAGCCAAGCGGATCTTGCAGTATGTGCAAGGTACGAGACAGTTTGGCATACATTATGCTGCAGATTCTGAGCTAGATTTCATTGGTTTTACTGATTCAGATTGGGCAGGTGATAGCATTGATCGGAAGTCCACTTCCGGTTATGTTTTCATGATTGGTCATGGTGCTATTTGCTGGTCCAGCAAAAAGCAAGCAGCCATTGCACTTTCTTCAGCAGAGGCAGAGTATCGAGGGGCAGTCAATGCCTGCATTCAAGCAGTTTGGTTGCAGGGTATTCTTTCCGAGTTTGGTTTTGGTGGCACTACTTCGACTGTCCTATTTTGTGACAATCAAAGTGCTATCAAGATCTCCACAAATCCAGTTCAGCGGCAGAGGACCAAGCACATTGAGATTCATATGCATTACATTCGACAGTTGGTGCATGATCGCACCATCATTCTGCAATATTGCCCTACTGATGAGCAAATTGCAGACATCTTCACCAAGAGCTTCACTGAGAAGAAGTTCTCTTACCTCCGTTCACTATTGGGGGTGAGTTCCATCATGGTGGAGACAGATTGATTCATTATTATGCTTTAGACTTGAGGGGGGGCTTTCTTCCCACTGGGTTTTCCCTCTTTCCTCACTTAGTTTATTTTTCAGCATTTTTTGGATTATTGTATTGGGGTGACCTTTGGTCTTAGTTACCAGGGCCCCACATTATTTTAGTTGGCACATCATAGTCTAGCTTGAGGGGGGGTGTTCGGATATCCATCATCTATTTCGGGATACATATCTATTTCAGGATCATCTATTTCGGGATACATATCTACTTCAGGATCTTGCATGATCTATTTCAGGATATGCAGTCCAGTCACCAGTTTGATGCCTCCAGCACCTTATCCACCTTCTTCTAGCACCCGGGAGCCACTTTCCACAGAGTTTTAGCCCTCCTAAGCTGAAAGGCGCCCTCTTCTCACCTACTGACAGAGAAGGGCGCACTTGTTCACCTACCACTGCAGATTCACTCCAGTTACATTCAGTTAGCTCCGATTCTGATTGATTTCACTCCGATTTCACTCCTGACTGACTGTTTCACCTCCGATTGACCTCCAGTTCGATTAGGTGACTTGCTCTGACTCCAGTTAGCCTCCCATGCGCCCCCACTGAGCCTCCAGATCCTATATCAGTGCTACACACTTCAGTTACATTTATTATGATTAGTTAGACTCAGCTTGACACCTGGATGACTGGTTGTTGTGATTGATGAGCAACACCGATGATTGATGAGGACTCCTAGATTGAGTCAAGCTACTCCATTCAGTGATTCGAATGACCTCCTTAGGCAATTCGAATTGCTCTGTTCATTGTAACAGTTTTTATTGTAATTCATTCACCCTTTCTGGGATAGAGAGCACTGCTGCATGTTTTGCACAGTTTTGCACCATTTCTTCTATGTTCATCTGTTGTGACTGATTTATTTGTTCATTAGATCTGCTGTGACTAACTTTACAAATATTTTATAGGGGGGAGTGCATGTATTTGGACAACTTGCATTGCCATTTATATTAACATAATATTCATTTTGGTTCCTACATGAGGGACATTTCCTTTCTTCTAGGGATCAAAGGTCTTGGGATACGGTCTTATGCCAAACATCTCTCAGATGACTCTTTATAAAGTGGATATTCAATATGGGCATCCAGGTGTAGACCCGTTTGAATGCCACCCAAACTACATTCATTAAACATTCATAAGTCCTTGTATAGGCAATAGATAACTCTTTTTATAGAGAACTCTCACCAATATGTGACCACTAATGTTTCCAGTTGGATACTATTAGGAAGTAAGAATACACAAATGACCTTCGTGTGATTTTGATGATATTGTTGTTGCATCCCTAAATCATAGTCTCTTTTAAACCCCAAACACTTGT
Organism: Larix kaempferi; assembly: GCA_027924585.1. NCBI lineage: Eukaryota > Viridiplantae > Streptophyta > Pinopsida > Pinales > Pinaceae > Larix > Larix kaempferi. The sequence continues at coordinate 2,497,259 of BSBM01000004.1, forward strand.
TTTTGATGATGGTTTGTATGCTATGCTTACTGTTGTTTGGATACACTTACAACTGTGCTTATAAGCTACCATAAACTACCTCAAATATTTAATCTATAGTCGTTGCAAAATGTTGTTGTAGATATTTTGTATTGCAGGCTGAGTACTTTTCTTTGCAGCAGCCCATGACAGTCCCGTAGTTTGCTATTTTAGAAGCACATCAACACTGATGGGGCCATACACTTGTTAGGCCCTGAAAAAGACATTTTTTTGCTACAAAACACCTCAAAACTACAGTCCCCTCTAGAGTGCTTTATTTTTGTATCCCAATGACAGCCAGCAAAATATGAAAACACTTTTATCAACAACTGATTTTAGGCTTGGTAACAAGTATTAAGCCTTCTCTAATAAGTCGTGAGGGTCTAGAATCTAGAGTGATTAATCATGTGCTAGATCCATGAAATGTGCCTCCAAAATTGGGTGAACATCCCACACAAGAGCTTCCACATGTGTTAAAGTTGAAACCATCAAAGAAGGTAGGACATCTAATAAAATGTAATGAGTAAGGAACAAGATGTCAAAAAAAGTATCCAAAGGACATTTCAAGGAGGGTGCTTGGATCTAGAGTGACTGATCCATATTTTACGAGCAGAACGAAATGGATACAGATTATTATCAGATGCTTAACACAAAACAATAGAGATACAGTAAAACTGGTTTTCTATTCAATAAGGGAATAAGCTAAAACTGTAAAATGCAGCGGAAAAGAAGCTTGCTAGAATGGTGGCGGCTGCGCTCATTTCGCAAGAAGATGGTTACAATGAGGCTCTCAAGGCCTTTTACAATAAATAGGAATGTCAAAAACCCTAGACATCCAAAAAGCTAACCCTAGGAGATGAAGCGCCAAAAGTCATGTGGGCCCCGTTTGGGTAAGTTAGTACATCAACTTCCTGGGGTTGTAACTTTTGCATACGATCTCCGTTTGGGGTGCTCGGTAGCCCGTTGGAAAGGTTTATCTGAGATTTACAACTTTCGACTAAATTCAAATGCATGTTGAGGGAAACCATTTGGCCCCCCAAATCACCAAAAAAGGTCATTTAGGGCCTCAAAATGGCCCCGGAAGTTCAGGACCCGAAAAACTGCTAAAAATAGTACAATACCAAAATTGCCAGAAAACCGTTTTGAGCCAGTTGGAAAGGTGGGTGACTATTAGGAACCCATGTCTTTACTTTGTTAGTATATTTTTGTTGGACGCATATGCTTTGTAATTCGTCCCGTAGTATTTCTTGATCCATCGTTTGTGTTATTGTTGTTGGCGCATATGCTTTGTAAGTCGCCCATAGTTTTGTTGATCCATAGTTTGTATTGGCCCATGGTTTTGACCCGTAGTAATTGTTGATCCATATTTTGTATTAGCCCATGGTTTGTATTGACACATGGTATTGACCCATGGTATTGGCACCTAGACTTAGTATATAAGTGTGTGTTGAGGCCTATGAAGGCACCGTGAAGTTAATTGTATTGAGCTTGGTCAATGGAGGTTTCCCCCTCGAAGTGGCTCATGATCAATATAAAAGTGATTCTGAGTTCTGTTATTTCTGATATCTCATGTATTTGCATTAATTAATTATTGCAGGTTCTTCACAGTGACCACCGATATCCACCTAAATCAATCCTCCCTCCTCAGGAAGCAATGGTCTCCGTTGCATTGAGTTCCCTCATCAGATGAGGAAATTTTTGAATTTGGCCCCGGGTGAGCCACTTGCCTTGGTGCAGGAGTTGCCCTGCTTTGACAACTCGATAAAGCTGGATCCTTTGATGTCGAGTGCCCTTGATCTATGTGTCTGCAATACGATCATTGGATGCTTGTTATAGGAAGTTAGGGTTGAGCTCTATTGGTGTCAACTTCTCTGCTATCTCTGAGGTGTCTAATAATGGTGGGAAATATGGCCGAAGGAGAGCCACGTTCAAGACTGGATGCAGACCAAGGAAGGGGGGAATGTTGAGCTCAAAAGCATTGTCACCCACTGCCTTGGTGATGGTGTACGGCCCATAATGGAGTGGGCAAAGCTTTCGATGGGGCCCTGTAAAGTGTTCTTTCTGCAAATGCAACCAAACTTTGTCGCCCACTTGAAACTTATGTGGAACCTGATGTTGATCGTGGAGCTGCTTGTACTTGGAATTAGACTTCTGTAGAATATCCTGAACCTGTTGGCGGATATGTTGGATCCATTCAATGAATCGGGCGGCTTTGTCAGCTTCTGGGGATGAGTCGACCGAGGTGGTCACAAGGGGAAGTGCAACATCCATGGGGCCCAATGGTTGGAATCCCAACCCCACTTGAAAGGGGATGTGGCTAGTTGAGCTATGGAGGGCTTGGTTGTAGCTATGTTGGACATAGGGAAAACTCTCATCCCATGTGCGGGGGTGTGTTAAATTGTACATGCACAGGATATGTACGACCATCCGGTTGACAACCTCGGTTTGGCCATCGGTCTGGGGGTGGAAGGCAGTGGATTTGGTGAGCTTGGTATCCAGCAGTGACCAGAGGCTCGACCAGAATGAGCTGAAGAATCGACTATCACGGTCTGAGATAATGGTCTGTGGGATCCCAAAATGTACCCAGACTCGTTCAAAGAAGAGCTTGGCAGTGGCTTCTGTTGTGATGTTCTTCTTGCAGGCGACAAGAATCACCATCTTGGAAAAGCGATCAACAATCACAAAAACACAGTCGTTTCCCCTCTTGGTGGATGGGAGGCCCGACATGTAGTCCATTGAGATGGATTCCCACGGCTTGTCAGGAGTAGGAAGAGGGGTGTATCGGCGCTATTTCTTAGTGGTCGGTTTGGAAATAGTGCAAATGGTGTAGGACCTGATATACTTGTCGACATCCTATCGAAGTTTCAGCCAGTAGAAATGTTTTTGCATCACTGCCACTGTCTTTTCGACGCCAAAGTGTCCTGCCACCCGACTGCAGTGAGCTTCCCAAATCATCTTCGTGTGCTTGCTTGATGGAACATAGAGATGTCCTAGATGACACAACAACCCGTCTTGAATATGGAAATTAGCAACCACTGAGTTGGTGCCCAACATTTGATAGGTGGTGGAGAAGTCAGGGTTTGTCTCATAGAGGTAAGGCCATGCAAAGGTCTCGTGGCTGCAAGAGTCTAGCACTGTGGTGAGTACCGTGACTGGAGGTCGACTAAGGCAGTCAGGAACTCGGTTGGTACTCCCTGTTTTATTTTTGATGTTGAGGTGGAACTACTATAAATATGTTGACCACTTCTGATGGCAGTCATTCTTCAACTTTCCTTGAGTCGGCATGAACTGTAGTGGCTTGTGATCAGTGTGGATGACTGTCTCCTTCCCAAGAATGTAATGTCTCTACTAACAACAGGCTTGTACAATGGAGTACATTTCTTTTTCATAGGTAGGGTACTTACGGACAACATCTGATAGTGTCTCACCATGATATGCCATGGGGTGGCCGTGTTGAGTGAGAACGACGCCCACAACATAATCGGAAGCATCTATCTCGATCTCAAAGGGATGTTGCAAGTCCGGTAATGAGAGTACTGGCGATGAGCACAAATGATTCTTCAAGTCATCGAAGGCTTGTTGTTGGACAGGCCCCACACAAATTTTTCCTTACCACCACCCCTGGTCACTTGGTTGAGGGACCATGCGATATGAGAGAATCCCAGCACGAACCAGCGATAGAAATTGGCAAGGCCCAAGAAGTTCCAAAGTTCAGTGAGTGTGGTTGGGGCTGGCCAGTCACAGATGACCTGGATCTTGGACGGATCCACATGCACACCATGTTGATCAACGATGTAGCCTAAGTAATGGACCCTGTCGATGCCGAAGGAGCATTTTTCCAAGTTTGCATATAGTTTGTGCTGCCGCAGGGCGTGCAGAACCTGCTGAATATGCTGCAAGTGTTCCTCCCAAGTCTTGCTATAGATGAGGATGTCATCCAGATACACCACTACAAAAGTATTGGTGAAAGGCCGTAGGATATCATCCATCATCCTCATAAAAGTTACTGGAACATTTGTCAAACCAAAAGGCATGACTAGCCATTCAAAAAGACCTTCTTTTGACTTGAAGGCAGTCTTCCATACATCTGTCTGTTCTATTGGGACTTGGTGGTAGCCAGACTTCAGATCAATCTTACTGAAGTATTTGGCCCCCGTGAGCTGATCAAGGAGGTCATCGATTCAGGGAGTCAGGTACCGGTTGCGGACTGTGATTTTATTCAGGGCCCAGTAATCAATGCATAGTCGCCAGGTCCCATCTTTCTTCTGCACCAGCACGATTGGTCTCCCACAAGGTGATGAGCTGGGATGGATGTGCCCCTTGTGGAGCAATTCTTGGATCTGCCTCTTGATCTCCTCGTTTTCCAATAGAGAGCGGTGATAGACTGGCCCATTGGGTAGCGGTGCGCCTGGGGTCATATCGATGGGATGCTTGACCTGGCAATGTAGACGTACCCCGGTAGGAGAGGAGAAGATATTTGAGTATCCTTCCACCACCTTATCCACTTGCTTCTGTTGTGTGGAGAGATCAGTCGCGGAGGCCCTGGATGTGGCTGCGATCTTTCTCTCACTCTGAGAGCGAATCACGAAGAAGACAAATTTTTTGGTCTGAGAGATGAACTTCTTGCATTGCTTGGCAGAGATCAAGGAAATAGCACTAGGAGGGACTGCCTCGGGTATCCTGTACAATTTCCTATTCAAAGAAATAATAACACTACGAGGCCTAGACTCATATACAACATGATGTTTCCATAAATAAGGTTGGCCAAAAATAACATCTGAAACTTCAAGAGGAGCAACATCACACAATACCTTGTCCTTGAAGGGCTTGATTCCGTATGATAGTCGGCATTGTTGGATGATGTGGAGATCGCTTCCTTTGTGGATCCATCCAATGGTGTAGGGTTGTGGGTGCGACGTTGTCGGCAGGGCTAGGCGCTTGATGACCTCTGCTGAGATGAGATTCTTTTGGCTACCGCTATCAACGATGAAGTGCAGAGGGGTGCCTTTTACCCACATCTGTGAATGGAAGAGGCATTCACCTTCTTTTGGATCGTCTGGTTCATTAGGCTAGAGCTTGGTGGTAGCAATGGTGGCACTGGGTTCCGTGTCAATGATCTGTCTTCCTCGATTTGGTTCAGACTCAGAGTGAGAACCTTCATCTAATTCAGATGCTTTCACTTCGGCCACCAGTGACTGCTTTGAGCGATAATCAACAGTGTTATGCCAAGGGCTCTTATGGAAGTCGCACCACTTCCCAGTATCTTTCTTTGTCTTTCTGGTGTCCTTCTTTTCTTGTGGCTTGGACTGGTTGTCCTGATACTGTCCATCTTTGCTTTGTCCTTTATTCTATGGGTTGGGGCCACCCTTTCCTATCTCTTGCTGTGAGGGGTTCCCAGGCCCAAATTGCCGTGTCTTTTGTTTGAGCTTCTGCTCGATTTTGACGGCATATCAGTAGGCCACGCCTAAGGAAGAGATGTCCAGAAATTCCATTTCTGTCTAGATGTATCTATGCAGACTACCGCGATACTTGAGCACCGGATGTCACTCTGAATCTTTGATACCCAGCTTGGTGCGCAAGGTATGGAAGATATTTGTGAACTTTGGCACTGCTTGGTCTCTTTCTTGTTGCAGTGTGGTCCATTTGGTATACAAGTCATCATAACTTCCAACAGGGTAGTATTGTTCCTTAATAGCATCCCTAAAGGATTCCCAGGTGGTTGTGACTGAAAATAATGAGGCTTCTTCTATGTCCTTTTGTTCGCAGAAAGTTTCCCACCAATCCTTGACATGGGGAACGGCTTTGAGGAGTGCAAAAGTAATATTTTCTCTATTCGAAAAGTTATGGACAAAAAAATACCCTTCTAGTAGATTCAACCACTTATCTACTGCATCTGTGTCTATCTGTCCTTCAAATATAGGAATATTGAAGTTGATATGTACCTTGAAGGGGGCGGCGCCTCCGCTCGAGGAAGATGCGTCGCTTGTTGGTAGTCGCAGAAGGATTTGCGCGAAACTATCCATCATCTCGTTCCTCTGTTGTGTGAGGGCTTCCTCAAGCAACATTTTGATAGGATCTCCTGTCCCGTCATCTTTATTTTCTCCTGCCATGAGAGGTTGCTTGGGCGTGCGAGATCTTTTTTCCTCAAGAGAAACAAGCTCGAGACCCAATTCTTTCTACCTTGACCTCGTTGGGGACATGCATTAAGATGACAAGGAGCAGACCGCTCCGATACCACTAATCTAGATTTTATGAGCATAACGAAATGGATACATGTTATTATCAGATGCTTAACATAAAACAACAGAGATACAGTAAAACTGCTTTTCTATTCAATAAGGAAATAAGCTAAAACTGTAAAATGCAGCGGAAAACAAGCTTGTTGGAATGGTGGCTCTCTGAGAAGAGATGTGACGGCTGTGCTCATTTCACAAGAAGATGGTTACAATGAGACTCTCAAGGCCTTTTATGATAAACAAGAATGTCAAAAACCCTAGACATCCAAAAACTTAACCCTAGGAGATGAAGCGCCAAAAGTCGTGTGGGTCCCGTTTGGGTAAGTTAGTACATTAACTTCCCGGTGTCGTAACTTTTGCATACGATCTCTGTTTGGGGTGCTCGGTAGCTCGTTGGAAAGGTCTATCCAAGATTTAAAACTTTCGATTGGAGCCAATTGTATAGTAAGGCAACCATTTGGCCCCCCAAATTGCCAAAAAAGGTCGTTTAGGGGCCTCAAAATGGCCCCAGAAGTTCAGGACCCGATAAACTGCTAAAAATAGTACAATACCAAAATTGCTAGAAAACTATTTTGAGCGAGTTGGAAAGGTGGGTGGCCATTGATATCCACCTGGATCAGTGACAAAGCATATGTTAAACCCATGTCTGCTGATCAGACTGTTGATACTGGATCTTAAAATGGAAGGTATGCATTAGTAAATTCCAGGGTAGAACATTAGTGGAACATCTTTACACAAAATACACACATATATATATAATAATATGACGTCAAGACAACATTGACACAAATAGATGGTGTTACCGTGCAAAATGTAGCGCATTTTGTGTGCCTACAATTTTCCATTTTGGACAAATTGCATATTTTTGATGAAATCGAGGAGCCATGGTGCTAAGAAGATGGTGATGCTTCTTCACTGATGACATATGAGAGATTTGTGCTCTTAAAATTTAGTCCTGGATGGACCTAGCAATAGAGATATCCTTAAAATCTAAGCATTTTCACTTTACAGGACACAGTTAGAGATCAAATCAGATTGTGGTAACTTTTATGACCTTTGAGGTATGCTTTAGGGGCTTGTTTGATGGCAGTGCTTGAATAACAGTTTTTGAAGGCAGGTAGATTGGTGTTAGATCTAAGATGATTCGTACCAACAGACCTAGCTAAAAGGGAAGCATGTACAACAATTATCTTCAGCAATGTATATGGCATGATAATTAACCCTTGAGTGGTGTTTTGATTCTAGATTTGAGACACCTGGACCCTAGTTATTTGGCCTTTTAATTAACTAATGAATGAGCACTTTAATAGTGTATAGGATATCTTCAGACACATTGGCCATATCTTCAAAGGGGATTGGATACCTGTGTAGAGTTTTTGTTCTCGACGCGTTTTAGATTCCATAGTTGAGTCCATTTTCAGGAGAAAAGGTATCTCAAATAAAAGCTACACGAATTTTACATTATTTATATTGTTATGTTTATGTTTTTTAGTTTGAATTTTTTTATTAGAGAGCCGACTTTAATTAATTAATATATCTAGGTATATATATATAATATTAATTATTGTAACTATGTAAATATTCATCAATAAATAATGTATCTATGTATATATTCTATTATTGATTAATGTATCTAAACAGAAAATTTTATTTATTAATATTTACTTTACAAATTTTGTTTTTATTAAATGTTAAGTCTTATTATGTTGCAATATATCAATATTCTTAATTATGTTATTAATATTAAAATATATTGTACATAAATAATTAAATGTTGTTAATATTATTCTACAAATTTTTCTTTTGTTTAAAAGTTATGTCTTAATATGTTCAACTATATCCTATAATTTAATTATGTTATTAAAATATTCTAGTTTAATAATTAAGTGTTGTTTATTATAGTTATTATTACAATAAAATCAAATTGATTTTTTTTTAGTTTATAGTCCTTTAGTATTAAGTTTATAATAAAGAAAAAAAAATTATAAATTTTTTAATAAATTTTTATAATTTTTATTTTTATTTACAATTTTTAATTTTTATTCTCATTTTTGTTTCGCAGGGAGTGAATGATTGGTTTCCATGAGTTACATAGGGTAAGGTCGTCATCCCTATTGAAGTTTCTCGGGTGTTTCTCAATCTCTATTGCTTCACGTATGCGTATTTTGTTGTAGTTCTCCTCAAGTGATCACGTTTTGAGGGTATTATGGTAGCCATTTGTAGCAGCATACCGAGATCGTTTGGTGCCGTGTGAGGCAAGTTCTTGGGAAATCTATCTTGCTTTTATATTATATTGCTTTTGTCGTTCATTTTCACGAGTATACTCATCACGAAGCTGTCACTTGTGGATACTATGGACAATGTTCCCATAGGTTATATGTATCTTTCATACCTTGCTACTAAATGTGCTTGATGTACATGTTGTTTTGTTGCATTCTTGTTTGGAAAGATGTACAAAAATATGTCTTTTTTTTGTAAGATATTGGTTTCATTGTTCACTTGCATTGATATGCTGAAAAAAAAACTCTTGCTTATGAAGAATACTGAGGCTCATATCAGAGAATGTTAAGACTCTTTTCTAATTATAAATTAGATCCTTTATGCCCTATAAAAATTAAAATAGTGTAAGAGTTGAAAGGATATTTTTTTACTATTCTAGTCTATGTTTTTAGGAAGTGCAGTGTGTCATGTCCCAAATTTGGAATTGGGTCACAATGGCCTAATCACATTAGCCATATTCATTAGAGTTTGTAAAATTGATGTTAAGGGTCAAATTATTGCCAAGGAGGAAAATTACTAGTTTCCTAGGTTTGGGGTGGAAGATTTGGGATTTGGAATAAGGGGGACAATAAATGATGTTTAGACATTAGAAGGGTTCAATTATTTAATAAATAGAGTGAATAAAGAAATTGAAGAGAAATCCTAGGTGACAAATGGTTTTGGAGACATATGGAGGATGTGGGACCCACACTAGCTTGATTTTTCATAATACATGGTATCTCTCTTTTGCAAATTAGAATTAATGGGAATGTGAACACTCTTGGGTGAGTTGGTAAGTTATAACACATGTCATTGAGAATCTTAGGTCGAATTGGGAAGGATTGGTAACCTCCATGGAAGATAAAGAGTCAAAATGGAAGTTTGTGGACACTTGGGCTAGATTCCCTAGCCCCTATGACACGAATGATGGAGCATCTATGACAACTATGACAAATTGCAGACCTGACCTCTAACATCTGACCACAAGGTTAGAACTAGGAGACAAGTGGCAAATGTGGAATATTTCCTAAATGGAAATCTATTGAATCTATTGAGAGGATTTTGACCCTTAGAAGGCTAATGTTGGTTATAAAATGTAGAAATGAAGTATGAGAATGGATTTTGATCATTTGTAGAATTTGCAATTGCATTTGTGAAGAGGGAGAGCTAGTGGATGACTAGTTTCTTGCCTTAGCCAATTTCGAGGGTGAAAGATTCCCATCCAAGTTGGTAATTGGAAAGGCCATTAAGACCTTTCATTTGGAGCTTTAATGGAGTATTTATTTTCAGGTGTAAGCTACAGGGAAGCTCATGGTTTCTTCTATTGCATCTCACTCCTTCAACCATTTCTAGTTTTGATGGCATATTCTTAACCCTTGAGGGAGGGCATTTTTGGTGAGCTATTGTACTCTTTGGGGGAGCTTATAATGCCCCATTTCTATTCTAATATTAAGTAAATACTCTGTTCTTCATCTCCAGAAAGTTTCAGGTTGAAATTCCAAGTAGAAATGTATAAATCTCAATTTTAATGAAAGAACAGTGCCATTTCCCTACTACCTTGTTGTGAATCAATGTAATGCTGATGATTTCGAATGAATGGATGATTCTCTGATTAATTTGTGATTAATGGACTGCCATGGATGTATTTTACAAGTTTCATGTACTGTACTTGATCATTTGAAGTATTTTTACTCAGTTTAATTGCATTGGGAGAAACAATAGTGCCATTTCCCCAAGGGTCGAATTGGTGATTTTTGCAGTTGAATGGGAGAGGGTTGGAACATATATAATAATCAATTAATGGTGCACATGAGACCTTAATAACATCCTTAATACATTTCCTACCTCTTTTCATAAATTTGAGTGGGTTTGGAGGCATTTGGGAAGCCATTTTCAGTACTTACCCCAGGGGGATTTGAACCCCAAATTACTAGTAAAATTGCATACTTGGTCCAGAATCTTAAGAGAGTTTGCAGAGGTCTTTTGGTGGCCATATGTCATCCCTAAACATCATATTCAAGTAATAATATAATTCATACACCTTCCTTGAATATTTGAAGGGATTTTGAGTCAATTTGAGACCTAGAGACCAATACTAGTCAAAGGGAAATCACTAGTAAAGTTACCTACAATGACCAGAATTGAAAGAGGACTTGTAGAAGTATTTTAAATGTACAAAGACATCCCTGAGACACATATTTATGTTCTAATATCATTCATATACCTTCTCAAAATATTTGGGATCATTTGGGGCAAATTTGGGACCTAGAGATCAAAACTAGTCAAAGGTCTAACTAGGGAAAAAAAGTGAAAAATTGTCTTTTTAATAAAATTCCTAACAAGGGACATTACAGTGGTATCAGAGCATGGTACTTACACCTGTGGATTAGGTACATACATTCAAGAATAATAGACAGCCATGTCTTACTATTATGATGAATCCTATGAATACAATTCTTATGAGGAATATGCAGATGCTTATGAGCAATATGAAGCAGAATGTGAATGGTACGAGGAAGAGATGCCATCATGCAACAGTTCTTACAATTTCAAGAGAAATGAGGATTATTCTTATGACTTTAAATCTGATGAATATGAGTGTGTCACACCAACCAAGGATAATTCTATGAGTGATTTCCAAAGATGGAGAGCAAAATATAAAACCTTGCCCCAACAATATCAAAAATATCAAGAATATCTTGCTTTTAACAAAAATACACAAAATGCCATGTCTTTTGAGTACTTTTTTGAACATGTTTTTGAAAATAGGCCCAAACATGAAGATGTGGAGTTAGTAAAGAAAGGTTTATGCCCTTCTTGTAAAGAATCTTGGAGTGAGTATCATACATGTGTGCATGAATTTATGTCCCACTTGAGGAGAGCTTTTGGGAATTCTTCAAAAATAGATTCCAAAGATATTGATCATAAGAAAAACAAGGGGAAAAATGCATCATCTTGCTTGAATGATAAAAATGAAGAGACATCACAAGAGAATGAAGAAGATTCTATTGAAAATATGGAAGATCATTTCGAGACACCTTCTAGCTTAGACATGAACCAAAGAGCATCTACTGATGGATGCTTAAACTATGAAGGAATACCTACTGATGAGTGCTCACACCTCTATGTTGGTGACATAGAGATCACTTTTGAAAGTGTTTCTACAAGTACAAGTTTCATTAAGCATTATAATGAATACCTTGTAGCAGTTGAAGAAGAACCAAGATCAACTTCCCCATCACCACTTGAGCTTGATGAAGTTGGTCCAAGAAAAAATGAAGAAGATGAGGAGGTTCATTTGCAAGAGCCTCATTTTCTTAAAGGGTCCTTAAAGATGAATGAAAAGAAGATCCAAGAGTCCCTCAGCATTCTCCATGACACTCAAGCATTGGTGTCAAATTCTTGTTGGAGAGCTACTTCATTGGAGGAAACATCCTTCCTTGAAGACATGGAGAAGATTCAAAGAGCAATGTGCCACATCAAAGGTAATTTCATGTCTTTGTTTTTTGATAGAAACCATTTGTTTGAGCTTAATGAATTGTTACATGATGCATACTTGAAGAATAATGAGGATAATCATAAGCTCACAATTCAAAATGAGCAACTTCTTGAAAAGTTGCAAGATACTTGTTTTTCCTTCTATGTTTCAAATTGTCAAATGGTAGATTGTTTGGAGGATTCTCATGACATGGTGGATCATGAGAAATGTGGAAATTTGAATGTTCTTGACGTGTTTGAAGATGAACTTGAAGAGATCCAAACACTTGATGTGGTGGAAGAGGAACTTGAATTGTCTCTTGATGAAGGTTATGCAATTTTTAAAGAAGAGCATGATTCCTCTACACTGGAACCAAACTATGACAAAGAGTTCATACTTTTGAAGGAGCTGCATGATACTACCCCTATGGATCCTTCCCATGATGAAACTTCTGCACTTTTTTATAATTTGGGTGAGTTAGTTCATTCTCCTACATCCTACAATTCCATGTTTTGCAACATTAGTCTCAATGAAGTATGGGTGAAAGGGTTCTTTTTGATGGTGCCACATGAGGAGTATGGAACTCCTAGATTTAACTTTTATGATGACATGGTTGGAGCACATTCTTATTCACATTTGCAGCAGCATCATTTGTCACTTTATGATGATTCACATCTATATGGATGCACCTATGATATGGATTTGAGTAGCTTGAAGACTCATGGTTTTTCTTGCTCAACACTGGGTTCATTTCATGTTAGAGGAACTTCATCCAACACTTGGGTGAATAGATTTATGATGGGAGAACATTTTTGTTGGCAGCCACATACTTTGTTACATCTTTATTATTCTCACATTCATGGATGTATGGGTGAGACTTCTTTGAGTCATTTGAAGTCTCTTTGTTTTTTCTGCTCATTATTTGGTTCAGATTTTAGTGGAGATTCTTCATTCACTTCTTGCATGAAAGAATACACCATTGAATATTTTGATGCATATCACATCCTTTTGGAGAAGCATTATAGTACATGGGATCCTCACCTATGTCATTGGAACAGATTTGATTGGTCACTTGAAGCTTGTATGCACTTGGAAAATGGTGGTCTACTTGCTTGGAGGTATAAGCACTTTCATGATTCTTTGATGAAGCACCTCCTTGATGTACAATTTCATTATGTAGTTATGTACTTTGATGATATATATTTTGTACTCATGATGCTTGGAAGAATGCATACAAGAAAATGGGATCCAGGAATCATCTTATCTGATGGTATGGGTGTGAGAGCACTCTTCATTGTTGGGGTGCAATACAAGTAATGGGACCCTGGAATAATTTTTATCTCATTGGTTTCAAATTTTTTGGGGAAACTAGCAGTATGGGAGATGGATTTACCACTTAATAAAGTGATTTTTATCAGAGTAGTACAGTAGAAAGCATGGTGGTTCCTCTCTAAAATCTTCATGGAAACTCAAAGACTCAAGGTTGGGCAATTCAATGGCAACTTCAAAGAATTATACAAAAAGCAGGTTCTTCAACACCCATGTTTGAAATTGCTTGAGGACAAGCAATATTGGGAAGGGAGGATTTGTCATGTCCCAAATTTGGAATTGGGTCACAATGGCCTAATCACATTAGCCATATTCATTAGAGTTTGTAAAATTGATGTTAAGGGTCAAATAATTGCCAAGGAGGAAAATTACTAGTTTCCTAGGTTTGGGGTGGAAGCTTTGGGATTTGGAATAAGGGGGATAATAAATGATGTTTAGACATTAGAAGGGTTCAATTATTTAATAAATAGAGTAAATAAATAAATTGAAGAGAAATCCTAGGTGACAAATGGTTTTGGAGACATATGGAGGATGTGGGACCCACACTAGCTTGATTTTTCATAATACATGGTATCTCTCTTTTGCAAATTTGAAATAATGGGAATGTGAACACTCTTGGGTGAGTTGGTAAATTATAAAACATGTCATTGAGCATCTTAGGTCGAATTGGGAAGGATTGGTAACCTCCATGGAAGATAAAGAGTCAAAGTGGAAGTTTGTGGACACTTGGGCTAGATTCCCTAGCCCCTATGACACCAATGATGGAGCATCTATGACAACTATGACAAATTTCAGACCTGACCTCTAACATCTGACCACTATGACATGTAAGCCCCAAAAATAGGCTCAAGGAAGGAGAATTTGGGAGTTGGAGAAGCCAAAGAGACTCAAAATCAAATTTGGGAGAAGATGGAATGTTAGAACTAGGAGACAAGTGGCAAATGTGGAATATTTCCTAAATGGAAATCTATTGAATCTATTGAGAGGATTTTGACCCTTAGAAGGATAATGTTGGTTATAAAATGTAGAAATGAAGTATGAGAATGGATTTTGATCATTTGTAGAATTTGCAATTGCATTTGTGAAGAGGGAGAGCTAGTGGATGAGTAGTTTCTTGCCTTAGCCAATTTCGAGGGTGAAAGATTCCCATCCAAGTTGGTAATTGGAAAGGCCATTCAGACCTTTCATTTGGAGCTTTAATGGAGTCTTTATTTACAGGTGTAATCTACAGGGAAGCTCATGTTTTCTTCTATTGCAGCTCACTCCTTCAACCATTTCTAGTTTTGATGGCATATTCTTGATCCTTGAGGGAGGGCATTTTTTGTGAGCTATTGTACTCTTTGGGAGAGATTCTAATGCCCCATTTCTAATATAATATGAATTAAATACTCTTTTATTCATGTCCAGAAAGTTTCAGGTCGAAATTCCAAGTAGAAATGTATAAATCTCAATTTTAATGAAAGAACAGTGCCATTTCCCCACTACCTTGTTGTGAATCAATGTAATGCTGATGATTTCGAATGAATGGATGATTCAATGATGAATTTGTGATTAATGGACTGCCATGGATGTAATTTACAAGTTTCATGTACTGTACTTGAGCATTTGAAATATTTTTACTCAGTTTAATTGCATTGGGAGAAGAAATAGTGCCATTTCCCCAAGGGTCGAATTGGTGATTTTTGAAGTTGAATGGGAGAGGGTTGGAACATATATAATAATCAATTAATGGTGCACATGAGACCTTAATAACATCCTTAATACATTCCCTACCTCTGTTCATAAATTTGAGTGGGTTTGGAGGCATTTGGGAAGCCATTTTCAGTACTTACCCCAGGGGGATTTGAACCCCAAATTACTAGTAAAATTGCATACTTGGTCCAGAATCTTAAGAGAGTTTGAAGAGGTCTTTTGGTGGCCATATGTCATCCCTAAACATCATATTCAAGTACTAATATCATTCATACACCTTCCTTGAATATTTGAAGGGATTTTGAGTCAATTTGAGACCTAGAGACCAATACTAGTCAAAGGGAAATCGCTAGTAAAGTTACCTACATTGACCAGAATTGAAAGAGAATTTGCATAAGTATTTTAAAGGTCCAAAGACATCCATGAGACACATATTTATGTTATAATATCATTCATATACCTTCTCAAAATATTTGGGATCATTTGGGGCAAATTTGGGACCTAGAGATCAAAACTAGTCAAAGGTCTAACTAGGGAAAAAAAGTGAAAAATTGCCATTTTAATAAAATTCCTAACAAGGGAGATTACACAGTCCCTCGCAGGATATAATTCTAAGCCTAAGAATATCATTACTTTTGGTATATTTTGTCCCAAAACTTGTATACATACATATATCTATATCTATATATATATATATATTAACTTTTCATTTTGACTTTGCAGCCCATAGAAAACCAGGAGCCATTGGTGTTCCGATCCAAAGGTTGAGATCGATCTGCTATAGTTGTAAATCAATTGTCACCATTTTTTGCGATAGTAAGAAATGACCAATGGCATGATGATCATTTTTGGTTACTTGAACATAGTTTCCTTGTGACTGAGGAAGCTTCTGGCAATCAAATTATTTGGTTATGGTAGGTATTGGAATACCACTTTTGTTTTTGTCATGTATGGTTTGAAACTATATGGTTACTCGAATATTTGATCATCTTATTCCTTCCTCTTGCAGCATATCGAGTGAATCCTGGTCATCTATCCTATTTCAAGTTTTGCGGCTGTGTTATTGGTTTGGCATTGATGCATAGGGTCCAAATCGACAATGCCCTAACTCGAACATTCTTCAAACAATTTGTTGGTCTCTCTATCTTCTAGGAAGATACAAAAGGTCCAGATCATACTTGTATTCAAGTTGCAAGAAAATCTTGGAAATGGATCCAGATCTTCTAGACGAGGATCTACTAGGACTCACATTTGTGACAAAATTGAAGAACTAGGTTCCCGAAAGGTTATGGAACTTTCTCCAGGGTGCAGGGACTTGATTGTAAAAGGTAAGAATTGACATCAGTATTCAAAGAAAATGATAGAGTTTTTTGTGAATTTTGTGACTATCTTTCATGTTGAAGTGAATTTACTAATTTAGGGCTGATTTTTAGTTTTATTACGTATTGAATAGTGTAAATGTATCCTTTCAAGTTTAATTGACTGAGATTTTTTATTTGTTAGATGATATTTCCCTATTTCACACATCTTGGTTATTTTTCTTAGTAGTTTCACATTCTAAGTAATAGTACAATTATTGTTATAGTGTTTGGTTAAAGAGGACTGATATTCGAGGGTAGCAAAGAAGCAATTTATACTGATAGGAAACAAACACACAATAGAAATGAAATTGATAGTTACATGTATGTTTTGACAAAGTAGTCCCATACATTGTTTTAATTACACATATAATTATAGTTGTTGAAAATGGACCACATAGTATGTTTGATAAATGCTTTGAATACAGGAAAAATAATCAAAATCAAAGTGCAAAATTGTGCCCATAGGAATTGGTTCACTCATGAGGTTGATGGTGTCTTGTGTTGTCCATCAAATTCCATTATCACTCTAGTATGTGCCATCCATATGGAATACTTTTGAAAATGAAAATTTTGAGTGCAAGTCATGCATGATTATATGGAGGAATATATACTCCCACAAACTCCTTTTGTGATGTCCTTCAAGACATGTTTCTTGAATAACTTCCAAGAAAAAATGCAAACTTATGTTGATAATCATTGCTAAGCAGAGTTGAAATTTGAGACTTGAGCTTTAATGTTCGACATTATTTTTTCAAATGGATAATTACAGCATAATTGATTGATGGTGAAACGAATAGAGCAACCCAGGAGTATTTGATTGCACACATTATACACACATGCCGATTTCTTCTAGGTTTTTTATATAAGTTGGTTTTCAAATTTAAAGTTGGAAATTGTTATCCAAGGAACTTCTCTGTTTTAAAATGCTAATGTGTTTGTTATTTTGTGCTGCTCCCTTTTCTACTATCTATATAATTTCGTTCATTAACTAATCTGGCCTGTTTTCTTTTCTATAGGAAGAGTGCCATACGGGTGCTACAGTTGCCATCAGTTGTTGTCACATAAACACCAGACTAAAGGACTTTTCAGCAATATGACCTAGGGCTATTCAAAGGTGGAAATCAGTGTAAATAGTGAGGAAAATATCTATGAATCAGAAGTCAACGAAATCACAGCTTAGTGCAGCATAATTATTTCCAATCTCAGTGACAAGCTATCATTACTCAGGAAGCTATAGGATCGAAGGCATATTGAGACATGTTATGACATATTGATAATTTTTGTAGCTCGACCTAGTATGAGAGAGATAGTGCTGGTGAAAATGTTTGCAGGTGATAAGTTTTCCTTCACATTTGATGGAACATCAACATTCTTACTACTACCAAGAAAAGATTGAAAGGTCTATAAGTAATACACCTGATAGAGTGATTGGTGTTGGAAAACGAGACTTGTTTTGGATTGTCAGGGCACGATCTCTCATGTGTTATTGTTTATTGGGATGGATAATGTGGAGTTACATCCTTTTCACACAAAATTATTTTTGGACCTTTTAGAGATACATATCTTGGAGTTTACCTTTTCATATATCATAGAAAAAGAAATTTAATGGGCATGCGGTTTGTAATTAATAAGTATAGACAAATTGTGTGCAGTTTTATTGATCTTCAAGAGTATTTGATGCAACAAAATATAATGGAACTTTTATTTGTGATTTTTCATCATCTAATATAGTTTTTCATGTTGGCAAACAACTGTATTGTGAGATTGTTTGAGACAATAGAAAATGTAAAATTCAGAGGTCATTTCGTATGTGTTGTTTGACTTATACTTACAAATTTTTGGTGAGGTTTTTATTATGAAGAATAATATTGATTAAATAAAGTAAAATGAATTCTAATTTATTAGATACATTACAATAGTCAAGCCAACCCATGTGGATTCAATATTTTAAATGTTTTAATAGTAAATGACTCATATCCATATCCCTACGTGGGATGATAATGATGCTTTGATCTTTTTGAATCCATCATCTGACATCCCAAGAATGAAACACTAGTTATTTGTGGAGCTGGTGGCATTTTATTTAGAAATGAGAATATTTTACTATTTTCAAATATGCAGCAGGAAATGAGAGTAACAATAGAACAGATTTCTATGCCTTCTGCTTATGAAAATTGCTTCAAATAAAGGTTTGAAAATCCTCCGGATGATGGGGGACTCTAAAGAGATTATATACTCGACTAATGGGGAGAATCAGATTTAAAACTTTGAGTTGTATTTAATCATTCATATAGTAGAGGAGGTAAAAAACGAAGTATCCTGATACTCCTTTACCCACATGTATATGGAATTCAATGAGAAAGCTGATAAATTATCTAAAGAATCTCTCTCTGTAAGGAGTATTGTTAGCACAAGAGCTTAAGCAGGATCAGTCCCTCAGTCCCTGAATATGTACAGTCAGTATACTAAATTTCAAAAGAAAAAACTGTAATCTTTTTTTAATGTAGTTGAAAGTCTAGTTGTCTTTTTATGTGAAGGATCCCAGCCAAGCAATGATATTTTTTCCCTTTTTCATGCTAAAAAGCACAAATAGGGGTTGATATTGCTCAGGGAAGACTATTGAGATAGGAAGATAGGAAGATGCAGTCTCTATTGAGATAGGAAGATGCAGATACCTTTGGCTATTGAAATTATTGTAAATACATAGGGATGTATATTCTGAGTTCTAATTTGAAATATCAAATAAAATGTTTTTTTTTCTAGGAAAACAAACATCCACAGAAACATAAATTTCCAAATAGACAGTAAGAAACTTTGTGGAACACAATAACATGTGATTATTACAGTTCCAAACACCACTATTATAGGAAATTTTTCTATGTATATATGAACCTGAGTCCCCAGGAAAATACAAAAATGAAAGAATACACTAGTTAGAAAACTAGTTTGCAACAAATCTTTAATGTAATAAAATTAGTACTTTAAAGAATGATGTTTTGTCAAATTTGTATAAGAAAGAGAATGCAATTTTCTCTCAGCAAGCCAATGATATCAATCTAATAGCATCAAAATAGGAGTACAAAAATCTTTTGCATATTAAAAGAAATGAAAAGAGCAGTTTACCACTTGATTGATGAATAAAAAATAGCTGTGATGATTTCCCTTCATTGGAAATTGTGATGGTGAACCCACCCATGCACTACAATAGCACTTGAATTAAGCTATTTACTCTTCCTGCAACCATTTCAGTTGCTTCTCCTGCACATTCAATAAACACATGAAATGAGTGTTCTTTTACAAATGCAAAGTAGAAATCTGCATAACTGCCTACATAGTGTAAACAATAAATATAGGTATGTGAAAGGCCTACTCTTTGTACTTAGTAATAGCAATCGGTTAAGAAACTATAGTTGGGACTAGTAATAGGAATGTGGTAGGACTTTTAGCTGTTTGTTTATCATTTTGAAAATCTTTGTCAATAAAACTGGCGCTTTGACGCAATCAAACCTTCAGACAAATTCATATATTAACAACACTATAAAACTTGCATCCACTGACCTTACAATCCTGTTTGACAAAATTATGAAAAATAAACCCCTCGAAGACTACTGATCTTACCTAGACATTGTCAGTGGTGGATTGACTAGTTTCACTACCATGACATTGCCTTTCTCGGCACCCAACATCAACTCTTCTATTAATGCCACAAGAGCGACAAATATATTGAACCTCTTATGTTTGCACAGCAGAATGCTGGAAAGACAAATTTGAATAACAAACTGTTAAAAAGGATTCTAAAGTGACAAAAAAGGGGTCAACCTACATCCTTCACTTTTAAGCAAACCCAACTGGCATAAGCTTTGGGAAGAGAATATTGTTCATTAGTAGCAAAACATTAAGTTCTACAGGATTGATAAAGCACATTAAAGTTTTGAACCTCCTTGTTTACATCAACACATGCTGATACTAATAAGTGAAGCTTGTTGACCTCTTTTGTGAGTGTCAAATTTGCCAAAAAATGACAAATACGACAAATTTCCATCAAACTGAAATCTAACAATTTATTCCAATTACAAGACCTTCCAGTAGATAAAGCTATCCACAACATAGGATTGATTAGGATTAGCAAATTCGATATAGAAATGGACGACTCAGTCTCTGCATGTTCTACAAACAATCTATTTTGACACTCGATGTTTTCATGCTCCAAAAACTTTGATCTGCAAAATTAAAACCATAACAAACATAAGAAAACCAATTGAAAGAGTGAAGAGAAACTTCAATTAAAAATAAAATTATTAGAATGAAACCAGCTCCAATGAAAAATATGCAAATCAACAAACCATTAGTGTACATAGGGAATGTGCTTGTTCAAAGTCTTTGTAATATTTTCTAGGTCATGGTGTAGCTTCAAGTAATTATTCTCACATATAAGGTAATCCAACAACTTTTGTTGAGCTGTAGAACAAAACAATAAAACAATGAAAGATTACACAATAACACATTTTTCTATCAAACATAATAAAAGAGTGGTAAAGAACCAATGTTCCACCAAGTTTATTGAGCCCTTTGTTTGGAGAAAAAAATCCAAATTTCACTCAAATTGAGCCAATAGATGTGGTCGGGGCTTGTTGGGCCCTTGATTTTGATAAAGGACATGTTGGCACCAACTCATTAGATATATAGATAGAAGTTGTTCCAAACATCATGTATGTCGTTATTAGTAATAAAGAACATTGAATATAGTGATAAATATGAAACAAGATATCAAGTGTGACTTCGAGACTGGGACTAAATTGAAAAATTGAATACACTTAGCAACAACAAGAAAATCTTATCAACTTGTTCATAATTGAAGATCTAAAACTAAACTAGTAGTTTTTAGTTTCAATAAATCATGCACCCTTTTGAAACACAAATCTATGATGTAAGTTACACCTTTTTTCTTGAGAGGACTTAAAATAAATTTGATAATGATGATCAATGCCCTCTTTTCGTTGTGGGGTTGTGGTGCTTATGCTCCTACACATCTAGAAAATAGCTCAACCGCTCATCCATCAGTGAAAAATTTTGTGAAATTAATTATTGCATGATTCAAGTATTTTGCTATCATTGCTATCAAATATCTAATGCAAAAAGCCATTTTATTTACACGCATACTAGTTTTGCAACTTCCAAATCTGACCAGGATAGATCATCAATATCCATCCTCTCTGTGCCGTGTCCTTATTCAGTAACATCTTTCTGAGTTTGGTTGCTTTACAAAATGGAAATATAATTTTAGATCTTGGAAAGACTCTTTGTTGACTACCCATTTTACATCACAAATCTACCCTTAACTACTGTTGTAAATTGGAGCTTAGCATGAATGACTCCTATTTAGAAGGAGTCATTAATGTGATCATTGTCATATAATGGTGAAGTTGCAAGTTCAATATGAGCCTTGAGTTATCATTGGATATGTTGTTAAAAAGAGCTTCTCTTAGTTTTGAGAATTATATACATATTCTCTACTGACGAGGCCAACCACGTGAAGGTGGAAGCTCATTCGGCCCCACCCACCCTAGAATCAAAGAGAACATTCGTCAACCTTGATGTGTTCTTGAATCATATGAAATGTTCCAGTGGCAAACTTTCAAGAATAACATTATGATCTTCTATCGACAATTTCCATTGTCGATGCTTGGAATTTTTCCTACTCTTCATTACCTTCAACTGCAATCAGGATGCTATGACCAAATGACTGTATTGAACACATATAACATCTAACTCGTAGTCTTGAAAAAGAATATGGTCTTTACATTTCCTTACTTCTACAAAGAAACGTCCCATTAAAACCATTGAACCCATTGCATACGTAGAATTTGACGGGTCTTTAAATTCTTGCATCAACGTGCTTTTCGACCTAGTGCATCTCAATAAATAATAATGCACATTTTCTGGATTATCTGCCTGTGCAATGACTGCAAATACATCACCTTCTCTAACCAAATCAGAAACACGATCATAATCTTTCTTAATCACAATTGCTTCATTGCCGCGCTCTACATCGTTGATATTTCCAAATGGGGACAATGGTTTCAATTCTTGGTGTCTCCATGGTTTCACAATTTTTTTAGTTTGGTTTTGACACTCATCCAAAGACTCTACATCATCAATACATGCAAGCCAGAAGCAAGAGTACTTTCGTTTCTCGATTGCGTGTATATTTTCCATTTTCTTACTCCTAATGGAGTGTAAGCCCCTTGTTTTCGGGATTGCAGTACAATTATGTGGCATTGATTTGTCAACATCACCCATTGCAATATTCTAGAAAAACCATCTCACATTACCCATCCTTTCATTGAATTCATGGCTCAAATTTTGTTTGCACCAATTAACAATATTGTTTGAATTTGCAAGGTGAGAAGCAGAGTGATTCATTTGATATCTCCTAAGTGGACGTTTCACATAGGCCCCAGCACCATCATGTTCTCCTTTTCCATGTCTCGTTTCAAAAAATCTCCATGTGTGGCAAACATCCGTGTTTCTATGAAGGCGAGACAACCATAAGAATGATTGTGCAGATTTAAAATTACCAGCACAATCATCTGACCACACCCAATGTTATTTAAAAGTGACCCTTCTTCTTGATAATTCTTTAAAAAGCATATCAAAACAATGCTGGACAAAAAATGTATCATGTGTATGATCATCACTGATGTAGAAATGATACTCCTTAATCACTTCATGATTATTTTCATTGCTATCAAAACCATCGACATCAAGCTCTGCATGTCTATATGTAATATGCACAAGTATAGATACCTGATCTGAATGATAATACTCACTCTGTATCTCCTTTTGCGGAGTGAAAGTGTAATTTTCTGCAAAATCGACAATGGATAATATTGTCCCTTTTGGAAATACATCTCGTGATTGCTTGAACTGTAAGTCCTGCCATCGTGTTGATTGAGAGTGCTTGATATATTTTTATATTTGATCCCTGAACAAATTCATAAAATTCGTCAAAGAGATATCACTTTCAACTAAATTAAGCATTCTTGATGTTGTCGTTGAATCTGTAACTACATTATAATCAACATAAACATATCTCTTGCATTTCACAATGCGATTTGACAATTGAGGATCGTTTGCATCAATGGGGTAGTTAGCATTAAAAAGGGCCAAATCATAACATTCCTCACATCTTTTACCTATGACAAATTGTTTCTTATAGAATACTTGATGATTCTCTCGCGCACATAATATTTTAGATACAAATTCATAACACTTAAAGGAGGGGGGGTTATTTGGCCAACATTGCATGCCAAAATTTAGAAATGTCTCAAAATATAATTTGAATTCTACATGGTATCGACAAAAACATGTGTCATGAACAACGATGGGCCTGACACACCATGGTTTAAGCTTCACAAATGTGATAAGGGAAATCTTCACATCAACATTACTCTCCATAAAAGTTTTGAACATTTCCACTTGAGTGATCGTTGTTATGTGTTTGGCATGAGTTTCATAGTTTTCTTTCGATATACGACGTCGCACAACATCCTTTTCATTTGGTAAGATACGCGAGTTTACATGCCAAAACTCTTTCACCCTTTCCCTCACATTATCTAGAAGTCTATCTTGATAAGGTTTCCTACAGATAACACTCCAACATGCAACTTCATCATCCTCATCTAACTGAACCCTAAGGTTTTTATGCTTCCATAAACTTTTTCTTGATGTTTTTAACGTTCTTGCTATCATAGACAACAAACGACTGGTTATAGTGTTTTTTGCCACAACCCCTGTTAGAATTGCTTTACGAGCAACCATGAAATTATGAGATCGTTTTCTTGCAAGTGATGCAAGGACCGAGGTCAAATTTTGTGATACAATCTGATTTGATTTAGCCTCTTTGGCACTTTGAATGCCCAATAATGTAATTGCATCTCTTAGACATTTTCGCTTTAACAAAATATGTAACAATTGAGCTTGTTGTATGACAGAAATACCTTCACAATATTTTTTGACTATCTTATTTGCTCTATAACAAGTTGTATGATCAGGCATCGGAGGTCCCATTTCTTCAATTTTACTTGAATCCAAACTCTCCAAAAAATTATCGTCAATGACGATATTGTTGCAGCTTCCAGTTAATCTCTGTAAATTGGTAATTGTGGTAGGATGTTGGATGTTGGATGTCGACCCTGCATAAAAAGAAATATAAATTTATAAGATTGTTAAATTTCAAATCAAATATATATATATATATATACTCAAGTATTATAAAGTAAATTATAAACATATAAAAAATTATTTACTCACCAATCATGGTCTCAATATCAACGCTACCCATAGTTTGCTCCATATTTGTCGTTTCCTTGTCACCTCCATGTTGCTCATTTCTTTCATCAACGTGCTCCTTGACTATTTTCATTCCTTCATCACCGCCATGTGCATTCACATTTTGCATTTCTTCGTCACCACCATGTGCCTCCATGTTTCTTTCCCTTCCTCTTTTTTCCTCTTAAATTTCTCATCAAAACACGAGATCTCTCTTTCCTTGCCTCTTCATTAGCTCTAGTGCGATCATATTTTCTTTCACATTTCTTTCGGTTTCCCATGTTGAAAGAAATAAAAACCTAAAATCCAATGCATGAAAATATATGAGAATTGAGAGTTATATGCTGAAAAAAAAAAGAACAGTATTGACCCAACAAGAGTAATATGCTAAGCACTCTTGGACGAAAAATTTACAAAATTGTTGAATGTGGTTGTCATTGATGTCAAAGGAGTTTAGTAATGACAAAGGTATAAAAAATGAAAACTAGCTTAGGTGGCCTTGGGAAAATGCTTGCCGTACCTAATGGGTGAATGATAAAAATCATCTAAAACTACCATGCTCTACCTTATAAGAAAAAATTTCCTTATGCTCAATATTATAAAGAAAAATGTTTTATACCTTGTAAAGAAAATACCTTGTTAAGAAAAATGCTTTGTGGCCTTGTGAAATGTCCCTTCCTTCAAATGTGTGAACTTGGATAATGCGAACTCTCGGCTGAAAACAATACAGATAATGCCACCTCTTGCCTGAAAATAGTAAATATAATGCATAAGTGTTATTCATTCAACATGAAATAGTTCTTATGCATGTAAAAGGAATACAAAGCATTGATTTATCTAACCTTACCTTTATATCAAGAATACCATGATCATATAAAACAACAATTCCAAAATAGTGCAAGACTTGTTATGTGCTTCAATCTCAATTCTTTAGATCTCAAATATTCATCAAAGAGATGTGATACTACCAATCTTAAAACCATTCTGAATGTAATCAAAATCCTCATCTATCGGTGATTCAAGAGAAAAAGTAGTGAAAAATTAGTGAATACAAATAAAGGAGGCCTCTTTTAGGGAATACTTCACCATGCAATGTTAAGTTTATACTAATTCGACTAGCAGGATCACTGAAAGAAACACAATCACAAGATAGACAGAGATTTTACCGTGGGAAACCCTCATGGGGTAGAAAACCCAGCAAAGCTTTCCTCAATAATATGATCAACCAAATACAAGATGTAGTACAACACTATAGCTCCTTCTCTACCTCCTATGTAGACCTCTCTCTCAGATGTGCACTACTTTCCGAGTGATCGAAGTGTGTAATAAGTGACGAGCATCCTCCTCTACTTATACTTGTTTCCCGACAGACATTTCACCCTATGGGGCCGACCTCTCCTAAGAGGGTCTAATAACCCCTAACAAATAAACTCAAGGTTGACCCCCACATAGGAGATCTAATAACCCTAGTTACCACAATCCATCGGAGGAATAAACATCTTCAGATATACAATAGGGTCACCTCGGAGGGATGAAACATCTCCGGAATAATAAAGTAAAAATATAATATTCTTAGAAGTTACAATATTCAACAGTCCCCCTTAAAGAGAAGGATATTATAACAACATCTGCAAGAGCAAGGAGTCATTGACTACATCATACATGATACATCTATAAATCATTGGAAGCTTTCTTCAATACATCATCATCAGTAACTCAAGCAGTTACTGGAACATCTTCAGGATCTTCAATACTGGAACACCAACATCATCAGTACCGAGTCTTCATCTTCTGCAGCACTCGAATAGTATCATCATGATCTTCTTGATCTACAGCATCTGGATCATCATCTTGATCTACAGCATCTGGATCATCATCGCGATCTACACCATCTAGATCATCATCTTGATCTACAACATCTAGATCATCATAGTAGCATACTCTGCAATGCACATGATCCAATTACATGATGATCAATCCTGCTCACTTTTAGGACATAGGTCCATGGATGATACAATCCAGATCAAGTTCCAGGATGATCAATCCTTATCACTTTAAGACAAGTCTCATGTCTATGGATGATGCAATCTAGATCAACTTCCAGGAGGATCATTCCTTATCACTTTAAGATAAATCTCATGTCTATGGATGATGCAATCCAGATCAACTTCCAGAAGGATCATTCCTTATCACTTTAGACTAGTCTCATGTCTATAGATGATGCAATCCAGATCAACTTCCAGGAGGATCATTCCTTATCACTTTAACACAAGTCTCATGTCTATGGATGATGCAATCCAGATCAACTTCCAGGAGGATGATTCCTTATCACTTTAAGATAAGTCTCATGTCTATGGACGATGTAATCCAGATACACTTCCAGGAGGATCATTCCTTATAACTTTAAGACAAGTCTCATGTATATGGACAATGCAATCCAGATCAACTTCCATGAGGATCATTCCTTATTAATTTAAGACAAGTCTCATGTCTATGGACGATGCAATCCAGATGAATGTACATTTTGAACCAAAGGTTTAGGGACGATGCAGTCCTATAATCAATTCTCATAGACATCTATCTATGGATCAATTCAAGGGACCTAATTCTGGGGATGATGCAATCCCCACGTATCCACTAAGGACTTCATTCTCGAAGACATCTATCTACAGATCAATTCAAGGGACCTAAGTCCGAGGATGATACAATCCCCACCTGTCCACTAAGGACGTCATTCTCGAAGACATCTATCTACGGATCAATTCAAGGGATCTAAGTCCGGGGATGATGCAATCCCCACCTGTCCACTAAGGACTTCATTCTCGACCTCCTTGCCGGCATAAGTATCCACACAATCGACTTTACTTTCAATGCAGGAAATCTCATTATTAGTGACTACATCACTCCCCCTTTTGAGGAGGGTCCTTCTGAGCTACACCAAGCTTGTCTTGGAAATACTCAAACTTTACTCGAGATAGAGGTTTGGTCAATATATCAGCAATTTGTTCATCAGTGTTCACATACTCAAGCTTGATAGCTCCTTTCTGCACCATATCCCGTATATAGAAATATCAGATCTCTATGTGTTTTGACTTATCATGGAACACTAGATTTTCTATCATCTTGATACAGCTCTGGTTGTCACACATGATCATAGTGGGATCCATCTCTAATTCAAATAATCCTGATAATAGTTTTCGAAGCCATACTACTTCACAACTAGCAAAGAAAGCAGCTATATATTCTGCTTCGGCTGTACTGAGAGCCACACTAGACTGTTTATTGCTGACCCATGAGTTCATGGCAAATCCCAGACAATACCATCCACCCGATGTACTCTTCCTGTCTAAAACACTTCCTGCCCAATTAGCATCTGAGTAACCATGCAATCTGAATTCATGATTTCCAAGATAATATAGACCAAAATATAATGTACCATTTAAATACCTCATCACATGCTTTGCATCTATTAAGTGAACTCTTCTAGGTTCTACTAGATACTGACTCAAGGTATTTACAGCAAACATATGTCTGGTCTGGTATTTGTCAAGTACATCAATGACCCAATAATCTGTCTGTATAGAGTCACATCTACTAACTCTGATGAGTCATCAACTAATAACTTCAAGTTGGATTCCATGGGAGTGGCCATGGCTTTACACTCCAACATATAGAATCTTTTCAAAATCCCCACAACATAGTTACCTTGATTTAGAAAGATTCCTTTTGGTTCTTGCCATACTTCTAGACCTAAGAAGTAGTGCATTAATCCGCGATCTTTCATCTCAAATTCTGAAGAGAGATTCTTCTTGCACTCGATAATTTGTTTCTCATTTCCAATTAGAAATAGATCATCTACATATAGCAATAATATTAGGATCAGCTTTACTCTTGGTAAAGCCCATGCTTGTTAAGAAACTGTCATTCCTTCCGTACCAAGCTCTGGGAGCTTGCTTCAATCCATACAAAGCCATTTTCAGCTTGCATACATGTGTTCTCCCATCTTTAACCTCAAATACTTGTGGTTGTTCTATGTAAACTTCTTCTTCAATCACACCATTCAGGAAGGCTGTCTTAACATCCATTTGGTGTAATTTCCATTTCATCATAGATGCAAGTGCCATGATAGTTCTAATGGAAGTGTACCTAGCAACTGGTGCAAATGTTTCTTCATAGTCAATTCCCTCTTTCTGAGAGAATCCGCTGGCCACAAATCTTGCCTTATATTTTTCAATGCTACCATCTGCAGCCTTTTTTATCTTGAATATCCATTTGGAAGATACCACACTTTTATCTTTTGGTTTGGGAACTATATCCCAAACATCGTTTTTCATTATTGATTGGTATTCTTCTGTCATTGCTTCTACCCACTCTTTTTTCTAAACTACCTCTTCATAGCTAGTAGGTTCTTGATCCACAAGATCACACATCAAGGCCACATAGTTGGATACTAGCTTTGGTTTCTTCCTTTCCCTAGTGGAGCCTTCAGGAGCTCCATATTTTTCAGCTCCTTGAATAATGTCTCTAGCCCATGCTGGCCTTCTTTTCTAGATAAGTTTGTAATGGGGGGTTCTTGTGGTTCTAACATGTCATGGTCTTCTGGTGTAGCATATTCAGGGATGGGCACAGCCTCTGTGATTCTAGAAGGTGTATCTTCTTCATAGACTTCTTCAAGTTGGCCCATTTAGAGCAGTCATTACAAGTTCATCTTCATCAAGGGTATCTCCAATGGCATCTAGTTGTTCCTTGATTTGGGAAACCCTTGAGAGGTAGTCTTGAATGGATTCTCCTTCGTTCAGGTTGGTATTCTTCAACTGATATCTTAGGTTCATCTTGCTATCGATGTTCCTCCCTCCATACATTCTTCCTAGGGCACCATACATTTCCTTTGGGGTCTTCTTGGATGCCACTTGGGGAATCAAGTGGTCTTTAATATAATCAACAATGATTCTCTTTTCTCTAATCAAATCGTTCCTATACTTCTCTTTAGCTTCATCTTCTTCAGGTTTTGCAATCTCATCCTTGATATACTCGACAAGATCATTCTCTTCAAGAATGAGGCCAATTCTGTATTTCCATGCTCGGAAATTTTCTATACCCTCTAGCTTGTCTTCAAGCTTAGTGCTTGGAGCCATCTTCTTTAGGGATCAAAGATATTGAATTCTCTCAAGGGATAGAATAACACTTACCAGGAGATGTGCTTGAATGAAAGTTTTTGTGTGTTCTGCTTCTGGAAACTTCAACTTTTCACCTTCTGGATCTGCAACAGAATTTCGGGTTTATCTCACTTTGGGTCAAACTAGGTTTTGACTTTCCTAGAGTTCTACCCAACCAAAAAGTTCGATCTAGGGCTCAAAAGTTTGATTTTGAGAAGGGATATCCAACCATGTAATAAGAATCCAAAAAGACTAACTTTTGCAGAAACCGTAATTTTCACTGGAGAGAGAGAGATATTTTCACCTTGTGAAAGATGTCCTATTCAGGCTAGCTCTGATACCATGTTAATTTTATACTAATTTGACTAGCAGGATCACTGAAAGAAACAAAATCACAAGGTAAATAGAGATTTTACCCTAGGAAACCCTCATGGGGTAGAAAACCCAACAAAGCTTTCCTCAATAAGATGATCAACCAAATACAAGATGTAGTACAACACTATAGCTCCTTCTCTACCTCCTATGCAGACCTCTCTCTCAGATGTGCGCTACTTTCCGAGTGATGGAAGTGTGTAATAAGTGAAAAGCATCCTCCTCTACTTATACTTGTTTCCCGACTGACGTTTCACCCTATGGGGCCGACCTCTCCTAAGAGGGTCTAATAACCCCTAACAAATAAACAAAGGGCCGACCCCCACATAGGAGATCTAATAACCCTAGTTACCACAATCCATCGGAGGAATAAACATCTCCGGATATACAATAGGGTCACTTCGGAGGGATGAAACATCTCCAGAATAATAAAGTACAAATATAATATTCTTAGAAGTTACAATATTCAACACTCCCTCTTAACGAGAAGGATATTATAACAACATCTGCAGGAGCAAGGAGTCATTGACTACATCATACATGATACATCTATAATTCATTGGAAGCTTTCTTCAATACATCATCATCAGTAACTCAAGTAGTTACTGGAACATATTCAAGATCTTCAATACTGGAACATCAACATTGTCAGTACTGAGTCTTCATCTTCTGCAGCACTCGAATAGCATCATCATGATCTTCTTGATCTATAGCATCTAGATCATCATCTCGATCTACAGCATCTGGATCATCATCTTGATCTACAACATCTGGATCATCATCTTGATCTACAACATCTAGATCATCATATTAGCATACTCTACAATGCACATGATCCAAATACATGATGATCAATCTTGCTCACTTTTAGGACATAGGTCCATGGATGATACAATTCAGATCAAGTTCCGGGATGATCAATCCTTATCACTTTAAGACAAGTCTCATGTCTATGGACGATGCAATCCAGATCAACTTCCAGGAGGATCATTCCTTATCACTTTAAGACAAATCTCATGTCTATGGATGATGCAATCCAGATCAACTTCCAGGAGGATCATTCCTTATCACTTTAAGACAAGTCTCATGTCTATAGACGATGCAATCTAGATCAACTTCCATGAGGATCATTCCTTATCACTTTAAGACAAGTCTCATGTCTATGGACGATGCAATCCAGATCAACTTCCAAGAGGATCATTCCTTATCACTTTAAGACAAGTCTCATGTCTATGGATGATGCAATCCAGATCAACTTCCAGGAGGATCATTCCTTATCACTTTAATACAATTCTAATGTCTATGGACAATGTAATCCAAATCAACTTCCAGGAGGATCATTCCTTATCACTTTAAGACAAGTCTCATGTCTATGGATGATGCAATCCAGATCAACGTACATTTTGAACCAAAGGTCCAGGGACGATGCAGACCTATAATCAATTCTCATAGACATCTGTCTATGGATCAATTCAAGGGACCTAATTCCGGGGATGATGTAATCCCCACCTGTCCACTAAGGACTTCATTCTCAAAGAAATCTGTCTACGGATCAATTCAAGGGACCTAAGGCCGAGGATGATACAATCCCCACCTGTCCAATAAGGACTTCATTCTCGAATACATCTGTCTACGAAACAATTCAAGGGATCTAAGTCTGGGGATGATGCAATCCCCACCTATCCACTAAGGACTTCATTCTCGCCCTCCTTGTTGGCATAAGTATCCACATCATCGACTTTACTGTCGATGCAGGAAATATCATTATCAGTGACTGCATCACTCCCCCTTTCAAGGAGGGTCCTTCTGAGCTATACCAAGCTTGTCTCAAAAATACTCAAACTTTACTCGAGACAGAGGTTTGGTCAATATATCAGCAATTTGTTCATCAGTGCTCACATACTCAAGCTTGATAGCTCCTTTCTGCACCATATCCCGTATATAGAAATATCGGATCTCTATGTGTTTTGACTTATCATGGAACACTGGATTTTCTGTCATCTTGATACAGCTCTAGTTGTCACACATGATCACAGTTTTCGAAGCCATACTACTTCACAACTAGAAAAGCAAGCAACTATATATTCCGCTTCAGCTGTACTAAGAGCCACACTAGACTGTTTCTTGCTGAACCATGAGATCATGGAAGATCCCAGACAATACCATCCACTTGATGTACTCTTCCTGTCTGAAACACTTCCTGACCAATCAACATCTGAGTAACCATGCAATCTGAAGTCATGATTTCCAAGATAATATAGACCAAAATCTAATGTACCCTTTAGATACCTCATCACATGCTTTGCAACTATTAAGTGAACTCTTCTAGGTTCTACTAGATATTGACTCAAGGTATTTATAGTAAAACATATGTCTGGTCTGGTATTTGTCAAATACATCAATGACAAAATAATCTGTCTGTATAGAGTCACATCTACTAACTCTGATGAGTCATGAACTAATAAATTCAAGTTGGATTCCATGGGAATGGCCATGGCTTTACACTCCAACATATAGAATCTTTTCAAAATTCCCACAGCATACTTACCTTGATTTAGAAAGATTCCTTTTGGTTCTTGCCATACTTCTAGACCTAAGAAGTAGTGCATTAATCCGAGATCTTTCATCTCAAATTCTGAAGAGATCTTCTTCTTGCACTCGATAATTTGTTTCTCATTTCCAATTAGAAATAGATCATCTCCATATAGAAATAATATAACAGGTTCATCATCCATAATTTTGAGATAAAGATTAGGATCAACTTTACTCTTGGTAAAGCCCATGCTTGTTGAGAAACTGTCATTCCTTCCGTACCAAGCTTTGGGAGCTTGCTCAATCCATACAAAGCCTTTTTCAGCTTGCATACATGTGTTCTCCCATATTTAACGTCAAATCCTTGTGGTTGTTCTATGTAAATATCTTCTTCAATCACACCATTCAGGAAGGCTGTCTTAACATCCATTTGGTGTAATTTCCATTTCATCATAGCTGCAAGTGCCATGATAGTTCTAATGGAAGTGTACCTAGCAACTGGTGCAAATGTTTCTTCATAGTCAATTCCCTCTTTCTGAGAGAATCCTTTGGCTACAAATCTTGCCATATATTTTTCAATGCTACCATCTACAGCATGTTTTATCTTGAATATCCATTTGGAAGATACCACACTTTTATCTTTTGGTTTGGGAACTATATCCCAAACATCATTTTTCATTATTGATTGGTATTCTTCTATCATTGCTTCCACCCACTCTTTCTTCTAAACGGCCTCTTCATAGCTAGTAGGTTCTTGATCCACAAGATCACACATCAAGGCCACATAGTTGGATACTAGCTTTGGTTTCTTCTTTTCCCTAATGGAGCCTTTAGGAGCTCCATATTTTTCAGCTCCTTGAATAATGTCTCTAATCCATGCTGGCCTTCTTTTTCTAGATAAGTTTGTAATGGGGGGTTCTTGTGGTTCTAACATGTCGTGGTCTTCTGGTGTAGCATCTTCAGGGATGGGAACAGCCTCTGTGGTTCTAGGAGGTGTATCTTCTTCATAGACTTCTTCAAGTTGGAACTTTCTAGATTTCTTGAGAGTTGCTTCTTCATCAAATGACACATCTCTACTTATTTCCATATGATGAAAACCTGGGATATAAATTCTGAAAGCTTTGGATGATTCACAATATCCAACAAATATTCCCTTCTTACCAGAAGGATCCAACTTGGTTCTCTTTTATTTTGGAAAGTGAATGTATACTGGACATCCAAATATTTTGAGATGACTTACCTAAGGCTTCTTTCCTATGAACACTTCTTCTGAAGTCTTGAATTCAAAAGCAATATGGGATAGTCTATTTTGAACATAGACGGTTGTCCTAGCTGCTTCATCCCATAGATACATGGGTAGGTCTTGATCATGTATCATAGTCTTTACAACTTCCATGATGGTTCTATTCTTTCTTTCCACAACCCCATTTTGTTGGGGATTGTAGGGAGCGGTTAGTTCCCTCTTGATTCCATCTTCCTTACAAAAGTCTTCAAAATCCTTTGAAGTATATTCTTCGCCATTATCTGTTCTGAGAATCTTGATTTTCTTTTCTGAGTGATTTTCTATCAAAGCCTTGAACTCTTTGAATTTTCCAAAGACTTCATTGTTTTATTTTAGAAAGTGTATCCAAGTTTTCCTTGAATAGTCATCAATGAATGTAAGATAGTATTCAAACCCACTTAGAGATGTGGTGGGCATTGGTCCACATACATCTGAATGTATTAACTCTAGCATGTTCTTAGTCTTTGTTTCGCTCTTTGGAAATGGGTTCTTGATATTCTTGCCTTTTTCACATCCTTTGCATGTGCCATTATGATCAACCTTTAAGCCTGGTAGTCCTATAACTACCTTGCTTACATAGGGTAGGGATTTGTAGTTAATGTGAGCAAGCCTTCTATGCCATAGCTCATTGGGGATAGTGGTTTCATGGACAAGGGTAGCTTCTGGATGACCCTTGAGTTTGTAAAGACCTCCTTCCTCTTCACCAATAACAATTGCATCCTCAATTGATTTTCCTTTGGGCCACATAAGTACTTGTCCATCTATGAATGCAACTCTAAAGCCTTTCTTATCTAGTGCTGACATAGAAAGTAGGTTCTTCTTCAAACCTGGTACATATAAAATTTCTTTCATCTTCAATGGTGTTCCAGAATCAAGCTTATAGCTTGCTTCAACAATTCCCTTGATGGGATATTGATAATCATCTCCTAGAGATACCTTTTGTGGAGAAGTCTTTTCTTCAAGTCTTGAGAGAGTTTTCTTTTGACCTGTCATGTGCTTTGAAGCACAACTATCAATGAGCCATGTATCTTCTCCAGGTGTTATAGACCCAGAGAATGCAGAAAATAGAACATATTCTTCTGCATCTTATTTCTTTACTTTAGATCTTTTCTTTCGAGGCCTTTCCTCCTCTTCTTCTTCTCCACTATCATCTTTTGTCA
Source organism: Larix kaempferi (assembly GCA_027924585.1). Lineage (NCBI taxonomy): Eukaryota > Viridiplantae > Streptophyta > Pinopsida > Pinales > Pinaceae > Larix > Larix kaempferi. Next base: position 2,532,465 of record BSBM01000004.1, read on the forward strand.
TATGTGCATTATGTATTTTGTGAACAAACTTCTTCTTCTTCATTTTTGAAGTACAATTTCTAGCAATGTGTTCTAGTTTAAGACAATTGAAACATTGGACTGTGGAGAGGTCTCTTTTTGAGTTTGTTCCTCTTCTCCTTTTAAATCTATGGGAGGGTTGAGACTCCTTGTGGTCAACTTTCTTGAAGTGACCCTTTCTTCTTCTTTTGGTGTGAGTAGCCAAGGCTTGGTCATCCTCCTTGAGAAGGGCTTCTGTATTGGCTACCCTAGCTTCTTCTTGAATACAATCCTCCCATACTACATCAAACTTCTTACTTTCTTTTCTGCCACACATAGTTTGTATATATGACTCCCAAGGTATAGTGAGCCCATTTAGAGTAGTCATTACAAGTTCATCTTCATCAAGGGTATCTCCAATGGCATCTAGTTGTTCCTTGATTTGGGAAACCCTTGAGAAGTAGTCTTGAATGGATTCTCCTTTGTTCATCTTGGTATTCTTCAACTGAGATCTTAGGTTCATCTTCCTATTGATGTTCCTCCCTTCATACATTCTTCCTAGGGCATCATACATTTCTTTTCGGGTCTTCTTGGATGCCACTTGGGGAATCAAGTGGTCTTTAATAGAATCAACAATGGTTCTCTTTGCTCTAATAAAATCCTTCATATACTTCTCTTTAGCTTCATCTTCTTCAGGTTCTGCAATCTCATCCTTGATATACTGGACAAGATCATTCTCTTCAAGAATGAGGCCAATTCGGTATTTCCATGCTCGAAAATTTTCTATACCCTCTAGCTTTTCTTCAAGCTTAGTGCTTGGAGCCATCTTCTTTAGAGATCAAAGAGATTGAAGTTTCTCAAGGGATGGAATAACACTTACCAGGAGATGTGCTCGAATGAAAGTTCTGGTGTGTTCTGCTTCTGGAAACTTCAACTTTTCACCTTCTCGATCTGCAACAGAATTTTTGGTTTATCGCACTTTGGGTCAAACTAGTGTTTGACTTTCCTAGAGTTCTACCCAACCAAAAAGTTCGATCTAGGGCTCAAAAATTCGATTTTGAGAAGGGCTATCTAGCCATGTAATCAGAATCCAAAAATACTAACTTTTGCAGAAACCCTAATTTTCACCGGAGAGAGAGAGAGAGAGATATTTTCACCTTGTGAAAGATGTCATATTCAGGCTAGCTCTGATACCATGTTAAGTTTATACTAATTTGACTAGCAGGATCACTGAAAGAAACACAATCACAAGATAAATAGAGATTTTACACTGGGAAAACCTCATGGGGTAGAAAACACAGTAAAGCTTTCCTCAATAAGATGATCAACCAAATACAAGATGTAGTACAACACTAGAGCTTTTTCTCTACCTCCTATGCAGACCTCTCTCTCATATGTGCGCTACTTTACGAGTGATGGAACTGTGTAATAAGTGAGGAGCATCCTCCTCTACTTATACTTGTTTCCCAACTAACTTTTCACCCTATGGGGCTAACCTCTCCTAAGAGGGTCTAATAACCCCTAACAAATAAACTTAGGGCCAACCCCCACATAGGAGATCTAATAACCCTAGTTACCACAATCCATCGGAGGAATAAACATCTCCAGATATACAATAGGGTCACCTCGGAGTGATGAAACATCTTTAGAATAATAAAGTACAAATATAATATTCTTAGAAGTTACAAAATTCAACATGCAACAACCAATACAATTCGCACAACTACTAATTCTAAAAAATAAAGAATAATGTGATGAAAACTTTCTCAATGGAAATGTACTAAAATATTTTGCTTATCAAACTAAAAATAGTCTTCAATGAAAGCACTATATTTTTACTTAAAATTCCAATGAGTTTAATCTCCAAACCTTGCTTGATACAAGTGGTGATATGTAACCCCTTTTCAAGTCAAATTTACCATTTTGTAAATATATAAGATATAGTTTAAGGTTCAACAACTAGGAAGAGAGCAAGTGCTGCTTTAGGCCTAATTGAAATTGAATGAATAACACTTATGTGAACTCCCGCCTGAAAAGAAACTCTTGGCTGTAAACAAACTCTGGGCTGAAAAAAAACACTCGACTGAAAACAAACCCTCGGCTGAAAATAAACGCTCGGCTGAAAAGAACCCTCGGCTAAAAACAACCCTCTGCTGAAAACAAATCCTCAACTGAAATAATTTGGAAAACTATCTCGACCGAGAGATTATATATACAAGTCTCGGCCGAGCATCACGGGCATCCCGTCCAAATAATGTGGAATCCCATCTGAATATCACGGGAATTCAATGAGTTTAATGTGTTGGCCCCTAAAAGATTCTCGGGGCATTATGTAACAAAACTCTCGGGCGAGAAATGTTTTAAACTCTAGGACGAGAGTTTAAAGCAACTTTTAGTCGAGAGTTTTCGTTAACTCTGGGTTAATTTTAGAGCGGGAACACCTCTCGCCTGAGACATTTTAAATCTCTCTCCCGAGATATTTTCTGGGCTGAGATTTTTTGGTCAACAATTCCAGCACCATTTCTGCAGAATTCAGAAATGTGTCACTTTAACAAGGTCGGACCACTGCAAAACATGAGAATTACATGTCGGAGTTTATACTAGTAGATTCATCATTCAATCTACTTTTTCATAATATGAATTTTTTTTACGTTTCATGGTTAAAAATCAGATCTAGCATTTTCACATCACACACCTTAATCAAAAGAGCTAGTAGGAATTGACATGAATATTTACATTCATATCAATATAGATTTTTTTTTTGTATTTTTAGTTTATGAGGAAAATTATGAAAATTCCAAAGGACTAATGAGGTGATATAAAAGGAGTCATTTCAACCATAATATGGATCAAAAGTATGCAATCATTTCTTTATTATTATTATTTGATTTACTTATTGCATGGATACTTATGTAGAAAAGACAAAATGGAATCTTTCATAAGACATGACAAAAATGAATAAAATGGTTGATCTCAAAGTGAGTATAACTTGTGCTGTCCTTATTTAAGATTTCATAATTCTTGTGATCTTTATTTTAAGTAATTTACACTTGTCATTGAATGTCTTCTAATAGGTTTTGACATACAAAGAGGAGTCATCTCAAGATTAGTTTGACATTAGGTAATTGTGAGTATGATTATTTTCAAAGAATGTGTATTCTTTACCAATAATTTCAAACAGTTTGTTTAATTTATTAGACATATTGTCTTAATTGAATGATTAAAAAATATCAATAAATATAAGAATTACATATTAACATTTTGATTATTGTAAATCTTTTATGTTATCTCATATATTTAAATAATAATATTTTATTCATATATAATAAAGTGAAATTCTTATTTTATTACATTATTTAATATTATCAAATGATACATTATTGATTAAATATTAAAATAAATAAATATATTAATTACATATTAACATTTTGATTATTGTAAATCTTTTATGTTATCTCATATATTTAAATAATGATATTTTATTCATATATAATAAAATGAATTTCTTATTCTATTACATTATTTAATATTATCAAATGATGCATTATTGATTAAATATTAAAATAAATAAATATATTAAATAAAAATTAATTATGAATAATGCAATGCCATAACTAAAATTAAAATATAAATAAAAAAAATCAAAATAGAATGGTGCACTTTATTTTCTGAACTCATTTAACAATGCAAGGGATATGTGAATTGTTAAAGATGTGATTCCGTATATTACGTATAGGTGCTTTTTATCATAGTTATTTTTTTGATAATGCCCAATCTTGTATGTGTATTTCGTTTTAAAATATTTATCTTCTTTCAAAATAAAAATAACGTTATAAATAAATAGATTATAAAAATAATATAATAAATTTTATTATAAACAAAAATAGTCATTTTAGTCCAAGAAATTTTATTGTAATGTGTGTTACTTTAAATAGCAGTGAACATCAAAGTTTATTAAATATGTATTATTTTAAATACCAGTGAATGTCAAAGTTAGCTAAACAACCAGCCATGCACAGAATATTGTTCTTTGATCTGTACGATTTCGAACCATCGCAAGCACCGTTGAAATTGGAAATAAGACGGGCTCCAATAAGATGTCTGTAGTTTTCGTGTTTCGAATGTTTTTCGAAAGTATTTAGTTGTCTCCCAAATGTATGATCAATTACAACCAGGCTGCAATGTTGAATTAATACTAACAAATAATAATTATGAAAATGATGATTGCTGATTTTTATTACGATCGATTATTGGTTGGATTCTTGTAATAAATTCACTCGTTTCTCAACCGCCGACTCCAAGCTATCACACAATTCGTCATCCACTAATAGTAGATCACGCCGTCGCTATAGTAATTTTTTTTTTGCCTCTCTGTATTATGTTTTATTATAAGTAAAGTCTGTGATCTGTGTGAGTGTGATGTTCCACTTGCTTGGATAAGAATTAGATTTTGTATGAAACATAACTCTTAAGATTTTGTTATTCTGGTTTATATCTTATAATTTGGGGTGGACTATGATCTATGTTTTTAGTAAATTGTATGATGATTTTGTATTGTCCAAATTGATTATATAGCAATCCTTCAAAATTTGAAATTAACAATTATAAAATAAAAAGAAATATAAAAAATAACTTGTAGTTGATGCATGGATAACTAGTAGCCAATGTATGAGTATCTCTTAGCTAATGCATAGATAAAGAGCTTCCTAGCAAATAACAATTAGATCACAAGTTAAGTGGATGTGCTGGTTCTATTAACATTGTTTGCACTTTGCACCTACTTTTTCTTCTTCTACTCACATTGTTTGAAACTGTTTTCCTATTTCATAAATACTTTAAATTGCATCAAAGTTAAGTCGATTTAGAGAATGGAGCTTCAAATTGGCATTAGACCCAAGTTGTTTTGGAGTGAAAAGTAAGGGTTTGTATTGGTTATGCTAAGGGATAATGTTAAGGACCCCTACTTATTTAAAAGTATATAAACCTTAACGAATCTTACCAATTCTCAAAATGTCAACTATAAATTATTTGGCCATATTTTTCTAAAATTGTTTCAATTTCTAAGGATTTTTTATAGTTTATATAATATTATGGTGATTTTTACAGTGAAAAAAGTTTACCCCGTCAAAATTGGGCAAAATGGAGCTTAAAAAAATGCAAATTGGCGAATCTTTTTTTGGAAAAAAAATGGAAAAATAGCCCATGGGCTAAATTTCGCCCCTAAAATTATCCTTGGTTATGCTATGGAGGAGCAGATTGGTTGAGATCTACATCGCCTTTGTTTTGCATGTAATTGGAGATTGGGATTTGATGTGATTGTTCTGCTATTGTAAAGGATGTGAAGAGTGTGGTCATCACATACCTGCTTTAGATTTGATTGCAGCAAAAGAACATCTCAATGTGAATTGTTGATGTTGTATGTTGGTTCATTGGAGCATAAAAACTCTGAAAAGTGTTGGTTCATAAATTTTCATTTGCTCGCAACTACAAAGAGTAAAGTGTGGCTCTTCCTTGGTGCCTTAGTTCATGGTGAGTGTAACACACCGATTTTGACCCCGTTGCATTTAACATGTAAATGATGTAATATCGTTATAAAATCGTGATGGGGAGCTCAAGCCCAAGGCCCTACAATCAATTTATTGTTCTAGTATTGACAATTAAAAATCTACGCATGTGGATTGTGTACTAGGATGGCACGATAGAAATTATAAATATGATGTAAATATATATTTTAATAAAATGCCCACAACTAGCTATGCAATGCAACAAGAATATGGGGGTATGATTTTTACAAGGAATAGGAAGAGAAATATTCAAACCCTTGAAGCCAATAGTGTCAAGCCAAGTGTCAATGAGAGAATGCATAAACCATTAACTACTCAATTTGATTTATGCGCCGACTCATTTAATTCTTCCAAGAGGTGGTTGAGATAGTTATTATTTTGGGAAATGGAGAGGTATGGTTGTCCAATTTCGTGTCATGGGGGCTTCACTAGAAGGAAATATAATATCACGTTCATTCATATTGCAGTATTAAATATTCTTGAAAACCTTAAAATTATATTGCTTATATATTAAGGGGCAATGGGTTTTTTTATTTAATGTAACAATACAAAAATACTTTGGGGTCTTTCTTATATGGGCGGGATGACAAATATCTGCCAAATGGAGATGGTGGGATCACGATCGGATGAGAAATCGGGTTGAGGCAAGGCTCGGGCTTACCAGTACGCAAGGAAATCATGTCTTGAGGCATGGTTGAGGCTAGGGGTTTCATTGTGAAGTCGGTTGCTAGTCGATCATAGTCGAGAGACAGTGGTCATTGATAGCCAATTGTTACCAATAGCACTCAGCCAGTTGTTGCAAATAGCCTTGGGAGGCTCTAAGACTCCAAGGCTTGTTATAGGCCCTCGATATTCCTTGGGGGGTTGAATACCCAACCACTCGTGCCTATTACAGGCCTTGGGATGTTTAGTCAGCCTCCTAAAGCTTGTTATAGGCCTTGGGTCTTGGATATCAATCCCACAACAGGCTTAGTCAACGATTGGGGAATTGCAACATGCAATCTAAATGTTGTACTATGTGCATTGGCTCTAGTGACAGACAAGAAGTGATCTCCTATTTCTTCATTAGACCATAAGATGTTGCAAATCATAATGATATGTGGTTGAGTAATTGCATTGTGGGTGAAGTAATGTGCATCCACAATATACATCGAAAGAAGCAAGGTGAATTGTAGAATGCATGTGGGGTCATTAGAGGGGTATCATATCAATTATATACTAGGTAGAAATACAAAGGAGTATAAAAAATGTTAATGAAAAAATGGATGCATACAATATCTAGTGAAAATAAGGATTTTTTTTAAATTGGGAAGGGATATTGGGAGGGGGTTAAAAAAAAGGTTTTGGAAGGTATTTTCCAATATTTTAGTGAAATTAGGGGCATTGTTTCATATGTCACGAACGAACGTGCTATGATAGCGGTTTATTGAGTGAAGCCCCTGTGTTTCGTGTATGGGGAAGCCATCATTTTTGAAGAAAAGTGTGTTTGTCTTATTGGGAAAGAAAAGAGCCACGAATTGGCTCCCCAACCCATTATTCATCCATTAGTTTTACTCTCTCATCAGTTATGGGCTTGCTGGGCATTTTCCCTCACGTTTTTCTTGAGTTTTCCTCCATTTTCTTTAGTTGAGAAGTCATTTTTGGATTGCAGAATGACTGCAAGGAAGGGAATCATGAGTTGGGGGACCATGGAGGCCTTTTGTTCCATTTGAATGCCTATATACATGTGGAAACTTGATTTTGTTCCCCAGAGATTGATTTTCCCTTCTCACAATTTGTTTTTGGGGTGCCACGATTTGGGAAACCTATGGACATCTTGTTTTGTACATCCCACAATTAAAAACATTTTTTCATGCCCAACATATGTGCTTGCTATGTGTTGGAAAATAATGTTGTGGTATGAGTTATATGTATCCTTTGTTTTGGCCTGAATTTGGGTGTAAGCAACCAGGAGTAGAAGAGGATTCAGAATTGGCTTGATCAACCTAGTGAAGAGTGTAACCTCACTAAAGATGAAGGGCCTTTGGTTACTTTTCTATGCACACCATGAAAAACACTAAAAGGGGATGTATGGACTTAGGGACTGTGGAACAATGAAGGGAATACTTCCTTGTGTTGGGTGTGTAGGTATTGTGGGGGCCAAGCTAGCTCAATCTTGTAGAGGTGTCAATAGTTGCGTGGGTGAGCTCACTACCATGTAGTAATTCTTCCTTTCTGCTACTTCAACAGCCTTATAAACCCAACTGTGGACTGACTTAGCTGAGATGTGGTGTATGCTTGGCTATGTGTTAGTTGTTGTGTCCTTTTCCTTGTGGAATTCATGTTCATCTCAGGGACATACCCGCAAAAACAAAACGCATGGAGGTTTTATCTTTACAAAATGTGTACATGGTTTGTAAGCCTATAGTTGTATTGTTTCTTGATTATAAAATTAAAAATAATTCTTGGTGTTAAGGGGTTAGAGGTAGAGAAGGGGGGGAGGGCTGTGGTAAGGGGTTAGAGGTAAAAAAAGGTGGGTGGGGGGTGGTAAAGGGTTAGAGGTAAAAAAAGGCGGGTGGGGGGTTGTAGGGGGTTAGAGGTAGAGAAAGGGGGGGTGTTAATGGGTTAGAGATAAATAGAGAGACAAAGGTGAAGGAGATACATTTGGGGTGGTAAGGGGCTAGAGGTAGAGTGAGAGGGAGGTTTTAAGGGGTTAGAGAGAGAGAGAGAGAGAGAGAGAGAGAGAGAGAGAGATTAGCAATTGATAAGGGGTTAGAGGAAGAGAGCTAGGGGGTGTTAAGGGGCTAGAGGTAGAGAGAGAGGAGGGGTGTTAAGGGGATAGAGGGAGAGAGGGAGAGAGTGAGAGAGAGGTAAATGGAAAGACATTCGCGGGTGGTAAGGGGTTAGAGGTAGAGATATACAAGGGTGTTAAGGGGTTAGAGGTAGATATAAAGGGGGGTTTAGGAGGTTGGGGGAGTGAGAGATGGGTGGGGGTAAGGTGTAGGTGGAGGTGATAGAGAGAGAAAGGGAGAATGTGTGAGAGAGAGAGGGGGAGAAGGAGAGACATAGAGAGGGGGGGCTATAGGTAAGGAGAGAGGTGGGTGTTAGGGAGTTAGGGGCAGGGGGTAGGAGAGATATACAAAGAGAGGGTTGTATTGGGGAGTTTATATCACCCCGCTACCTTTGTCTTCACCAGTAGCATCTACTTCATCCACATATTCCAAATATAGCCAACCTAGGGCTTCAAATATCACCAATCTAGGGCTTCAAGGGGATAACCATCAGGAAATAAATGTTGTATTTTTTCTAATTTGATGAACACAATCCAACAGAAAATGATTGCGAAATTTATCACTGGAAGGGTGGGATAAATCCCTCCAAACAATGTCTTCGACATTAATCCATGAAATGAGATAAGGGTGGGCAACAAATATTAAAATACAACTAGAACAATATGCGACAATATTAATATTAATAAATGCATAATGGTTCCACTAGGAGGTTTTCAATACCAGGTATGGGTGTTCAAGCCTTTGGTGGAATTTATGGCCTTCGAGAGGGGATATGGGCTCCATGCGAAGGATAGTGACTCTGCCCGGGATGTGGAACCTTCATTGGAGTTCATCATTACAACTAAATATGTAGTCGGTGTAGGTGCTCCTACTACCTTGTTGGATTTTAACATTGAGAAGGGATTTCAAAAACATAATCATGATTCTATATGCAGCATGGGACAATCCACCAAAACGAATAGAAGGGAAGGTGGTAGTATATTGAATAAAAATGTATAAAATATGAGTTATATTCAGATTATCTATTATTGAAATCATATAGACATCGACCTTTTTTATACATTAGATATTAATGAAAATATATAACCCTCTAAATTTCGTTCATGTTTTGAATGAAAAATTATTGTTCGCATTGTCGGTTTTGGATTTAAGAGTGTTTTCTTAGTCGCAGGAAAGCCTTGCACTTTCAAAATGGATATAGGATAAGATTCAATGAAATCCTCCCTGATGTTAAGATTGGATATATTATTCCTAAATGGATAGAATATAGGCCATGCACAACACAACTCGAAGAAATTTATGGATGTCAGCTTCCAATACTTTCATAGTTCTATCCCTATGTCTTGAGAAGGTTGAATTTGTAAATCAATAGCTCTCTAGTATTCATCCTGAAGTTATTTTGTTTATGTCTAAGATAAAGAAGCTCTCAGTTTGTGACCTGGAACATATGGATCTTAACATGATTTAATCAATCTCTGTTTTATGAGAAACTGAGCAATGACAATGAATCCTTCATTCTACATTTGTTAGTAGAACAATATCAATTTCCGATGACACGATGTAGTTTATACATGTGGAAGTAGCGGTTTCCTATGGAATACGAATGTAGGGTTGAACAGAGGAAAGATGCCAAAAAATGGGATATTACATTAGCTTTTCCATTAGGTGAATGACTTACAGGAGGAAATATCATGGCCGAGAGGAATCTATGCTTTTCTTCCCACAAAACTGATAGCTATATTTACATTTAAAATACAAGTGAAAATAATTTAATAACATCTTGAATTTTTTGGGTGTAGTTAATGTGTTTGACAATTGGTATTCTCCCTGTATTCCATCATTTGGTTGGTTGAAAGGCCTCCCTGAAAATATTTACATTGAACTTCTTTATTTCTTTGATGAAAATTGGAAGGGAATTTCAAGTCACCTGTAAAATGATCGTTGTTGAAGTATGCAAGTTCTTCCAACAACACAGATTTGGAAAGTGTATCAAATGTTGTCATCTACACCATAGATTATTCTCCTCATAGCTGAATGTGGGAATATCAGCAAGGAACGAGGCTCTCTAAATGTTTTCCTACCTGCATCCAGAAGTAACTGGACCAAGTTAATGTAAAGGAATCCTTGGACTATTATGGGATTTTCAACCCTTTTTGAAGATTACCTTACACTACAACCTTGTGCGGGAGGTTTGATGTATTCAAAGACACCTTGATGTAGTAGATATTCAAGAGCTATTTCCTCCGAAATCCAATCCTCTTGTTGTTTCCCATGCTTTGAAAGACTGTAATTTTTCTAATTTGATGCACACAATCCAATGGAAATGGGCTGCAAAATGTATCACTTGTAGGGTGGGATAAACCCCTCCAAACAATTTTATCAGCGCAAATCCATGATACAAGATAAGGGTGGGAAACAATTTTTAAAATATAACCCCACTTCCCCCAATCTCTCCCCCTCCTCTCCGTAACCCTTACTTACCCCTAACCTCTAACCCCTCTCTCTAACTCTTACTAAACCCCCTATGTCTCTACCTCTAACCCTTTAACACCCCCTCTTGTTCTACCTCTAATCCCTTAACACCCCCCAATTCCTTTGAATGTATTTTTCACCAAACCAAACAACATAGTTGTAATGTTAAATATTGTGATAAAATTGAAATGTTAAACATCATGTATGCATTTTAGTTAACAAAAAACATGTGTGTTATGGTTATCTATGATCATAACCCCCAAAAACTCTAATACACTCTGCCTATAACTCCCAAATACACCCACATTAACCTAGAACTCCCCCCCAACCCACTAACACTCCCTTGTCTCACACACACACACACGTGCATCCATATGCATGTCCCTACCACTAACCTCCCTCCTCTCTCTCTCTCTCTCTCTCTCTCTCCTTCCCCCCTCCACTCCCTAAACCTTACTAAACACTTCTCTCACTCTTTCTCCCCTACTCCACTTATCCCTAATCTCCTAACAACCCCCTTGTCTCTACATATAACCCCTTAACAATCCACTTCCGTATCTACCTCTAACCCCTTACCACCCTTTAAATTCTCTCCCTTTACCTATCTCTCTCTAACCCATACACTCATGCTCCTAAACCCCTTTATCCCTAATCAACCTTATCCTCCTCAAACCCCTAACCCTCTCTCTCTCTCTCTCTCTCTCTCTCTCTATATATATATATATATATATACCCCTTACCATCCACAATCTCTCTCTCTCTCTCTATATATATATATATATATCCCCCTCCCTCTCCCCCTTAACTCTTACTAACCCCCTCTCTCCCTTTCTCTCATCCACCTACACCTAACCCCCACCCCCCTATATATTCCCCAACCACCTAACACACCACCACCCCATTGGTTCTCTCTCTCTCTCTCTCTCTCTCTCTCTCTCGCGCGCGCGCGCGCGCGCGTGTGCGCTCTCTCTCTCTCTCACACACACACACATCCCTATGTCTCCCCCTACCACCAAAACCCCCTATTAGTACCTAGGCCTGCACTCAATATTGCCTACATTTTGACCTTGAAATGTTAAAATTTAATCCTTCTTCTTCCAAGATTATTTCAAGTTCTGATTTACCAAAAGGCAATCTTTACCATTAGTATTTTGTCTTATGATGTTGTGCGGCTCATAGTATTTATTTTCAAATTCTGATTATTAGTCTAAGGTGATGAGGTGGCACTAATTGTATATTTTGTTGTATTCCTAATTTTTGTAGGTATGATTGTTGATTAAATAGTCTAACTTTGGTTAAGTTGAGCATGATTGTGAGATAAGGTTAAAGGTTCACTATGCTACAAAACTTCCAAAGAGATGCACTACCAAACTGGGGCCAATACCTGTCACGTCCCCTCCCATCATTCCAAACCACAGAGGGAACATGACTGTAACATGGGGGTGTCTAATTCTTCTCCAAAGCCATAAGACTGAATTTTTACCAAAAATATAAAATGCATACTGAAATTACACAGCAGAATTAATACATATTTGCACACACACAAACAGTAATGCATCAACATATCTATCACAAGCAGAGGATGATTCACCATGCAGAGAATTAATCCCATTCCAATGCTATGCATAGATTTCATATCAACCATATTAAGATAATCATTTCAATCCATTAACATGAATAATTATCATTCAGAATTAACACATTGCAGAACACAGAATGTATATAATTTAAACCACAGAGAACACTTATCTTTGAGATGAAGTTGTCCATACAACTGGCTATGTGAGAGCAACATTCCACCCAACCATAGATCTTTGTCCAGCCTATATACTTTTCGCTGAGAGATCACCCCCAAGATGGGTTGTGTATCCACTAAGGAGGAACTAAACAAGCTCACTTACAGCCATGGTTTCACTCAAAAAATCATGCTAATCCAACACACAGTTGGGTTTATCAAGCATGAAATAAGAAAAGGAGGAGGATACCAACCCAGTGAGCTCAACCATAGAGCTACATGCATATCAAATGAACTCAACAGTCATGGCACCCACAATACCTACCTCACCCAACACAAGGAAGGTCCCCTTCTCTACTTCACAATCCCTCAGGCCCCCCTTCCCTCCAATGCTATTCAAGGTGGGAATAGAAAGGTCCAGCTACTAATTCCTTGAGATTCCAACCTTCACTGGGTTTATCAAGCAAACCCAACCTCTGTTCAATCATTCACACTTGGATTTCTCACAATTCTGTCATCAAACAACTCAATCCTGTCACTGGATTTCTGGGCCATAAAAACTGGGTTTTCCAAAGTATTTCGGGGTATCTAATACTCTCAATTTTGCCCCAAGGTTCATATATATGGATCCCCCATTGGATTTCACTATCAATACCATATTCTGGGCATTTATGGCACTTCAAAACGTGGGTTCTTGCAAAGTTGCGATTTCTGGTTTTTCTCACTTCTGGGCATGTGTAATGGATGAAAACTAATCCTGGGATGTTCAACAATGGAATGGGAATGAGGAAGAACCAATTACCATGAGGTATGGTGACTTGTGGTACAATAAAAACAGAGCCCATACCTGCCATACAAATTTATGAGCTTCCCATGCTCCATTGAGCCATGGATTGAATTCTTCAACAACTTTCTTACACATAATTAGATGTCAGCAAAGGAAGTCAAATGGGTTCTCAAGATGAAATTTGGCAGCTTATGGTTCAACCCCACAAACCCCTCACCACTCCCTAGTGGAATACACATGGCTCCCTCTGATTAGTTGCTTCCATAGCCAGTTTTGGTATTTTATTGAAATATTAATATTTACATCAATTTACAATATCTCATGGCTTAATAGCACATGGATAACAAAATGTCAAATACTTGACTTTTAAATAAAATCCGAGCATACATTATTGGGGCCTTGGCCTTGAGCTCCACTCTAGGAAACAATACATCGCATGTACACAATATTTACAATAAAAGTAAATATATTATAAGGGTCAAAATTGGGGTATTACACTACCAAATTTCCCACTAGCGGGGCCTTGGCCTTGAGATCCACTCTATGAAAACATACATCGCATGTACACAATATTTACATTAAAATTCAATATATCATAAGGGTCAAAATTGGGGTATTACACTACCAAATTTTCCACTTGCACTACATAACTAAAATAGGTTGTGAGGGTAATTATTAAAGCAAACGCTCATGTCATGTGAATCTTTGAAAACCTACAATCACGATAAACGAAACCAAATGGAGAATTATGGATCCAAGTGCATGCAGAGTCCTTCGGTTTCTATGAATTGATTTGAGAGTATCTTCTCATAATTTTTGTAATTATCAGTGTGATCGAGAAAAGGAAATTGTTAACAGATCCCTTTGAAATATTGTTAGTTGTTTTGTAAGACTAAAAGACCCTACATAGAAGTTTAACATATCTATTTGTAGTAATTGAACAAAGCTACCATGTTTGCACATAGGAGTGGTCATTTTGTGAGGTACAAGCTGATTGGGGATGAAATCCTTGAATCTTATCCATAGTTTTCCATTAAATTTAAAAATCCTGGTTGGTTTTGTTAGTACAAGAAATTACAGGGCCATCACACTGAGGTTTACATTGTGTTTGCAGAAGGTTTTGATGGGAAAATAGTTGCAGTAGGATATGTAAGATATCCTATCTCAGAGAATTCCATTTTTTTAGTGATTGAACTACCATGAGAGGGAGAACACTAGTTCAATATTTAGGCTGTTGATACTGCACAATGAGACTGTTTCCCCTGGACAAGTATCGAAATCCGGATTGGTATAAGGGGATTCCACAAACCTGGCTAAAACAATAATACAATGACCTTTTGAAGATGATGCAAAGACATATTACAGGGGAAGCAAGGTGTTGTTTTTAAATTAATCCTATGTCAGGGAACTTACCGCGGTCACAAACATACTATCTAAGACTTACAGAATCTAAGGCAATCGACAAGCATACAATAATATCTTTCATAATCAACAATAATTAGGGTTAATAAGTTAATCAAATAGTGACTTGAAGACTAGAAGTTTGATCCAAGCTTGAAACCCTCTGGTATTGCTCTGCAATGTTGTGTAAAGAACCTTCAAAACAAAGATACCCTACTCAAAACATTTGGATAAATAAACATGAATAATCATATAGGAAAATCATACATAAGAAAAGCGTGAAAGATTCACCAAATTAAATTTACACATTAGACATGATTGTTTATGGTAAATAAAAGTCTCTTTTATTGATCATATGAATGATAACAAGTCGATATACCTGATTCTATAGAAGCACTGATTAATCCAAGTTCTGGGCTCTTTCTCCTCTCCTTCAATATAAATTCCTCTAGCATTTCAATAAATTAAGAGTTCCTCCCTTCTCTCATGGAATTCTCCTTGTATTTATAGCAATGATAGGAAGATAAATTTGAGAGGAAAACAGTTGGGTACGGTATGGAAGTTAAAGAAACTCTCTTAACTACCCCAAATTCTATTATAGTTTTTATTTTTAATGATTTTAAGAGGAACCCATGAGTATAGTCCTAACAACTTGTGGGTGACCTATGAGTAAGCTACAAACAAGTAGCGGGTGAAACATTTTAGGGAAAACCACTGGTGGTAAGTGGATCACCAGCGGGTGACCCGCGAGATGTTAATTAGGGAGTCGCGGTTAGGTTCTAAAGGTGTATTAAAAAAATAGAATAAACTGGAGAAATAATGAATGATCAAGGCTACAAGCATCTATAGCAAATTAGGGCTCTTCAATCCATAGTGTCCTTTTGTGTTAGCAACATTTCAGTGTCGTCACTGACAGAGAAGTTCCAATTTGATTAATAACACATGCCCCCAGTGTATGAGGTCATAAGGGTAAATGATAGCTAAAATAAATTACAAACAAAGAAGTGGAGGAGTGCAAGAGTCACAGAAACAGAGTTCCAATAGTACCTAAAACAAAATGAAGGTCAACATACAGTATAATGTTGACATAATGTCATGTTCAGAAGGATAAAACATGATCTCCAACACATATGAGAAACTAATGTATATAGCATGGCCACTAAAATACAAGCATGGATCCATGTCAAAATGGAGAAGATAGAAATAACAACAAACTGGATCTATGTCTCATGAGGAGCCAAAATGAGTAGGGCTCAGTATTGCACATCTCAGGAAATAAAAAATTGGAACATAGATATTATAGACCCAAGGTCTTCAATCCAATTAGTGATAAAGTTACGAATCCTAAACCATGTGAATAAAGGAGTTGGAGTCGAACATGGAGGATACCATTTGATTACTAGTCAATAATGTAAATCATTAACAAACGTGAGGAAAACCATCAATAATGAAAATGGGGTCCAAGGTACTTAGTATACTTACAAGTGTGAATAAACGGTCTTGAAGTCGAACACTTGAATAATCTATCAAGTAAGGTACATTATTGTAATCCCACAACTCAACAGTGAGAGGATTTTCCACCGATGACTGTAAATCTCAAGGTACTATCCAGAAGTCTGCTTCCTAGATCAAAATGAGTTGAAATTGATAGGAAGAGACCCGTGAGAAGGAAGGAATTGATGAATCCTTCACCATCTCACATGAGGAACACTTGGAGATTGAGTTGAAATAGGATTGAGGGTATATCGACATAAGGGATGACCGACATGAGCAGTCAAGGTAAACTATAGAATGGACAACACAAGGGTAATATTTGAACATTGATCACAATATTAGAGTGACTTAGGAAGCTTGGACATACAGGAAACATGATATAAGTTAGTCATGTAGGATACATAACAAACTCTCCATATGATCGGAAGAGTAACCAATCGCAGGAGTAAACAACTCTGGAATTAGGTTTAATCCTAAAGCCAAAACTAATACCCATTGACTCAAGACAAGTGTCGTGTTGAAGGAAAAATTAGACTTGCTTCCATAATATGAATGAATAAAGGAGGCTTTCCTTTCCCTTCTCTTTTTAGGTATCTTTTTATTTTTTTACGAGCATGAAAAAAAATAAAAGGAAGATTGATAAGACCTTTCTTGTTAAATTTTAACAAGTCCAAGAAAGCAAACTAAGGATCTTCTTCATTTTTAAAAACTCAAAGAAGAGATATAAGAAAGCTTGACAGGGTTCCAACCATGAGTAATTTTATGAGCCATGGGAGTGAAACTCACTACTTTATTCATTTTTTCATGAGTTTGAATAAAAGATAGACTAATACTTGATAGGGTACTAATCCGTGGATTTTAATATCGAGCCTGGATCTATTCGTGCTCACTTGTGTTTTGATATTTAAGGAGTCTGGAAAACTTAAACAATAACACCATACACCTACTCATGGATTTTAAAATCAATCCCGAGTTGGTATATGCTCGCCGTTGTTTTCATATTTAAGGAGTTTGAAAAAGTTAAACAATAAATCCATACGGTACTTTTTAATAGAGTTAGTCTCCTCACCCAAAAAAGTGTAAAAGTACACGAGAGAAAACTCTTCTAGCCACATTGGACTAGAGTATGAATTTTTCGTAATTAATCCACACAGGTTTGGAAAATGGGTAAACTTATACCTAAGTGGATGTTCGTTCAAATCTTTTAATGAGTCTAAAAGGGGACAAGTATACTCGACAATGTTGTCAATTTTAAGGAGTCTAACAAGAGCATAAAGAAGACTCCATAGGACCGAGATCTTGATTAAAGGTGGCTAGAAAACGACTGAAAATAAAATGTATGCATTCTAAATGTATGTAGACCATAAAATAGGTGACAAGCTCCCGAGGCAGCAAGTAATGGCATGGGCACCAATATGACATAATGTGCTATATAGGGTAACCCATGTTAGGTAGGTCCTAAACATGGACGAACAATGACAATGAAGGGAAAATGGAAGACTAATGTCTCATTCCATGGTGTAAAAATGGGTCCTAAGGTATAAATGTAATGCAGAATGCAACAGAAACCTAATCAACATGCCATGAAAAAAAACCATTTCATACAGTACCAATGTAGGCACAACCTTCGAAAAGTGCCTTTTCGTTCAATGACCTAGTAAAAACTCATCATGGGAACCAAAATGGATAGGGGTGATGACTAGGGAAGCCCATGTTAGGTAGGCTCTATTGCTAGACTGGTGCGTAATGCATATAGAGATGGCTAACACACCAATATCCAACATGTTCGACCCTATGGCGGATTCAAAAGGAAAAAGGTTCAAATGCATCGCGACAACGGGAAAACCTAAATCTATATGCAAGGTTCTGATTATACCGGACATGGTCAAACAATATGTCGAAAAGGACCAGTAAACAACCACTGAGTTCAAATAAGAGTCTTGTCTCCAAGAAACAACAGTACTAAGATCATATCCAAAAAATGTGTAAGAAAAGATCTGATACAGGTCACTATGGTAGAAATATGTTCAACTCCGTCAACTTCAACAATGGGAATAATGAAGGTAGAGATAACCAATGAAGACTCTATAGTACCAATGCATGAAGACCTAAAATCAACGAGATCAAAATTGATAGGAAGATCAAAGTTGAGAGAAATGGTGGAAATTGTAGAAAAAAAATTCATCATCACGGGAGTTGAGAATTCTAGAAGCAGAATAAAACTCAGCAAGAACATTGATTTTCATATCTTTGGAGGAATATATAGACTCAGTAGAAGTAGTGTTTGAGGAATGATATCTGAGATCAGACTCCAAAGGAAATCCAGATATGGACTAAAGTGAAATTGTATCATTATCCATATGAATGGATAAATGTATTATAGATTCAAGGAAAACTTCATATGAAGGAAGTATATCATCCTAGATAGAAAACATGTCCAAACATTCAGATGGAGGTATCACCTAGTCAACTACTGAGACCGAGTCCCAAGAAGGTAAAAATTAAATCAGAGGTTGCTTCTCAATGGATATAATGGTTGGTTGATATGGCTATACTCAAATTTTGAGGTTAAATGCTTCCAAGGATTATTAAAGTATAAATACTTAGGTTGAGACATCTTGTTTGTGGAAGGTGTGGCAACTGTCGAAATTGCATTTACTAGTGACGCATCAATATGTAGATCAGGTGAAGGAATATTAAAGGTTCCCATTAATGACAGATACATCCCCACACCAATATTTTCACAATTTCTCATGGAATGGGAAATTATAGGAACATTGGATCCATTATCCTCATTGGACTCATTATTGTTTAAGGCTAGTTGGTCAATTGTTACAATATTTCATTCATGAGGGAACTTGATGATGTGAAATATTGAAGAGACCGCTTCCATCATATCCCAAGTCCAATTTCTCCCTAGAAACAATTATAATCAAGTGGGGAATTGATGGGGAGTCAGGTCAACTGCAGTTAACCCAACCCTCACCCTTTTAGTATCTAGGGTGATTTGCTAGAATCAGTCCCTGACTCGGCTTCAAACCAGCCTAGTCCTTCTTCCACGTAGTCTTGACCTTCAGCATAGGCTCTCCGTAGCATTTTGGTGTCTCCTCCCTTCTAAAATGACCCTCCACAATTTCTTGCGGGATCACCTTCTTCCACAACTTCCTTTCTACATCTGTCTTTCCGCAACAACCTTTCTGCAATTGTGGGTTGCGGGCGTGTTCCTTGCATTCTCCGAAAAGTATTTCCACAATGCTCTTCTGCAATACCTTTTCTGCAACTTGCAGATTGAAGGTTGCGGGGTACTCCCCTAAATTTTCCAAAAATTCCTTCTGCAACATTTCCTCCACAATGCCTCGTCGCTAAGCCTTGCGCTTCTTCTCTTTTGTGGGCGCTATCTTCACCGTTGATCCTTGTGGATCTGATCTCAGTCATTGATCTACGATCAAGGCATAATCCTTCACTTAGGCTTGCGGGAATGTATTTTATGTGCAACTTGACTTTGAACAACACTCCCTCATCGTCGATCTTTTGTTCGGCTTAGATCTGATCCATTCAACTCAACACGATAGATTTACTTAGCTTCTTCACGATTTCTTGGCTGATTGACCATGGAACGATCAACCTAGCTCGACCCTCATCTGGATACTTGGAAAAATCCACACAAACAAGAATCCTACTTAACAATTTACTGGTGATTGGTTTGCAAACATGTTGGGGTCCTATACTTCACACCGAGATCAAATGAACGCAGTGCAAAGATTCATTCACAATGAAATCAGGCCACAAATGAACACAGCTCTACCTGACAGAAACTAAAGTTCCTCTTGATTCAAATGCACAACAAGATTTCTTAAACACATAATTATTTTACATTCATTTACAAAAAACATAAAAATGCATTCCCTACAGAATGACCACAAAACCCATGCTGACCAACCAATCCTTAGCTCATTTTACTTTGTCCTACTTATGCATTCGACTCTCTAACAGAAACTCAAACTGCTCAACAAACCTAACAACCTACAGACTCCATGACGACAAGTCTGAATCAATACATAGCCAACTTCCCTAATTGGCTTGATCTCCATGCAGAGAGTATCAACTCGTCGCTAGTCCTATCTTACTAAAAATAGACAATGCAACAAATAGTTAATGCATGCGTGAATCAAAATGATAACAGAAAAATGGATCATTCTGTCCACATCAGAGCTGCTCGTCCTTATGCTAGTCACAACATGTGACCATGTAATCACATTACTGACTCAGCATTGATGCTCCTGCATTAGACTCCCAAGGTTAAAATTTCTGAACCCCTGTTGAGCAAGTTAGCTATTGAGAAACCCTTGCTTTCCAATTCCTTAGCATTCATCCATGTAGAATCTTCTACAGGATGTCCTTTCCACTTGATTAGGTACTCCAACTAATCCCCTTATCTGGTACTTCTCGCCACCCTAGTATCCAAGATATGCTCAGCTTCTGAAGGCTGGGCCACATGCATATGTTTCAGCCACTATAGATATTCCACCTCTGGCACTTGCCCTGTATCATCTATCACATAGGCATACAAATATGCAACATTAAAAATAGGTGATATACCAATTCCTCTTGGCATTTCTAGTTCATAGGAATTTGCTGAAAATTTCTTGAGTATCCTGCACGGTCCAATCTTTTTCATCTTCAACTTGTTGTACACTCCTTTTGGAAATCTCTCCTTCCTCAGATGTGCTAAGACTAAGTCTCCCACTTCATAGTTATTTTCCCTTATCTTGGTATCTACTCTGGCATTGTAACTGTTGTTACTTTGCTGCAATCTTGCCTTAACCTGCTCTTGTATCTCACTGATACATGCTGCAAAATCTTCTCCATCTGCACTCCTCTTTTCTAATTGCCCCAAATCTCGAAGTTCACATGCTCCTCTTGGATGCATTCCATAAAGAATTTGGAATGTACTCATCCCTATACTTCTGTTTGGTGAATCATTATATGCAAATTTGGCTTGGCTTAATGCCTTATCCCATTGCTTGGTATTTTCTCCACTTAGACTTCTCAACATGTTACCTAGACTTTTGTTCACTACCTCGGTCTGGACATCAGACTGTGGATGATATGCTGAACTGAAATTCAGCTTAGTACCCAACTTCTTCCACAATGTCCTTCAGAAATGACCTGTGAATTTCACATATCTGTCAGATACAATACTCCTAGGTAAACCATGCAGCATCAAAAAACAAGTTAGCAATGTGTGTGGCATCACTAGTCTTATAACACGAGACAAAATGTGCCATCTTAGTGAATCTATCCACCACCACAAAAATAGAATCATATCCCTTCTGAGTTTTTTGCAAACCCAAAATGAAATCCATACTCACAAAATCCCAAGGCCTAGTTGGAATAGGAAACGGTGTATATAATCATGTCTTTTGGATTCTTCCATTAGCATGTTGGCATACCCTACATCTTCTCACAAAATTATCAACTTCAGATCTCATCTTTGGCCAAAAGTAAAAATGACTTAACTGACCAAAAGTTTTATCACTTCCAAAGTGACCTGCCATTCCCCCGTTGTGATTCTCCTATATCAAGTTCTCTCTCATGGAACACTTGGGAATACATACCTTACTGTTCTTACAGAGTAAACCATGTTGTAACATATACTCAATCCATGTCTCTCTGTCTGTCTCTACAGGATTTCTACAAGCTCTATATGCATTCTGAAAATCAATGTCAGTCAAATCTCTTAAATGTTCAAATCCTACAACTTGGATCTGATTCTCTTGCACCATCAACTGTCTTCTACTTAAATCATCAACTACTCAATTTGATTTCCCACTTATGTGCTTTATCACAAAGGTAAATTTTTTCTTGAACTCAACCCACTTGACATGTTTATGGTTCAACTTAGGTTGCTTCATGATATACTGCAATGCATGATTATCTGAAAGCAAACAAACTCACTAGGCATCAGATAATGTCTCCAATGTTTTAATGCTTGAACAATAGCATAAAATTCCTTATCGTACGAGGAATAATTCTATTTGGCCTCATTCGGTTTTTCATTGAAATATGCTACAGGTCTATCTTCCTAACTGATTACAACTCCAATTGCTACTCCACTGGCATCACACTTCACTTGGAAAGGGTGCTTGAGATCAGTAATTTCAATACTAGTTGTTCAGTAATCTTCTTTTTCAAGAACTGAAAGCTCCTTTCAGCCTTTGTTGTCCATTGGAATGGTTGTTGATCCTTCCTGATTGTTTCAATGATAGGTGCACAAATACCACTCAAATTGTTTATAAACTTCCTATAAAAACTTTCCAATCCATGGAAACTTCTTACCTCAAAAATGATCTGTGGTGAATGCCAATCAATGATTTCCTGCACTTTCTCTGGATCCATCTTCAATCCATCACTTGAGATAACAAAACCCAAGTACACTAGTTCTGACTTTAGAAAGGTACACTTCTTCACATTTACTAGCAACTTTTCTTGTTGTAGTCTCCCCAAGACATATCTCAGATGCTTCAAAATCATAATATCATCAAGGTAAACTGTCACAAACTTACCTATGAAATCTCTCAAGACTTCATTCATCAATCTCATGAATGTGCTTGGTGCATTGGACAGTCCAAATGGCATAACCAACCACTCATACAACCCATCATTTGTTTTGAAGGCGGTCTTCCACTCATCTCCTTCTTGAATTCTAATCTGATGGTATCCACTCTTCAAGTCTAGTTTTGAAAAGCATGTTGCCCCAGTAAGGAAATCCATCATGTTATCCATCCTTGGTAATGGAAATTTGTATATGATGGTAATATTGTTAATTGCTTTGGATTCAGTACACATCCTCCATTCACCATCCTTCTTTGGTTTCAACACTGTTGGTATTGCACATGGAATCAGACTCTTCTGAGCCAACCCTTTGTCTACCAATCCTTGTTCTTTCCTTCTGACTTCTTTATTCTCTCGCGGTGTCAGTTTGTATGCTGCCTTGTTTGGTAAACTCACTCTAGGAATAACATCAATGTGGTGACTTATATCCCTCTTTGGAGGTGACTCATTGGGAAAATCATCTACCACAATGTCACTAAACTCTCGTAGCATTTCCTGAATCTCCTCAGGTAGATCTGTAATGTTAGATTTCATCAGTACCACTCTGGGTTTACATACTATAGCATAGTTCAGTTCCTCCTCATCAATCTGTTGCAAATAATCTTTTCCTGTCAACATCAGGACCTTTGATGTCTGCTGCTCTGTTGAACTCTCTCCTTGTAAAGGATGAAGAATATGTTTTACCCCATCTTTGATAAAACTATGATAGTTACTCCTACCATCATGTACTACCTTTTTACCAAATTTCTAGGGTCTCCCTAGAAGAATATGACAAACATCCATGGGCATAACATCAAATACAATCTTATCCTTATATGTGCCTATTTTAAATTCAACTTCACATTGTTCACTTACCAGAATTTGATGCCCTTTATGCATCCATGATACTTTGTATGTAACATGATGCTTAGTCCTTCTCAAACTCAGTTTGTCTACCATCTCTGCAGAAACAAGGTTGTCAGTGCTTCCACTGTCAATCACCATCTTACAACACTTCCATTTTTCTTTATACATGGTTCTGAATAAAGCCTTCCTTTGGATAGGTTCCGCTTCCTCCTTTTCAGGTTTCAGTAAGGTCTTGTTCATCACTAGAGACTCTCCCTTTTATGGAATGTTCTCATCTATTGTTTCTTGTTCTCACTGCTGCTCTTTCTGAGCTACATAGGCTCCCCTTTGTCCTATGTCTTCCTTCTCTAGGCATTCAAAAGATCTGTGTCCTAACTTGTTACACTTGTAACATCTATAGACATTTTCTCTACCTCTTCCTCTACCTCTATCTCTATGGTAAGGTACCCTGTCTCTGGAGTTTCTTCCTCTATCATGGTGTTCATGCTGGTGTGAATTACTAGGTCCTCCTCTCGGGGCTGCAAACCTTCCTCTTCCAGTATTTTTCTCCCTCCCTTGGGTCAAACCTCTGCTTCTTTGGAAGCTCTGTTTTCTTAACAACTTCTCTTCTTCTCTCAAGGCACATTGGTATGCCTCATCCATTGTTCTACACGATATCACACTGATCTCATCATGAATTTCCATTCTAAGACCATTGACATACGTAGCAGTCTTCTATACTGACTCTTCTACATAGCCTGCACTCAGGTTCACTTTGTAAAACTCCTCTGTATACTCTCTTACAATTAATAATCTTTGCCTAAGGTTCCACATCAATTTGTACAATGTCAACTCGTAATCCTTTGGTAAGAAATTTGCTCTAAGCTTAACTGCCATTCTAATTCAGTTCTTTATGATCGGTTTGTTCTTTCTTTTTCTTTCAGCTTGCACACTATCCCACCATAAAGATGCATGTCCTTTTAATCTAGTCACTGCAAATTGTACTTTCTTGTTCTCTTCAACTTCATCATACTCAAAGTATTTATCCATCTCATTAATCCAATCAATGAGATGCTCTGTAGTGAGACTTCCTTCATAGGTAGGCAAGTTAGGTTTCGGCCTTGAAGTTGCTACCAGAATTGATTGAAAGTATCTCAAATCCAGTGTTTCTCCCATAGGTGTTGCTTCCTCTTGTTTATCTTCTTCAGGATCACTTACGTCTCCTACTTCTGGATCTCTTCATTGAACCATCTCCATAGCTTCCATACGTGCTCGCATTTCTCTCATTTCCTCCAAGACTTTGGAATTCATCGCCAATATTCATCTGCCACGCATTCTTGCTCCTCTCATGTGTGCAACCATGCCTTTGCTATGTTGTGTCACACAAACAATCCATGCTCTTCTGCTACTGTATTATTCTTCTCGCTCTGATACCAAAACTGATGGGGCATTGGGTCGACCACAACCAACTCAACCCTCACCCTTCCAGGATCTGGGGTAATTTGCTAGAATCAGTCCCTGACTCAGCTTCAAACCAGCCTAGTCCTTCTTCCACGTAGTCCTGACCTTCAACACAGACTCTCCGCAGCGTTTTGGGGTCTCCTCCCTTCTAAAATTACCCTCTGCAATTTCTTACGGGATCAACTTCTTTTGCAACTACCTTTCCGCATGTGCCTTTCCGCAACAACCTTTCCACAATTGTAGGTTGCGGGCGAGTTCCTTGCATTCTCCCAAAAGTATTTCCGCAATGCTCTTCCATAATACCTTTTCCGTAACTTGCGGATTGCAGGTTGCGTGGTGCTCCCCTGACTTTTCTAAAAATTCCTTCTGCAACTTTTCCTCCGCAATGCCACGATGCTAAGCCTTGCACTTCTTCTCTTCTGTGAGCGCTCTCTTCACCATTGATCCTTGCGGATATGATCTCAGTCGTTGATCTACGATCAAGGAAAGAACCTTCACTTAGGCTTGCAGGAATGTATTTTCCGCGCAACTTGACTTCGAACAACGCTTCCCCATCATCGATCTTCTGTTCGGCTTAGATCTGATCCGTTCAAATTTACAAGCTAGATTTACTTAGCTTCTTCATGATTTCTTGGCCGATTGACCCTGGAATGATCAACCCAGCTCGACCCTCGTCTGGATACTTGGAAAAATCCACACAAACAAGAATCCTACTTAACAATTTACTAGCACACAAGAAAAAAGGTCATTGGTGAGGGTCATGCCTATGATGGACCTTTAAGGGTTGTCACCAATGTCGTATATGATGACGGTCCTTAAAACATCGTCATTATAAGTTCCTTTTGAGATGGTCCTTTAAGGTTCGACAACAAATCCCTTTTCAGGGACAGTTTTGGTGAGGGTTGTTAAAGGACCGTTATTGATCCTCTCTTTGGTGACACTTCTGGTGACAATATTTTAGTAACCCTCACTAATACATGTTTATTTTACTTTTGGTGAGTGTAGTAAATGTTTGTCACCAATTATCATTATAATTGGTTTTTGGCGACACTATGTGAGCGTTTCTATATTTTTCGACAAAAGAATATAATGGTTTAAGACAACTAGTATTGTTATGGATTCTTTGTAATTAATATGTTTCCAAGGTCATACTAGTCACAATACCCACTCATAAGGTATATAAGCAATCTCTAGTGGTTTTCCATAAGAAACCACTAGCAATTTATAAGTACCATTCCGAAATGGATCCATAAGCAATCTGATCTTGTGGGTATTCGACATCAACAAAATTGATTCATATATCCTATTAGATTGTACTTCAAAGCTTTGAAAGCCATTGGCATTAATGGAGGGATGTATACTCATCCATGTTCTACTCCAACACCTTAATTCACATGGTTTGGATTGCATCACGAATGGTTTGGTTGAAGAATTTGCATTTCAGCATGTTTTAGCAGACAATTACAAGCTTGACTCAAGCCTGTAGAATCTCCAGTTTCTGTGTTTTTTAAATATTTCAGTAAAATACTAAATATGAATAGATTGTTGGTAAAATGGAAGGTCTCGTGTATGGAGAAGGGAATCCTGAAAATGAACAGAACCTTGATATTCTCTTGGATTCATCCCTCCCAATACAAGCAAACTTTCAATTCTATTTGGAATTATTCTTTTCAAGTTGCAGATATAATGATTTCTTCCAATAGAGTTATATCTTTAAAATCCATGGAGGATTTGTATTTGCATGATTGGAAGGATTGGATCTCAGTTCTATCCCTTGCCTATGTGGTATGTTATTCAAAGTCTTCTCTTAATTCCGGACAAGTATTATTCCTATAGGGTTAAATTCAATATATTTTTCCTAATAATGTGTATAAATTCTAGCATATAATAATGATTTTTATACATTTCAATTAGCTTTTCAAGGTCATTTCATGGCTAATTATATATCGTGACATGTCAGACCAGTATTTTTGTTCAAATAATTTCCATAAATGGAGTGACCGTTAACTCATTGCTTTTTGGACGAATGGGTATATGTTGATTTGATGACACTATGTGAGCGTTACTATATTTTTTTACAAAAGATAACGGTTTAAGACAACTTGTATTGTTATGGATTCTTTGTAATTAATATGTTTCCAAGCACTACTACATTTTTGGCCTTTAGGGGGGGTTGTCTTGTGCCCCCAAAAGTGACCTACGGGGGGTTGGCTTTAGGGGCGGTTTTTTCCAAAACCGCCCCTAAAGGCATCGATGTTAAAAGTTTTTCCCTTTTAAGGCAGTTTTTGACGAGACTAGAACCGCCCCAAAAAGTGACTTTTGGGGGCGGTTTGTGACCCCCCTTGTAGACGTCTACGGAGGCGGTTTTAAACCCCCCTCGTAGAACCCTTCATAGAGACCTACGGGGGCGGTTTTGAACCCCCTTCATAGAGACCTATGAGGGTGGTTGTGAACTCGCCTCATACGAACCTACAGGGGCAGTTTGGAACCCCCCTTGTAGAGGACTATAGGGGCGGTTTCAAACCCCCCTCGTAGAGGCCTATAGGGGCAGTTGTGAACCCCGCTCGTAGAGTCCTATAGGGGCAGTTTGGAACCCCCTTTGTAGAGGCCTATAGGGGCAGTTTAGAACCCCCCTCATAGAGGTTTATAGGGGTGGTATTGAACCCCCCTCGTAGAGGTCTATAGAGGCAGTTTGAAACCCCCCTGTAGAGGCCTATAGCGATGGTTTGGAAGCCCCCTCATAGATGCCTATAGGGGCAGTTTGGAACCCCCATCGTAGAGGCCTATACAGGCGGTTTGAAACCCCCCTTAAAATTTCTTATTACAAACCGTTGGGGGCGGTTACAAACCCCCCTCATAGGTACCTATTAGGGAAGTTCTAAACCCCCCTCATAGGTACCAACGAGGGCAATTCTAAACCCCCCTCGTTGTAACATAAAAGGGAAATTTCAAACCCCCTTCGTAGTGACATATGAAGGCGGTTTAGAACCCCCCTTGTAGAAACATACAAAGACGGTTTGAAACCCCCTCTATAGCCATAATAAATCATAATAAAATACATTTTATCAAAAATACCAATATGGCAATATCAATAGGGCACGGAGGAATCAAACCACCAACCTCCTGCCTATAAGGCAGGAACTCTTCCATTAAGCTAGAACCCTTTGAGAATTGGGGAGAGGAGCATATGAACACCGAGATTGCATCATTTGTAATTCTAAGAAAAGACAATAATATCCAAAGACAACCATGCTTAAAATCCAATTTATTTTTCAAAACACATTGATAAGCACAAAAATATACCATAATAAGACTTGAGCTCCTTCTAACTTTTGGAACTCTTTGAAGAGACCCCAAAGATGTCTAACCACAAAAATCTACATAAGTAATCTCATATAGAACCTATGTTTGTAAAGAAACTGGGATTTAAGTCCCTCGTTTACAGATAATTAACATTGATCATATACTAGATCCACAGGGTATAATTCAAAATTGTTAAACACCATAACCATAAAAGCATTACAAGATTATATTAATCCAATGAAAATGAAAGGAAATGCAAGAAATCATAAAATTGTTAATGAACTCACCTTCATTCAGTACTTATACTCAAAACTTGGTAACCCAACACATGGAAGGAATTTATCCACCCAGTTTTATTTTTACAAACTTGTAATGTCACAAATCTCATACATTATATACTTTCACTTTACCATAAAGACATATCTCTCACAACAACACAAAGTGGTAAAGGTGGACTCAGGAAAAGGTATAGAAGAAGGATCCACCAAAGCATATTGAGAGTCATCCATAGAATCATCTACAGAAGATGGTGGAAAGTATGCCTCACATCACTAAGATGGTGGGAACGATCAATCTCTTGTGCATATTTACTTTGTGTTTGTTTCGTTTCTCTCGTTGTGCTGAATTTTTTATATGGTGTTAAAGCAACGTTGACCTGTACTCTATGCTCAACCATGTAGTGTGTGTTGGTATGAATTCTAAACAAATATGATGGTGTTAAATATTTGATGTAATTTTTGGCAAAGCAGTTTTTGGAGGTAAATCGATTTAGTCCCGACAACATTGCATCAAACACTCACTCTTTGAATAGGAAGCCCATATCACACTATGACCAAGTCACATACCTCTTCCCAAAATAATTACACAAATAAGCCAGTTTGGAACCCTTACGCAATCTTGTTAAGATGCAATGTTAAAACCTAGAACATCATAATCTGATTTGACTTCATGGTGATGATTGCAGATGGAGCATTGTTGCAAAGATGAAGGTGGCACGCTATAAATTTGCTTATGCAGTGGTTGATGGCCTTGTCTATGCAGCTGGTGGGCATGGATCATCATGTGGAGAGAATATTTCATGTGTATAAGAAGTGTTTGAACTTTGACCCACATAACAATAGGTGGAGTTTGATTGAGAGTCTGAGATGTCCCAGATGGGGTTGCTTTGCTTATGCGTTTGAAGGTGAGATATATGTCATGGGTCGAAGATTGAGATTCACAATTGGGCATTCAAGATCAATTGATGTTTATAACCCTAAATGCCATACCTAGAATGAAAGTAAAAGTGGTTGTACCGTGGTTACTACTTGTTCTGTCTTAGACAAGAAACTATTCTACATTGAGTGGAAGAATGAAAGGAAATTGGTAGTTTTTGATGCTTCAAACAATTCATGGGAAAGGGTGCCTGTCCCCCTTGGAGGAAGTCTCACAATTGGATTATGTTTTGGAAGCCTCATTGGAAAGTTGTTGCTCTTCTCTACTAAAATGGAACCTTATTACAAGACTCTAGTCTACGATGCTAATGTCGTTCCTGGTTCAGAGTGGCAGACCACATATATTAAACCATTGGGTGATTGCATATGCACTGTTACAATCAATGCTTAAACTAAGTTCAAGCCACTCGAAAGTCCTAGGCTGAGTTAAAATGGTCACTAAGAAAATGGTTTCAATTGGGCCTTCAGGGAAAAGGTCAATGGGCATGGCTGTCCATAATATATTATTGAATTCTTATCTCATTTTGGCATGGTTGTCTGTAATATAAAACTGAATTCTATTTTCATTTGTACATTTTTGTTATCATTATAATAATAATAATTTAATTTTATTGTTATTATCAAAATCATAACCAAACCAACTATCAAAATTGATGCCATAAACCTTTTATTTATCAAAAAAAGAATTCCCTCAATGCAAAGATTATATTTAATACACAATACTTCGGGTTTTCTAACAAGGGGTGTCCTATTTTGAAGAAATTATTTTAAGAATATTATTCAAATTCATCCCAAATTACATGATATTATTCAAATTCATCCTTTTATTTATGAAACAAAAAATTCAAGATGCTGATTATGACCCCCAAATCTAAAATGATGGCACATTTGATGCATTTCAAGACAGATCTTCTAAACACTAAAATAACAACAAAACTTGGAAATCAGAAGGAAGAAACAAGGGAGAACCTAGGAAACAATCCTGGAGCTGGTTTGGCAACAATAGGTAGAGACTGCAGGTCCCAATCACTCTCCATAGAAGGATAATATACTTGAAAACGCAGGTATGTTTCACACGTCGAAATCCCAATCAGCCATAGTCGACCAGTTCCCCCATTTTAATCTAACAATTGGCTCAATTTCATAACAACTTGTTGCATAGAAGATGATACTGACAACCCCATCGGTGCTCCTCCTGCCTTGGGCTGCTCTACAAGCCACTTTAAATCACCCACGTTAAGAATTATACCCTTATTCAAATGCCCTTCCACCATTTGGTCCAATTACCTGAACTTCATAGCAA
Source organism: Larix kaempferi (assembly GCA_027924585.1). Taxonomy (NCBI): domain Eukaryota; kingdom Viridiplantae; phylum Streptophyta; class Pinopsida; order Pinales; family Pinaceae; genus Larix; species Larix kaempferi. The sequence goes on from BSBM01000004.1 coordinate 2,563,407, forward strand.
TGTGGTCTTTATCTTTGTTACATAACAGAAAGCAGATATTTCTGTTTCAATAGAAAGGATCTGCAAACCCTGAAGCTGCACTGGGGTTTCACCTTTTTTCTATTCTCCATGCAAGTTCTTTTATTACAGCTTCTGGATCTTTCTCCCCACAAGAATTGGATTCTCTTCTTAACCTTTAGAAGGATTTCTATGAGTCTTCCAATCTCATGGTTTCTATTGTCAGTGGCTTCTTCACCAACCCCTGAACTTTGAAGTCGAGGGTTCAAGTAGGGATTTCTTTGTGAAATTGGGATTATGGAGAAAGTGAGACCATAGGAAAATGCATTTGTGGAAGGTATTTAAATGTGCCTACATAGAAACGTGGTCGTTATCTTTGTTTCCAGAACAGAAAACGGATATCTCTGTTTCAATAGGAAGGATCTCCAAACCCTGAAGCTGCACTAGGGTTTCACCTTTTTCTATTCTCTATGCAATTCTTTTATTACAGCTTCTGGATCCTTCTTCCCTACGAGAATCAGATTCTTCTTCTTAACCATCCAGTTCCATGAGGTCATGTCACGTTGAGGCATCTCTATGAATAGTTTTTAGGTTTCATCAACAAGATCATTTAGTAAAAAAAATGCAATCATCACATTACATGCGATGAAACTTATTTGTGGCATTTTTTGAAAGAGTTTCAAGTCTTCATCGACATAACCCTTAAGTGCAACTCCTGTAATAACTGTATTCCATGAAATCCCATTTGAGACATTTCGTTGAACAGTTTCAGTGCTTGCTCCACAAACCCATTATCAGCAAACCCCGAAATCATTAAATTCCATGAGACTATGTTTCTTTGAGGCATTTCATTAAATAGTTTAAGGGACTCATCAACAAGACAATTCTATCCATACCATGCAACCATTGATGTCAAGGAAATAATATCTCGTTAATGCATTTTGTCAAACATTTCATGTGCCTTCTCTATATACCCACATTTTGCATACATGTCTACGAGGGCACTCATCACAAAGATATTGGACTCATATCGACATCTTATTACATGTTTATCGATTTCCACACCCTGCACGAGGGATGTCGGTTGGCACATGCTGGAAGACCAAAAGCAAAAATGAATTGATTGGGGTGGATGCCAGTTTTTTCCCTTTGGTGAAAAAGTGCCAATGCATCCGTGCGCGATAAAACTCCATGCCTTGCATAACCTGCAATTATGACATTCCAAGAACATACATTTCGCTTGGGCATTTGATTAAAAATTTTGTGAGTGTCCACCGCATTTCCGCACTTAACATACACATTGACAAGGTTGTGTCCTAAAACTGTGCCTGCCATGAATCCTGTCTGATTGATATGAGCATGGACTAATTTTCCTCTGGTAAGGTTCTTCTCTTAATGCAACCCTGTAAGAGAAAAACATAGGTGTGAGAATTGTGGACATGGATGTCTGTAATATTTAAAATGTGCATAGCCTCCTTCAAACGTCCCTCATTACACAGTGATGTAAAATGGTGGACCTGATCATGATGAACGTTGGCATTATAGCTTGTTTGAACAATGATACCAGTAGCAAACGATCAGAGTTGAAGGGGCTGAAAGATCGTCGTTGTGAACAAAACCATATTAATTTTCATTCCAAATCCTGAAGGTAGTTGGAATTAGAATCACTTCCATGACGCTACTCCCGCTAGTCACCAGTCACTAATCGAAATTTTCAAATATGGACATATGGAATATGATCGCCCTCCAAATAATTGTAATAGCGCTTTTACTAAAGTGAGGATGGCATAATGCCACTTTTCTCCAAGACGCACTTGGGTTGTTGATACTATAAGTGTAATAAAAAAATGTGCCATATTTGAATGACCCACCCACCAAGTGCAAGGGCCCTTTAATGAAATCATGTGAGAAATATATTCCTTCAAGCAGACTAATCCTAGGCACACTAGAGAAAAGTACCAATTGAAGGAGATCATAATGGACACAAGAGGTGTTTCTTCCAATGTTATAGCTATGGAATCTCCAAAAAGAAACTCTATAAGGGATCATTTCTCTAGTGATAAGGAAACAAAAGGCCCCTCAAATTTTGTTCCAAGTAAGCCTATCCATGTTATTAACACAATGGAGGATGTTCTCAAACCTCATAAAACAATAGACAAGGTAATGTAGGACCAATTGTTTGGGGAGGTGAGAAGCAAGGGAAATATTGATGACATATTTAAAAACAAGGTGTGTGGGGAGGGTTGTTCTTGTAAGGAAGTACATCAAAGGAATGAGAGAGAGATTCTAAATGGCCAAATTGAGAAAAAGGTAACTAAAATATTCTAAACCAATTGATGCTAACATTCGAGATGTGAAGATGGAAGGTAGCATATATACAATGGGATGGATGTGAAATTGGAATAGGCTCATCACAAGGAAGGAAATCCTTCATCCACCTAGCAAAGGAGAAGGCAAAAATACAAGTCAACACTAGTAAGAAAACTACTATTGCATGTACCCTTAGAGCAAGGAAGTCCTCCAAAAGGTCAAAAAATGATACTATGATCTATGAATATTTGAGGTTTTGGGTACAACCCATAAAAGGAATAATCTTCACATGCAACTCTAGTATATAATGCATCTACAAATATGGAAGTTTCCATTGTGTCCTATTCCAACTAACGCTACTTTCATTTTCCATCTTCTTCAAAGAATGATTTACTATATTAAAATATCTTTTAAACAATGGTATTTTCTAGATAAAATAAAGCTAAAAGGTGAAATCCATTCTATATGCTTATGAATCTAAGTTTTAACTAAGGGAAACTACATACATAGAAAATGCAGTGATGGGCATTCAATAACATATGTGTTTATTATATAGACTACTCTATATTGTCTAAAAATGTTATGTGTTTATGATATGTTTTTAATATATATTTTAATGATCAATAGATGACTATAAAATGGCCATGGGGATGGTTGTTTTTAATATATATTTTAGTGGTCAAAGACAATGTGTGCATACTTTATCTCTCTGCATTTTTTGTAGAAATCAGCAATTTCACTATCAACTACAACATTGGTTTTAAATTTAGTTACAATCAAGTGGGCATGTAGCTTTTTTCCCAGTTCCAAAGATTCCATCCTGTCGTAAGCTTTGAAAGCACACACAAATGTAAAATGGTTGGGATTCACCCCTTCACATTTCATATGAGAGAAAATATCCATTGCCTCGGCATATTGCCCTTTCTGGGCATAACATGCAATCATCATGTTGTCTAGGAGACCACATTTTGTGTAGGAATTTTGTCAAACATATGGCATTCATCCTCTATGCTATCACACTTCACATTCATAGTAACAAGGGCACTCCCAATTGAAACATCATACTCTAGCCCAACTACAATTTTGTTATCATGAATACATTTCCCCTCTCCCATATTTCCAATGATGGCACATGCCTTATTAAGAGAAGCAAAGGTAAAATGGTTACGCTTTGTACCTTCAACTCTCATTTGGTTAAAAATCTCCAAATCCTCATTCACTAGTCCATTCCAAGAATGCCATGAAATAATGGTTGTCCATGACATTGTATCTCTCTTCAACATTTTCTAAAACATTTGGAATGCATCCTGCTCGACTCATCAATTTTCTAAAGTGTAAAAACCTTTTTCAACCATGTAGCTATGTAAATCATTGCAAGAAAGAACCATGGAGATTGGAATTTGTTTGTAGTGTTATGTTTTGGTATTTAGTACATGGAATACTAACATCATGTCATGTCCCCACCCATCATACCGGTGCAATGGAGGGGATCGTGATACTAAAACTGGGCAATTAGCCCTATAATCACTAATTAAAAATGTCTTCATACCATAAAAGACAAGCATGCAAATGTGGAAATCTAAGGTAACGCTGTGGAAGTAAAACATGTGCGGAATTAACACACACCCAGCATTTTGATGAAAGAATAAACATTCATATGGAGTGAAGATGGACATATGGGATAGCATAGATATTTGCAACACACAGCAGGGTTAGAAATCTGTCACACGTCCATCATGCATTCAAGACATTCAAGTTGTTCATGTCATAGGCATATTGTAATTAATCATAGCAGAATTAAAGTCATGTTACTATCTAGCATACACTTAGAATTTCATGATAGCCATTAAGGATAGACATTGCAGAAATAGAAAATGAGAGTACTTATCTTAAAACAAAGTAGTCCCAAGCAACTGGCTATGCAACTGCAACGTGCCACCCAACCATAGGCCAGTTGTGCTTATCAACCTCTTGATACAACTGCCACCCCCGAGCTGGGCATGATCTCTACAAGGAACCAGGGAACAGTAGACCCACACATAGCCAAGCATACACCAAGATGAGCCAAGCCAATCTACAATTGGGTTTATCAGGCTGCTAGGAAATGGAAAGGAAGAATTGCTAAGATAGTGTGCTCAACCACAGGGCTAAGGGTACCCCTCCCAGATCTATTCAGCTTGGCACTCACAATGCCTACACACCCAGCACAAGGAAGTATTCTCTTCACTGCCACACAGTCCCTCAAGCCATACCTTCCTTTCTAGTGCTCTCAGGGTGTGCATAGAAAAGTAGCCAAAGTCCTCTTGATCTTCTTGAGAGGTCACTCCCTCCACTAGGTTTATCAAGCCAATTCTGTCCACTACCAGCCCAAGTTTCTTACTCACAGGTTCAAATCCAAAACTGGATGCACTTAACAACAAAACCACAATTGCTAGGCATGAGGAAAACGTTTTCCACAGTGGAATGCATGAGATGGGGTTTCAACTAACTCAGAAAAACGTGGGAACACACAAAAACGAAATGGGAAGATGGGGAACAACCCAGGGAAGCCAAATCCGTTTTTAGAAAAACGTCCTTGGACATTCGGGGGCAAAAACGACCTCCATACCGTCCCCAAATCGTGGCCCTTATCTCCCAAGCTACTGTATATGCAAAAACGAACTCCTGGGCATGGAAAAATGCAGGATTTGGATGAAAAACGTGTAGGGAAAGACCCAGCTAGCTCCAATTGCGTGAATGAGTGAAGACTGACTATTCAGAATGGATTTGGGCACCATTTCGTGGGTGTTTTCTTGCCCAAGGAGACAAAACACAAATTTCCAGGTTGATGGCTTGCCCATACACGAAAAATGGCTGCCATACTTCTTCATTCCCAAGGCATTAACTGCCTCAACCAACTCTTGGAGGAATTAAATGATTGGGTCCATAACCCAAAATGGGTAGTTGGTGGTTTATGGGTTTTCTCATTGACACATGGATTAACACCATTGGCTCAAGGGTTTGAATAATTTCCCTCCCTATTCCTTGTAGAATCATGCCCCCATCTCTTTGTTGCATTGCATAGCTAGTTGTGGGTATTTTTCATTAAAATTTGTATTTACATGATGTCTTATTTACATCGTGCCCTTCTAGCATAAGAACCATAGGCATCTATTTCTTTAATCGCCGATACATAAAACACTAAATCAATGGTGGGGCCTTGGCCTTGAGCTCCTCACCATGATCAAATTACAATATTTACATCATTTACAATTTAATACAAAGGGGGTCAAAATGGGGACGTGACACATCATCTTTCAATCTTTCTTCATTGCAGAGAAAGATCACTCTACTATGCAAATAACAGTTGTTACCTTTGCACCCCTAAGTGAGTGCGCCCTCTGCACCCCTAAGTGAGTGTGCCATTTTTAGTGTCCAACCAGTAAAATTACCTAAGGGGATATCTAAGGATTCAATGCACTCAATACCAACTGATAAAATTGCCTAAGGGGATGTCTAGTGTCTCAATCACATAAAGAGTGACTTATCCAAAAAGATGCCTAAGGGGATGTCTAAGGGCTCAATCCACTCAATACCAATCAAAGATCGTAGAGAAGATCAAGGATTAGGATTCTCCATATATAGGATCAAAGCCTCACTTTCATTATCTTTCATAATCAATTCCAAGAAGTATGGGCCCTCCAACAAAAACCAGAAGGTTGGGGCATATATGGTCTCCAACCTCTATGTGTGGGAGGGTTCTTTGTTTCCTCCACTGGCCTCTCTTTGATTTGGAAGAAATCCCACAATGCCACCCCTTGTGGAATGGACTAATAAGAGGAAGAAATGGGTAGCATCACCACTTATGAAAGCTCAAATGAAAGATTGGAGCAAGGTACTTTTCAATCTTAGCTAATGTAGCATAAACCTAGCTACACCTCCTCTTATGCAATGAACATTTCAAGAGGAAATTTGGGCATCATGATGCTAAGGCAACTCAAGAATGGTGAATGGAAGCAAGAGATCACTTCTCAAAATATTGCATAACATTAGCAACACAACCTTAGCAACGTAACATTGACACAAGAAATTTTATGGAAACAGAATGAGGAGGACTTCATTTATATATATTCATGGAGGTAGACTGGAGGGAAGTGGAGCTTGGGGTCAAATCTCAGCCCATGCCTGTTAACACCTAAAAAGTGCTCACTAGCTCATTCCCTTATTCACATGACCCATTTGTCCACTTTTCCACCATCTGAGCCTCTGAAGCCAACAAAAGGTCACCAAAAGACCTTAGTACACCCCTTTTCCCACATAAAAAGATTATTTTTCCTAAAAAAGCACAAAAAACCCTAAAAAAGGGTCCAAATTCCCAAAAATATTAAAAAGGGAATAAAAATATTAATTTTATTCAAAAAAGGAAAAAGGAGGGAAAAGTACCTAAACCATGTTGGTCAATACCATTGGTTTCCACAAAACCACAAATGGTATTCCCCACCACCAAAACCTATAAAAAGGTGGTAGGGGCTCCTCATTTCACATCCATCCATATTCCTATCCTCATGCTGCCAAAATCTCCCTTGAGTATTTGGCCATTGTAGCAACCTTGGAGAAAGGACACATTGGAGATTGGAGTTGCTCACCATTGGAGCCATTCAAACAACCTTCATCACTTGGAGGTATTGTTCTTGCAAGCATTTGCTTGCCCCATTGTCAATACAAAAATTATTTTTTATCTTTCTTGTTCTTGTTCTTTAATTCAAAATGCACATGCTAGTTTAGTTTATTGTTATTTATTTCTATTGAAACTGCTGCTACTAGTTAGCAGGTTCCCATAGCACTAAGCTTGGTTGCAAAACCAAGCCAACAGTTTTTGGTGACTCCGCTGTTTTTTGAATCTTTAGATCTCACTTTTGCTTTAAATATTACTTTTTGATAGTATTTGTTAGTTTAATTCATAGATCTGCCACCCTAGACAGCAGATCCATTGCTGTTTTAGATCTTGGCCCATTTTTTAGCCATTAACAGCCCGAAATTCTCAATTTTCGGCGTCATTTTTTGGCATCCACGTATAGCTTTCGCCTCGCGGCTTTTTGCCCAACAGTCGCACGGCTCATCACGACTGCGCGGCTTTTTTCCGCGCGGTTCACTGCGGCTTCGCGGCCATTTAGCGCGCTGCACATCGCGGCTTCGTGGACCTTTTCCGCGCTGCACATTGCGACTGTGTGACAAAATCCCGCACTGCACATCGCGGCTTCGCGGTCAAAACCCGCGCTGCACATCGCGGCTTCATGGTCAAAACCTGCGCTGCCCATCGCGACTGTGTGACAGAAACCCGCGCGGTCCATCGCGGCTTTTCTGTCAGAACCCACGATGCTAATTTTTTCATTCGGCCGAATCGTTTAAAAAATTAATTTCTTACTGTATTTTCTGCCCACATAGCACATTTTCCAGTATCAGAAATTCTACATATTTTACAGCCATAGAAATTTTTTTACTATTTAGAATGCCCATGTGAAAAAGTCTTTTTAAATATTTTCAGAAATTGAAAGAAGGACTTGATTGCATTTTATCTAGATTAAAATTTTTACTGTTTACTTCTTTGATGTTTTTTTGCCCATAGCAGAATTTTAAAAGAAATCCATTTATTTCCCAAAGAGGTTTTATTAGTTGCTTTCCTATTTCAAAAGATCCTTAGTTTTTTTAATAGTCCTTGACAAGCATTTAATTTCCATTTATTGAAAAAGTCATAATATTTGCTTTTTTCAAAAGATCCTTTGTTTTTTGAATACTTAGCATTTACTTTTTCAATGTCAGTTTAAAATATCATGCGTGCACCCACTCAAACACTAATTTTAAACTGAGCCTTAAAACTTACCCTAATTTCAACCCACTTTTAACCCCACTTGGGGAACACTAAAAGAACTTTGTAGCTAGGTAGTATTGAGGGGATAGGTGTTCCAATAACACCCCTTAGTTATTACATCTGAAACATAGTTGTTGTCCTTTAGGGAGCTAAAATCTCTTAGTATTTATTGGCACGGTCACAACCGGTTTATGGGAAGGCCTCTCCCCTAGGAGGGTTGAAGTTGTGAGGATGGTTCCGGAAGCCTGAGTGGAATACCGAAATCCATTCAGTAACCGAAGGGCTACCATTCGCAGTTCTCAGGATATCCCTGTATAGGGGTATTGCGATCAAGGACCAAACGACAGATTTACCTTTTCTCGACGTGTCATGAATGGAGTATCCTAGTAGCCATTCTTTAGGATTGATTACCCGGTGTCCCTCCCGGTAGGGGGATATCTAGCCGTGGACTCAACACTCAATATTGTCTGACTTGGATTTCATCACCTTCCAGAGAATATAGTTTGTTGATTCACAATACTTTTAGTTAGGTGTTTGCATGATTCAACCCACCTTTGGTCTAGTTACACCTATTTTTTCTAGAAGTTGTTTGCATATTGGTACTCTTACCATTTTTTGCATCCCTCCACTTATTGTAGCACAACTGCTAGAATAAGTGCCTTTTTTTAGGTTGATTTTTTGGCCTGAGAGCCTTCATTTTCACTCCCCTTCTTGCACCCTTGGTTGCATTAGGGTTTTGAGTTTTTTATACATTACCATTTTACACATACAGATTTTTTCACAAAAACTTATTTTCTCACCATTGAGAATTTTAGACGCTCTCATCGTCTACAGGGCGAACTCCCAGAGTTCAGTCTACTTGGATCGCCACGTCACCGATGCCGAGCCTTATCCCTTGACTCGACACATCGTCGGTCATCCAGACAGTCATCCGATTCTGACACGCCTCACTTCACTTCTGATTCTGAGGCAGAATCCGAAAACCCCACTGCGTTATTCCCAACCAACCTTATGGCTGGAACACCTTTTGACCCACTTTTTACCAGCACCATAGGAGAGACGTCTACAGACCCTTCTACTGTAGTGCCTTCCATGGAAGCAACCACCCCCTTAGGTATGCCTAATATGGCAGACACTCCATATTTAGGAATGCCCAACACAGGGCCACCTCCTGTTATAGGAATTCCCAACACAAGGCCACCACCTGTTATGGGTATGCCGAATATAGGGGTCACACCCCCTCTCAGTTCCACAACCCAGATTCCAGGAATCACCACTACTATTCCTAACCCAAGTGTAACCCATGTTGCACTTGGAAGCGCTGGACCATACCAGACCACACCTATTGGAGGACACATGCCTTCAATACCTAGCATACCTATAGGTGCTACTACACCCCTACATCATACCACCATGACTAGGCATGTCCCAGTCCCAGTCACTACATATGCTAGCTTACCGTACATGGTGAGTCTGAACCTACCAGACTTAGCCAGGCTCACCAATGATCCCATCAGACACGATCCTGCGTGGCCTCACATGCCCACCAAACTCCCCTCCGACATCCCTAAATTTGAGGGCAAGGCAGGTGAGGACCCCCAGAACCATATCATGTCCTTCCATTTATGGTGTTCCTCCAACTCCATAGTGGATGACTCTGTCCGCCTCCGTCTATTATAGTGCACCTTCACTGGCTCTGCAGCCAAGTGGTATATCGAGCAGCCCCATGGGACGCATGCCACCTTTACCTCCCTTGCCTCGACCTTCCTGCAGTTCTTCTAGTTACCTGTCCGCTATGATGCGGGAGTTGAGATCCTACTGTCTTATAGACAGAACACGACCACCCACATCACTGACCACATTCATGAGTGGCGTCGACGCCGAAGCCTCTGCAAAATCAAATTAGACGACCGTATATTCCTAGATTGGTTTCTAAAATCCCTTCTCCCTCTCATTGCGAAGGATGTGGCATCCGAAAGAACCCAGTATGAAGAAGAGGCCATCCTCAAAGCCCAACAGTTTGATCTCATTTACGCCCAATCGCGTTATCTGTATACCATTATCCCAGATGCCCCTCGTGGTGAGTCATCCCAACATGATGCGCCGGGGGCATCCCATGCCGCTGATGGCATCATTGGTCGTATGGCCTCGCATCCCCAACCCTTTTCCATTGCACATCCTAGCCATGGTCCCGATCTTTCGTGGGCTACATATTAGTCTGGAGCAACCAGTTCATATGCTCAAATGGCACATCACCACCATACCCATGGACCTTCATGTCCACCTCAGTGCTTTGGTCATGCACCACCTGCATACGCTCCCCCAGCTGCACCTCAACCCATGTACTATCCATAGCAAGTTGTGGCAGATAACCCAACACCTCCAATAGCTCAGGGTTGCCAACAACCCCAGCAGGTATCTGGTCCACTTCCAACTCCACCGGTGTATTATCCACCACAACCTGCTCCCGCACCTGCGGCAAACCAAAATCCTCCCACTGCTCAAGGGTAAGTGTACACACAGCAAAACCAGCCCCAGAACCAAAACAACCAGCGCAACCAAGGTGCACAACAAAACCGTGGTAGAGGTCGTAACCGCGGTATTAACCAACAACATCAGCAGGGTCCTCCACCTCCCAATCCTCCGCAGAATAACAATGCTGCTCCTCCCAACCGCAATCCAGATCGGAATCCCAAGCAGCCTAGAAATAATAACCTCAGAAAAAACCACCCCTGTTCTATCTACGGGGTCTATGGTCATTACACGCATTCTTTCCCGCATTTGGAGCGAGCTCGGCAACTCTGGACCGACGATGCCCATCGTCAAGGGCAAGCGGCTACTCAGCCGCCACCCAATCCTCCACCACCTCAACATCAACCCTTGGTGCTGCAAAACCCCTTTCCGAACCAGGGTGTAGTGAACACTCAGCCGTTAGCTCCCCCTCAGGGCAACATGCCACCACAACAGATCACTTATGCAGCCCCTGATCAACCCATGTTCAATCCAGGTACTCACCATTTGTTGATGATGTCGACTGCCGATGCCAACCTCCAAACCCGTCGGAACCAATATGGCTCCACGTCTGAAACCCCCCCCCCCCCCGTTGACAAGAACACTAACGTTAATCCCACAGATCAAACATTACGTATACCTCCGGCTCCACTTGATGGCGCTTCCAAAGCACCTCGCTTCCCACTTCGTCGTCTCAACAATTATCCCAATGCTCGCGCTACGTCGAATTACAACATTGTCGACGACTTAGCCCAATCTCCTGTAGCCATGTCTGCTTTAGAAGTTTTGAAAAACTGTCCTTCACAGCGCAAGACTTTACTCTCTACCATTGGCGCCATTGACCCCAATGATTCACAGCTGATCGCATTCGATTCAGACTAGTCTGAACCACGCCTGCCTTCCTCTTTAGCATTCCAAGTTTCCGTTTCTGTTCGGAATCTTGTCATCCATCGATGCATTATCGATGAAGGGGCCTCCACATGCGTCATGTCCACATTCATTTGGCAGAAGTTAGGATCCCCTACTCTACAACAGTCCACCACTGCATTACGAGCCTACGACGGCCGTTCGGCTCAACCCCAAGGTCTTTTAGCCAATGTCCCTGTCCAGCTGGAGGGTAAAACCGTGCTCATTGACATTGAGGTCATCAATGCCCAACTAGACTATAACCTTTTACTTGGTCGCAGCTACATGTATGCCATGCGGGGTATTGCCTCATCCGTATTTCGCACCATGCAGTTCCCCCATGAGGGACGCGTGGTCAAGGTTGACCAGCTCACCTATTACGATCCCAAGGCCCCCGCCACACCTGAAAATGTTCTCCCCATGATTAAACAACCTGTTTGTGGTGCAAATACCTCATTCATTTCCTCAGTAGAACCCGGACTTTACTCCGAGGCACCGATGACCTCTACATTCTAGTCCATTCCACCACCGTCACCAGAGACCCACGTCGCGAACCTTTGCACCCTTTCACAAACACCCGGTAATCAACCCTCCTTGTTACCCAAACCACCATTGGTCCCTAGTCACATTGGGGTTACACCCATCCACACAATCGCCTTTCTATTTCCTCCTTCGGGTGTAGTAAGTGCCCCGGTTATGGCTACCCTTAGTCTACCCGGGTTAACATTGGGATTACCCATGTGGTATATTTCGCCTCCTGTTCCACCGCCGACACCAAATGTCATCCTGCAACCAGTGCAACCCATTGTTACTTCTACCCAACCACCTCCCGGTATCAATACTCCTTCGTCATCGACGAATCCCCCTCCACTCATCAGGCCCACTGGGGGCAGAGGCCCACAACCATACACTGTAGTACCCCCACCCAAGGCAGTTAAACCTCCCCCCGTATTCCATGCTCCTCCCAAATGCTCGTTGTGTGATGAGTTAGGCCATCCAACCCATCAGTGCCCACAATTACCTGCATTACAGGAACACATGCAAATGTTGGACGACGACCCCAACATCCCGGTGGTCAAACTCGATCCAAACCCCATGCCTCGTGACAAATCACTGCGTACCAACCACCCATGTGCGATATGCGGTATTTATGGCCACTACTCCCACAACTGTCCTGACATCCTAGATTACAGAGCAGCTCTCTACGAGATGAATAATTTGGACCTTGAGATGGCACCCCCTACTATCGAGGAGATCTACCCTCCCGCATCATCCTCATCCGGAGAGATTAACACCATTTATATGATCTCTTCGACTACCACTTTCAAACCAGAACCCCTTGATTTGTGGTCTGACTACTTCAATACTGACAAGCAAATTTTGGAAACACTCACTACACCCGACTATCCTTGGGACGATATGCATCATCGCTCCTATTTCCTCCCAGAGGCGTCTACATCCACGGCATCTGACCAGCTATCCGTCGAATCGAAAGATTTCATACCCACTAAGGTCGATTGGTTAAAGGACCCCATCCCAGCACTGGCTGCCTTCGAAGAAGGGAACATGTCCAACATTTCCACCACACATGGGAAACCTGAGCTCATCTCACTGGGTGCATCTTGCACTCAAGCGGAGACCTAGGCATACAATTTTTTTTTTCAAGAATTTCATGATATCTTTGCTTGGTCCTATACCGAAATGCCTGGTCTTGACCCCGCCATTATAGAGCACCACATTGAAACATGGCCTGATGTCCCCCTTGTTCGTCAGAAACAGCGACCCATTCATCCTTCCAAGCTCTCCGCTGTTAAAGCCGAGGTCAAGAAACTTCGTGAAGCAGGATTCATTTATCCTATTCCTTATACGACATGGGTTTCAAACCCCATTCCCGTCAACAAAAAACAAGGCACCCTTAGAGTATGTACTGACTTCCATGATTTAAACCGCGCTTGTCCCAAAGACAATTTCCCCACGCCATTCATTGACCAACTCATTGATGCGTGTACGGGACATGAAGTCCTATCTTTCATGGACGGTTTTTCCAGATACAACCAGATTCAGATTCATAAGGAGGATCAGTATAATACTGCCTTTACTACCCCATGGGGCACATTTTCCTATCGTGTCATGCCTTTCGGCCTCAAAAATGCTGGTGCCACCTTCCAATGGGCCATGACCTATTGTTTTCATGACTTGGTCCATATCCTACTGGTCTATCTTGACGACCTTACAGCTCGTTCCCAGAAACAATCAGACCACCTTAACGACCTCCGGCAAGTTTTCCTCCATTGTCGCAAATATAAAATCCGCTTGAACCCACACAAGTGTGTCTTTTGCATTCCTACAGGCCATTTATTGGGTTTCATTGTTTCCCAGGATGGAATTACTGTTGATCCCCTGAAAGTCAAAGCCATCTTAGACCTTCCCTCTCCATGCACGCTTCGGAAACTCCAAAGTTTGTAGGGGCGATCCAATTTCCTTCGTCGCTTCGTGCCTGATTATGCCACCAAAGTTCACGGTTTCTTACACCTACTTCGCACCCACATACCCTTTGTTTGGGATGAGCAAGCAGACACAGCATTCGAAGCCCTCAAGAAAGCTCTCAGACAAGCCCCCTTGATTTCCCCTCCAGATTTCTCTGAGGACTTCACCCTGTACGTCTCGGCATCTGAACATGCCATGTCCGGATTCTTGGTCCAAGAAGATGCCTCTCACCAAGAACATGTCATTTATTACGTCAGCCAGACCTTGTCTGGCCCACCCCTACGTTACCCATACGAGGAAAGATTATCCCTAGCTGTAGTCTTTTCCATCCAAAAATTATGACACTACATTCTGCTCGGTCATACCACATTCGTCGCCGACTCCAACCCTATGGTCTATCTCCTAAACCGGCGGCTCCTACAAGGCCGTGTTGCTAAATGGGTCATTATCCTCCAGGAATATGACCTCACGTTCAAAACTCCCAAGAGCACCAAAACCCTCACGCTTGCCCATCTGATCACTGACCTCCCATCCTCTTCGTCATCACCCGCTATCCAAACGGATTTGATTGACGATCACATCTTCATTATTTCGTCTAACGACCCATGGTACGGTGACATCCTAGTTTACCTCCGCACGTAGAAATTTTGACCCCACATCGATCGTGACGGACGCCGTCGGATACGCCACCACGCCCCCCGATACCTCTTATTAGGGGATGTGCTTTATCGACGCGGCGTTGATACCATCCTATGACGTTGCCTATCCCATAGTGAGGCAGAACAAGTCCTCAATGATTGTCATAGCGGGTACCTGCGGAGGCCATTTCTCCGGCATGGCCACCGCCCAAAAGATCATTCATGCAAGTTACTTTTGGCCCTCATTCTTTACTGATTGCATCACCGCAGTCAAACATTGCCAAAATTGTCAACTTTTTGCCCCTAAAGAAAGAACCCCACCCACCCCCCTTCATCCAGTCGTTATTGCCGGACCATTCTGCAAATGGGCCATTGACTTCCTTGATTGCAATCCCACATCAGCCAACGGTCACAAACATATTATTGTGGCCGTCGATTATTTTACCAAGTGGGCGGAGGCAATGCCAACCTACAATTGCACAGCCGAAACCGCAGCACGATTCTTTCTCAACCATGTTATCGCACGTTTTGGAGTGACAAAGCAACTTGTATCAGACCACGGCTCTCACTTCGAAGACGCCGTCTGGAAAGAACTATCCACCTTACTGAAATTTGAACACCATTTCTCCTTTGCCTACTACCCCCAAGGAAATGGCAAAGTCGAAGCGATAAACAAAATTTTGAAAACAATCCTCCAGCGCACTGTAGACAAACACAAGTCAAATTGGCACCACATGCTCTTCCCGACACTATGGGCATACTGCACATCGACTAAAACTGCCACCGGTTTTACCCCTTTCCACTTAGTTCACGGTGTCGAATCTGTCCTCCCCATTGAGTGCCAGATTCCAACCTTACATATGGCCGTTGAACTCCTACCGGAAACTGCCCCGATTGAGCAACGCTTACTACTCCTGGAGCAGGCCGATGAAGATCGGCGCACGACCCTTCAAAACATGGAAGCGGCCAAGAATCGATCCAAATTGAATTATGACAAACATGTCCACCCAAGAACTTTTTCCGAAGGGGACCTTGTCCTCACCTACGATCAGGCTCATGACAAAATCGGGAAAGGAGAGTTTGTGTCCATGTGGCAAGGCCCATATATTATACACTCTTGCCTCGGACAAGGGGCATACATTTTGACCGATTCAGAAGGAAACCCCCTTCGCAACCCACGCAACGGGTTGTACCTCAAACGATTTTACCCATAATACCGGATGGACACCACCGTCCATTGAAGAACTTCATTATAGTCCTTTCCTTTTCCAATTTTCACTGCTTAGATTTTTCGGGCATTGTTCCCATGCCCCGTCGTCACCTCGGTTTGCGTGCCGCATCTGCCATTCTCTGTTTTTGACAGTCTTTATATCATCGGATTCAGTTTTTCGCGCTCGTGATGACGCTTGAGATCATTTCTCGCTCTCACCTCCAGATTTTTTGGGCATTTTTTCCATGCCCCCTTGTCGCCTCGGTTTGTGTGCCACATCCGCCGTTCTCCATGGTTGACAATCTTTATATCGCCGGATTCAGTTTCCCGCGCTTGTGATGATGCTGGAGATCATTTCTCGCTCTCACGCCCATACTTTTCAGCCATTTTTTCAAAAATGCCCTCTCATTGCCTCGGTTTGCATGCCACAAAGCCGCAGCCCCCTTTGTGACAATCTTTATGTCACCGGATCCAGTATCCCACACACATGATGACGCTTGAGACCTTTTCTCGCTCCCATCTATCCATTTTTGTTCGGTATAATTTTATCCCTTTTTCAGGCCGAGCAATCCCTTTTTACGAAAAAGGCACTTAGGGAGTTTCTGTTAAGCTCTTTTCTAACTCCTAAAACAATGAAAAGATCGCCGAGCAATCTTGCTTCCTTTCATGCTCGCTAAACGTATCTGAAAGGGCGTCTACCTGGTATAAGTTTACCCCTTTTCCGGACCTCGTAGACTAATTACGAAAAAGGTATACTCTAGTCACATCGACTAGAAGAGTTCTCCATCTGCATCATTTTATGCTTTTTCGGGCCTTGGAGACTAAACTTACGAAAAATAACACCAATGGAGTCCACTTACCGCTTTCAGACTCTCTAAACATGAAAGCGACCATGAGCAATCACCATCCTGGGCTCGTAAAACCAACAGGACAGTAGTCATAACCACTGCAGAGTCTTCTTATCGTTTTCAGACTCCTTAAAAATGAAAGCACCAATGAGCACGAACAGTCCTGGGCTCACACATCCACAAAACTGTACCATTAAAACTACGAAGAAGGACCCAATGGTGCTTCTCGGTGCCACAATAGATCACGTCTACTCATATGGCAGATTCCCTCATTTCGGTCGCCTTTGTTCAGAGTATTCTGCATTATGTCACCCTGAGAACCCCTCGACAGCACCCATCAGCTTGATTCCCCCATAGAGTCAATACATACCCTTCAGTCCTTAAAAGCAATGATCCTCACACCTATAAGTCAGTTCCCTACGCTGCTAGGTCAACCATGTCATCATGCTCTGAACAAAGGAAGTTTGAGTCTACCCACTATATGACCCCAGTTACTTCCCATCCCCACAAGTATGTCAGTCCTACCATCAGTACTACAATACTTCAGTTCTACACCTCGCGCTCCTATCAAGGAAACATCATTACCTTGTTAGTTTCCGGTCTCCCTCTGTCGACGAAAACCAAATTTATTCCAGAGGATAGACCTATAGGTCCCTGTGTCTTGGACTCATCACCATTTATGATGAGTACCTATGAATCATTTCGAGAAGAGTCCTCAGTGCTTCTCCAAATGGTTGTTTCTCACATGCTCGACTTCAACACCTTGATCGCATCGTTGAGACTCGCACAGGGCATTGGTTCGTTCACTTTGTTGGGGCCAAGGTCGCAGCTATAGTAAAAGCTGCGAATTTTGGGAAAAAAGCACGAGTATGAAAGGAAAGTGCTAATTTTGGGACAAGCACTAAGTTTTGGGTAAGAAGGAGACGGTGCGCAGTACGGTGCCAGATGGATGATCTCAGCACAGAGCACGGACCGGAAATTGCGGAGCTCGCGCGCACGTCATCGAAGAATGAAGGTGGCTCAGCTACCATAATAAATAAGGTGATGGAGTAGAAGGCTTAGCTACCCTCATTTAAAGGCTTAGTACAGAAGTTATGGTTGCTCGGATCAAGGAGGAGCAACGGACCAGAGCATTGAAGGCGAAGGACGATCGCCCATACCCACAATCTGCGCCGGAATTCATGGAGCCTGCAGGAAGCGGCGACGTGACTGCAAGCGGCGCCTACAGTACACCTAGCCATGTGCGTGGTTAGGGTTTTTGGGAATCACTGTTGGGAAAGGCCCACAGTTTTGTAAAGGTGTGACCGTCAGGGCTACCTATATAGATGAATCACTGTAATGGGTAGAAGGGTCTGCTTCTTCTTCTTCTTCTTGTTCTTCTTCCTCCCTTTTTGAAGAGTTAGAGAGTTAGATGCTAGACTGTTAGAGAGTCAGTCTAAAGGGATAGATCATGTGTTGATTATCCTTCACTGTAAATTCTACCTGGTGCGTAGAACTAGAGAGAGGAAATTGGATAGCCGAGGAGCTAATCCCTGAGTTGCCAGACAGTCTGTGTCGACGTCTGTGCCTTTGTAATCTCCATAGAGAGGAGACAAGCTTGAGAAAAGGGCTCCCAGCTGTGTGCGTGGAGTTTCCTGTAAGTTCTAGGCTGCAGCTGTGTGCGCAGCATATTGTATAACTCTATCATTTTCTGGTTAATCTAAGACTCCTGAGGACGTGGTTTTCCTCGAGGAGATGAGCTTCACTTATATCTTCTTGTTATAATGTTTGTGTGAATGATAACTATTCCGAGTTCATTATTTGTGTATGCAAGACTTCTGTCTTATCTTTGTGACTGTTTGAGCGGGTTGGAAAGGTCCCTTGATAACTATAAGTATCTTAAGTACTAAAGAGGTAGTAACGCTCAGTCGCTGCGGCGAGAGCAGACTGCGTTACTGCGCTAGACGCGAAGGGCGAGGAAGTGTTTCGCGCGTTGACCCAAGAAATAGTTGCCTGCTGCGTTGGAAAGGAGAAACTGCGCAGTAGACCTGCCGAGGAAGGGACCCGCGCAGCTGCGCCGAGCGGTCTGCGGGAAGGTCCGACCGCCATTTCGCAGGAACCATTCAAGGACAAGCTATCTCCGCGTCACCCCGGTTAAGGAAACTTGATTCCTTAACCCCCCCATAGCCACTTCGGGTGAGACCTCGAGCTGCCGCGCAGCTCGTTGCCGAGAGGGCCAGTGCGCCAAGGGGTTTTGTTGCTGCGCTTCATTAAAACCCGGGTCTGCCCAAGAAAGCAGCCAACACACTTATTAGTCAAAGACCCCGGATACCATCTGACTCCTCCACATTTGAGAGTCTACCTATGGATACAACCAGTTACACTTTTTCTATAGATATCCGGGTTGCGCATGGCGACAGTATTTAGATGTACACCAGTTTTATACTCCCTCGAGTATACAGTCACATATACTTCCCAGAGATGGCTCACACTCATTACGTCCCTACAGATGTTGGACACCATCAGTTTCAGCAGTTCATCAGTTATTCCAGTGTATCAGTTATTGAGATCAGTCATGTCATGATCATAAGTACGTCCCAAAATAATGTACCCTCTGGACCATTATGATGTACCAGTATATTTTTTATGTATTAGATCCCCCTTCTTGGGACTAATTGTTATGTTTATGTCTTGATACGAGCATGGGTATGCCCATCTCGTCCATTATCAGAGATTATCCCTCATTCATATTGAGGCCATGTAATATTTGTTTATTTTTTGTAGCTTCCATGGGACGCGGATCCAGTCTCCAATCGGTCTTTTCTCCTCCCCAAAACCCCAGAAAAAAGACAAAAGAATTATGATGTCTATCGGCCATACGATGAGCTCCTGCCCTCACACATCAAGGGGCAATCTGTTAACACCTAAAAAGTGCTCACTAGCTCATTCCCTTATTCACATTACCTATTTGTCCACTTTTCCACCATTTGAGCCTCTGAAGCCAACAAAAGGTCACCAAAAGACCTTAGTACACCCCTTTTCCCACTTAAAAATATTATTTTTCATAAAAAAGCACAAAAAACCCTCAAAAAGGGTCCAAATTCCCAAAAATATTAAAAAGGGAATACAAATATTAATTTTATTCAAAAAAGGAAAAATGAGGGAAAAGTACCTAAACCATGTTGGTCAATACCATTGGTTTCCACAAAACCACAAATGGTATTCCCCACCACCAAAACCTATAAAAAGGTGGTAGGGGCTCCTCATTTCACATCCATCCATATTCCTATCCTCATGCTGCCAAAATCTCCCTTGAGTATTTGGCCATTGTAGCAACCTTGGAGAAATGACCCATTGGAGATTGGAGTTGCTCACCATTGGAGCCATTCAAACAACCTTCATCACTTGGAGGTATTGTTCTTGCAAGCATTTGCTTGCCCCATTGTCAATACAAAAATTATTTTTTATCTTTCTTGTTCTTGTTCTTTAATTCAAAATGCACATGCTAGTTTAGTTTAGTGTAGATTTAGTTTATTGTTATTTATTTCTATTGAAACTGTTGCTACTAGTTAGCAGGTGCCCATAACACTAAGCTTGGTTGCAAAACCAAGCCAACAATGCCTTACCCATGAGTTTTCATTCAACTCAAGGATAGCCTTGTGCTTGCAATTCAATGAGGAGGCTTGTATGGTATGGGGTTTGGTTCACATTGTAAATCCACTGACTAAGTTGCTATTCATAGGAACTATAGACAAAAAAATTTAGAAACTTCTTTAATTTCATATCATGGAGTTCTTATATCAATATTTGGAAGTAGAAGCACAAGACGTGAAGATCACTTTTTCCATTAGAGTTCGTCAGGAACATGCAAGGTTGTGTGAAAGATATTACTATTTTGAATTGCATTAGGGCCTAATCCCTAGTGTTTCACCCCAAACCATGGTTTAAGTCTCGATACCGATACCTCATACACTAATCCTTAAAATTATGCACATATCTCTTTCTTTAGGTAAAAATTTAGGGTCCATGTGGTGGTCAAATGCTATATCCATGATCCATGAGTAATATAATTAACAATTATCTACTAAGAGCCTAGTTTTTATGCCATGGTTAGGCAGTAATAACCATTCATCATGCGACAATACTTGAAATTGTGCCCTTATTAGACTCATAGATGAAAAACTCCTTCTACATGTATTGTGTGTGATTTAGAGCCCTACACATGGCACAATGATTCTTATAATAAAAAATTATGGCATAAGACCCTAGTTTCCATCCCCAAACCATGTCCTAAGCCTTGACACCAATCCCTATCATGTGTAGCCAAAATATTTTATTGATGATTATCACCAAATTGATCTAGGTCTGAGGAGGTTCTTAAAATATTACCTTGTGCTCAATATGACATGTTAACAAGAAAGTCTCACTAAGGATGGTGTGTTCTAAGAGCTCAATTTTCATTCTACATTATTTCATTTCATCGTGGGTGTCAAGTCCATTCAATTCTCATCATTTTTACTAGGTTGGTTGTGATAATTTTTTTGAATTTATGAAAGGTAAAACAATATATGACCAAGCAAGAGGCTATGCTAGAAATGAAAAAAGTTTTTGAAGTTTTATGCAATTCAGTAGAAAACTGGAAATGGGATGAAGGAAACTAAGAGGAAACAATGATTTTTATAATGGGAAGAGGTTTCCAAAGTTTGAATATTGTATAGCATTTTCTTGTTTTGTTTTCCTATTGTTTATTGAAGTTTATTAGTTTTAACCAACGATAATTCCTTTAGTGACTTTATAGGCACATATCACATTTGTTGGTTGTGAAAGTATTGCATGTATGTATTATTTCAACAACTTGGAAGAGGCTACTTATACCCCATAGTGTTTATTTAAAAAAGAGGGGAACTTAAATGCTATGCTTAAAATCTTCTTCTTTTTTCTTTTTCTTTTTTTTCTTTAGCAAGTTGTTGTAAAAGATATATGTTAATAATTGTTTGATCTTTGTTTTTTTATTTTTAATATAATGTTTATTTAACAAATGTATTTTTGTTATGTCTAGGTTGCAAGATGTTGTCCACATTGAAAAACATATCTTTGGGTATTTGGACCTAGACCTCGTGGATTCTTATCACGAGCTAGCAATTGATCCTTGTCTAATCAAAGTAGGTGAGACCTTTCTTCCTATTTCTTCAACTTTGTATGAATCCCTATAAAAATACATTAATAAGTGAAGGTTAACAATTAGATATGGTTAAAGTGTTTTATGTCTAAAAAATATATGAAAAAAATGCATTTTATTAATAACTAAACATCATCATTATTATTATACTTATTTTTTTATATACTATAAATTTATATTTATATATATAAGTATATGCTTTTGAATCAACAATTACACTAATGTATTTTTTTGGGTAAGAATAGTAAAGGAAATTGATACATTTTCTTACTAAATTGATCTAATTTGTAAAGCTAAAATTAATGTAAGTAAAAATATATAACATATGTATAATGGTTTAAATTGATTAATACGAATTTAAGTTTTAGGTTGTATAAAATTAAAAATAAATTAAACCAAACGCATTAAACAAAAACAAAACAAAAGAACATTTTCTACCAAACTAAACCAGATGAAAAGTTTGGCGCCAATGCAGAAAGGAGAAAGGAGGAAGGGACTTTGAGATTTGGGATTTGGGAAACAATGCTAAGTGGAGGAAAGGATTTTGATTCCAATGCAATCCACCCAATCTATAATTTCACACTAGCATTTGGAATCCCTTTTTATGGAGGTCGGCGAAGTCCAAAAATTAGTCACAATTTTTTATTATTATTTTCAAATTGGTGCCCTAGGGATTTGTATAATTTTTTTTCCTCCAAGTTGCAGGATCAGGAGTTCATGACTTGAAATCCCATGTTTGTGATGGTAGATTCCTCGATATTAGAATCCCTTGAGAAGATGATACAAGGTCTGTCCTTTATTCAGAGTTCATTCACAGGGTTTTGATTCCTTGGTTGTGGAAGCCCTCGAGAAGATGATACAGGGTTTTGATTCGTTGGCTATGCTTTCTCTAAAGGTTTATGTCCTCTCCCGAGTTCAAGGTGCATAATGTGTTAGGCACCAAAAAGGGTATGCAAAAAATTCTTAGGGCTAGGCAAGTTTTCATTTATGCATTTCTCAAATTTTTGGATTTAAATTGTATGCAAGTTATTTTTTGAGTAAATACTCTGTCCATCCAGAAATTTTTAAATTGTATGCAAGTTATTTTTCAAGTAATACTCTATCCATCCAGAAATTTTAGGATTTAAATTGTATGCAAATTATTTTTCGAGTAAATAATCTGTCCATCCTTTGAGTGAATCAATTGGTTAACAACCATCTAATTCCCCGGCTTATTGATGAGGTCAATAGCTTTTTCCACAAATTACGGTTCCTGGAAATTTTCGTTAGCTTTGGATCTATAAATAGAGAAGATGTTGCAAGATCAACCGCATTACAAAGAAGGCGAGGCTATGATCTGGAAAAGAGGAAATAGAATATAAGTGTTAGACAATATTCTCACTTAACTTCCTATTTGTGCTTTCCATTACTTCATCTAAATTATCCAATACCGTAACCATACCATTTTACAATCTGCAAAGCTATGTCCATCATTTAGTGTTGAGTTTGGAAATTTTTCTTTATTTCATGGATCTTTCGGAGTGAGCGACGTAAGGAGCGGAGGTCATAACAACCATTCAATTCCAATTTGAATCGACAGATTTAGGATCTACCATCAACATCGGCAGTTCCATCTTTAATTTCTCTTGGTCGAGTCCCCGCCAAAGGGTTTAGCTTGTCCGATCCGATCTGATCAACAAAAACAAATGAAATCATGGGAAATAAGGAGCATTAACTGCACCTGAGGTGTTATGATAGCTGCCTATGCCTGATTTGGCTTTTCGATCAGGCCTGGAATTTCAAATCTTTTCTGTAGGTCAAATCAAAATTCTATGACGATTTTGTTTTTCCTAGTTATAATGTTATTGATGCTTCTTTTAGTTATAACATGAGATGCCTGTAGTGCTCTCTTATTCTATATATGCATGCATGAGCCATTCCCATTGATTATTTGTGCATAAATTATATCCACATAATTCTTTTCTTCCTCCTAGCATAATGGTTTGGGTGTGAATTGTAATTGACATTTTTTCTATATAGATATCGAGTTCTTGAATTTTAGTAATTATGTACAATAATATGCTATGTTTGGGTCCTTTGATTATCATTCTTGTTTGTAAGTCCAGTTTGATCTCTTTGACACATTCTTTGCTCCATCAAACTTGTCACTTTATCAATTTTACCTATTGTTTTAAAATTTCGAATCGTTAATCTTCTCAGTTTTTCTTCCATATGTTAGGCCGTCAAATGATAGAGCATACAAAGAGGCTAGTTGAAGAAAGGTTCACAATAGTTGGTGGTTACCAATACGATGCTGAGGTAGGCTATTATTTATCAACTGAAGACATTTGTAACCTTTTAACTGGAGTGGTAATGGCAGGAAGTACGCTAATATGCTATTGGTGATAGTCAGACTTCTTGAAATCATAATTTGCAATCTGATCCTAACCAAGATTTCTACTGTAAATCTGAATATTATATTTTCATATTTGAATGCAGGTTGTATATGGCGATACAGATTCAGTTATGATACAGTTTGGTGTACCAACTATAGAGGAGGCCATGACAGTAGGGAGGGTAGCCTCAGATTATATTAGTGCTACATTCACAAAGGTACCATGTAAACAATTTTAAATATCTGTGAAACCTCTGGAGTTATTACTAATGTTTGTGTAACACTAATAGTGTTTTCATATTGTTAGTGCTAAAGTTAGCTCTCGACTACAAGAGGGCCAAGCTTACCACATCTGAAATACTAAATCTCAGCATGGGCAATCACAATAAAAACATTATTGATTAGGAATCCATATCTAAGACCAGTTAAAACATAACCGCACAGTATATTCAGATTGAAAACAGCTAAAACTTAGCACAAACTGATAGAAAATCAAGTTTACAGAGAAAATATAGAGCGAAAGGTCTCTGCCTTCAGTTTATAATTTTATGTCTCATTACAATTCTCACACAGCCTCTCGGCTAGAACTTTCCTCCCCCCTACAATTGATTTTTTTGTTCATTATATAGACAGTCAGCTATGATAGAGATCAAATTCTGCCTCTGTTTGAAGGTTGATTAGATACCCGAGAATATTTTACTGCCCCTTATTTTCCTCCAAATGGAAAAACCCTGCGTAGAAATCAGTGGTAAATGGTTCATCTGATGAAATCGATCCTCTAACTGTTGATTAAAATCAGGAATAAATTTATGAATATCCATCATTTGACCACCTGTCTTTAGATATGAGATTGATACTAATTTTGGTACTCTAAATATGGAATATCCCTCTTTCATGCTAAAGTCAATCCTATATCTCATATACTTTGCCACTTATCATAGGTCCTCAAACTCCTGTAGCTGCCTTCGGGCCTTGAAATGCTGAAACTAATTTTTTGGTCACTACTAACTTCGTGCCTCTGTCACCTGTATGTTCCCTCTAAAGCTGCCAAGTGTTCAATTGAATAATGGTAACATTCTTTTCCATGAACCATACCATTCTTCCCCATGCTTTGTCAAAATAAAAATAAAAATACTTTACCTTCAGATTTGGCATATATTTTATTTCAACTAAGATTTCAAATGAAAAGTCCTTTCGTAGAATTTGAACAGAATGTAATTTATTGTTCTAGAGAGAAAGTATTAGACTGTTCAGCTATAATCAAACCATCCATACGGTTTTCTAAGTGCATAAATAAAATCTACGCCATTTTTACATAATTGTTGGCCTTCATTTGATACTTGAGTGTTTTCCATGCATCAATTTTACAAGCCCGCTCTGTGTGAAAGGAAAATGTATTACTTGCAATTCAAACAAAGAAAAACTCCTCCCATCTGGTGCGTCATGATTATAAAGGCCAGACAAACGCCATCACAAATTAAATACACCTCTCGTGGATGCCTTTGCTTCAGCATTGATGCTTAACACCGGTGCATTAAGAAGGTTGACACTGTGAATCTTACATACATATTCTAGGTGCTTGGTTTGTATGAGACAAATATCCCACATGTCATAGAGAGACTTCATATTTCAAACTATTGAAAAGTTCATCCGATGCATAGTGAAAGGCTCAACATTTGGACCTGGGCATTTACTTGTTAAGCACTTAGTACGATGGTAAGTTGAAACCATAATATAGGAAAGGACAAGAGACCTTATTTTACTTTTCTTTTTTAAATGATAAAATTTTATTCCCTTTAATGGCCATGTGATCATGAAAAGGATTATGGGTAAAAAGTATTAAGATGTGCTAAGCCAAATCATAATATTTTTTAATATAAATTATTAAATAATAATTTCACTTTTTCATTAAAACTATTATTCAATAATTTTAAAATAAAAACTATTATTTAGGAAAAGGAGTAAAGAGTTCATTCAACAAATCTTGACATCAAGGTTTGATACCAGGTAATCTGGCCAATTTGACGCAATTTCAGAAGATTAGGAAAATTTGACGCAGGATAGTGACAAGAGTGCAGACTTTAGGGGAATCAATTTTAGGGAAATTTCCGATACCAACACATATCACTTTTTCCCTTCAAAACTACATCTCTTTTGTCATTCCACTTTCAATAGCTCTTTGCAAGTATGCATGTGACAGGATTATCAGTTATGTATTTTTTTGTATATGAGATCTATCTGGTGTATCTTTTGCTTCTAACTAGTGCAATGTTTTTCATATGCCCTTATACAGCTTATTAAACTAGAATTTGAAAAAATATACTACCCATACTTGTTGATCAGTAAGAAAAGATATGTTGGGATGTTGTGGACAAAGCTAGATGCATATGACAAAATGGATACTAAAGGTGACAAACTTGATTTCTTGTTTCAAAGATGGATGTTGTGTTTTTTAAAGCTCAAAGTGCTTATAGAAAGATGCATATGTTTGATGCTTCCTTAATCATTAACTATTCCATATCAACAGGCATTGAAACAGTGTGAAGGGACAACTGTCTATTGGTGAAGAACTTGGTTACAAAGTGTCTTCACAAAATAATGATTGATCATGACATACCCAGTGTAGTGCAGTATGTCAAGAACACTATTTCTGACCTGTTAATGAACATAATGGATTTGTCACTTTTGGTGATAACTAAGGTGAGAACAATGAATCATTCTGCATGTTTATGACCAAATTGTTGGACTATTTTTTATCACAAGGTTGAAACTAATGTTTATACAAGTTACAAGAATATTACGATAGCATCTCAGATAACCATAGCAGAGAGCAGATTTATTTCTACAGCATGGGAAACAAAATGAATTTCACAATCTTGCAAGAAATACTTAACCATTTATATTTCTTGTTGGGAAAGCCTGAACAATCATGAGTGGTTCACTCCTTGAATATGTCTCTTGCTCTGAAGTTTCTTTTTGAAGGACCTGCTGTATTACCATAAGACAGGTGGATATATTTGTGTTCTATGCTTGCAGAAAATTGAATATTAGATTATTGAAAGAGTAGAATCCTAAGATTGGATCTGGCCATTTGGCACTATTTTATTTTTCCCAAGTAATTTAAATCCCATTTGAAATGTCACTAGCCTGAGATTGGATTTGGCCATTTGGCAATATTTCATTTTTCCCAAGTAATTTAAAACCCATTTGAAATGTCCTTGGCTTTCCGAAGGAGGAAATTCCAAGTTTAAATGTTGATTGATGTTAGCAGTAGCAGATTAAAAGGACTGTCTCCATTAGTTGACACTCCTTGGTGAGCATCCTTTGGTTACCCACTAGATTCAAGTGTCCTTTGGAAAAGTCATCCTTGGTGAGCAAGGTTGACAGCCATGAGGAATTAGTGGAATTGCTTGAATGGGGTTAGTAATTGATATTCTTCTCATAAATATTTTCATTGTAATAGGTATCAACCTATACATTACTTTCCTTGAATTTAGACTTTAGAAAATTTCTTCCAGAGAACAATAGACTTGGGTGTTGTTCCACCATTTAACAATAATAAACATTATGGTTACCAAATCTAGAATAATTCTTTGCTGATTTTAGTCATCTAGATAACCATTTTTTGTTCTATGTCATGGCCATGTTAAATTGTCAAATTGACCACCTTTCAGATTGATATTTCTTTTTGAAGTTGGACTCTTTTGATAGGGGTTATGCTTTTTTCACAAAATTTAAGATTTGGAAAGAGTGATTGATATTTCTTTTTGAAGTTGGACTCTTGTTATGTTTTTTTGACAAAATTTAAGATTTGGAAAGAGTCATTCCTAGACATTGCTAGTGTAGCGATCAAACATTGTTTATCTTGCAGATAGATATTGCTCACAAGCACCTGGATTTACTCTTGTATTGAAGAACCTAGGATGCAAAATTGATATTACTGACTCTGGTAAGTGTCTTGGCTATGCAATTGTTTTGATTTTAGATGATTTGTTAACATTGTGTTTCACTAGTCTGATATATTTTCTTAAATTTTCAATCTGAGTTGCAAAATGTGCAAGGTTAATACCACTAATATTTAGTATGCTCACACCTACAACAATATGTATTGAAAAATCAAGAGATATGCCGCTAGTTCAGCTTGGTCCATTATTGAAAACGCATTCTAGTTTAACGTAATGATCTCATCCTTGTTTTGTTTCATATCTTTACAAGAATCCATATATGAACAAAACAACATATATTTTCCATCAGTTAATGACTTATTTCTTTATTGTTAATAATCAATTCTGATATTAAAAATAAACATTCTAGTAAAGAAGGATGGAAAGTTATTTCTTTTTCGATAAATGCTCTCTTAGTTTCTTAGTTGTCAACATTTAAACTTCTAGGACATCCATCCTTTTTCTTTGGAAAATGCTTCCCATGCTTATGTCTATTTTTATTTAAGATGTTGTATGCTCTCAAGAATTTAGGTGGACTCCCAGCTTGTGTCCTCCAGGATGAGTGAGAACATAATTTTCTTCATATTATGTACTATTCTATTCTAGTAGACTACTCAAAGAAAGAATTTCCAAGCATTTTCCAGTGTCTTGCAAATAAGATAAGACATGTGAGTAGGTCTAACAAAGTCCAAGTCAGTGCAGTAGTCCCTGTTTAATTACCTTTCAAACAACGGAACTAAACCACAATAGATGTCAAATCATCAACTTTGACCTAGAACTTAGAAGATAAATACTTGGGTTATATAGAAGAAAATATTTCATGGACAGTCGTGATACTTATCTCACTCTTAAATGCATTTTGCATAGACTGCTTTCTCAATAGCACAATGAACCTTCATGCAAATTTATTCTTGAGATTTAACATTTGAAATATCTTACTTTTATTCTAAATTATTCTGAAGATCTGGTACCAAAAGTTACTACATTTCAAAGACCTCACTTTGTTGTATTTCCATTGGCATTGATTGCATTTCAACAAAACTAAGTCTCGTGTATACTTTGTTATGTCTGTTCTATGGCTTTAATTACAGAAACTGAGGCAATGACCATTTTAGGTAATTTTTCTAAGCAATATACTTATTCAATTTACAAATCACTGTGACATGTATATCAATATGTGTATCCAATGTCATCTGACTTGGGAATGTTTGTAGATGAAAATGGAAAGGCCCCCCAAAAAACTCCAATATCCTTTAGATTGTTTTTGTTCTTTAATATAGTTAGTAAATTGCATCTCTTGAGCAACCAGCCCTACAAGATTGAGTCTTCCAACACTTTTGGATGCATTTATTACCGCTCTATAAGTAGATTCATTTGGTTGAAAACCCTAATATTTCATTTTATTAAACATCCTTTTTACACCTTCTATCAAGCCTGCCTTTCCATAGCTAATGATCATACTCGTGTAGGTAGCAACATCGGGTTCAAGACCCTTGGTTTTCATTCCTATAAACATCTTTAAAGCCTCATCAATCTTGTTTTCATTTCCAAATGCATAAATGGAAGCATTGTATGCAGACACGTGAATATCCAAACCAATGTCTTTTAATTGTTCATAGGCCTCCAAAGCCTCCTCATGCATTTTTACCATGGAATAAAGAGTCACTATCAATGCTTGCATACTATGGGGGATTCCACTCTCCCGTGCAATCCCAAGTTGATTTACCGCCTCCATTGGAAGGCTTCCTTTCTTCAAAATAGTACCTATGTTTTGTATGTGACATCATCTGGTGAAACCTTCGCTTAAATTTCAGTAGCTTCCCTCAATCTTCCCTCTACTGCATACAGTCTATGTACATTATTAAAAGAGAGATGATCTGTGGGAAGTCCCAATTCCTGCATCTCATTTGCAATTTCAATGGCTTGGCTAAGTTTGCCAATATTTTTGTATATACACATCATCATGGCACAAGAAAATCATTAGCTTCATCCGCTTGCTTTAAGTCATTAAAAATTGACTC
Source organism: Larix kaempferi (assembly GCA_027924585.1). Lineage (NCBI taxonomy): Eukaryota > Viridiplantae > Streptophyta > Pinopsida > Pinales > Pinaceae > Larix > Larix kaempferi. The sequence goes on from BSBM01000004.1 coordinate 2,593,659, forward strand.
TGCCTCACTGATCATACCGACATCTTTGAAAAAATCAATCATACAATTTGTTGCAAAGACTTCTGCACCATCTCCCAATTTCTTCATATTTTCATATGTTTCCTGAGCCTCTCTCAAATGGTCAATATTTCGATATACCTTAATCAAAGAACTATATACTGTCCAGTTGGCTACAAAGCCATGGTTTTGCATTTTTTGAAAGTAATGAGAAACCTCCTCCACATTTCCAACTTGTGCAAATGCATTTATCAATGCACCATAAACAAATTCATCTTCCTCAATGCCCATCTTCAACATCTCCTTATAAATAACCTTTTCCTCCATGGCTCTAGCTAGGTTTCTATTCATGATGATTATAGCACAAAATGATACACAACTAGGCACAAACCATGCTTCCTTCATTTTAATCAGATAGCATTTTTCATCATCTGGTAATTTTGCAGTAGCAAACATATGAATGAGAGAATTATGAGTGCATTCATCATGTGAAACTCCTTTATTATCCATGCTCTTAAACAATTTCCAAGCCTTGTCGTAAAGTTTTGAAATTCCCTAAGCCTTAAGTTTTGAAATCAATGGGATGCAACTTCCTCCTCTGTATTTTCTTCTTCTTGTTGTTAAAATGTTTATGCTATTACTATTATTAGTAGTAGAAGCAACATAATAATCATTTGGCTAGGCATCAGTATGATGAGGTTCCCTAATATCGTGTTGTAAACTAACCCTCAAGGTTTGAATTGAGAATGTGGGTCAGAGTCCAGGGATATTGCATGTTGGGGGAATCATGGAAATAGGGGTAGATGAGAATTTAGATTTTGTCCCAAAACAAAAGGACCTAGCGTCTCTCCTTCCTAAGAGGTCCAATTGAAATGCACATAATGAGATCAACCTATTTATAAGATTGTTGTTTCAAACTAGTTTGACAGTCACATTTTTAATGTTGGCAATCCTAATAATGAGGTCACTGTCAAGTAGCTAGCAGAAATAATGACTGAGGTATGGTTCATGCTTTTTGCTAGACTTCAAAAAAGTTGTTTGAATAGATTTTTGAATAGTTTCTTGTGCTTTTGTTGTTTTCAATAGTGTTGATTTATAGTGCTTGTTTAGTTTCCATTAACCTTCATTAACATTTCATCACAACGGAAGCATAAACTATGCTTCCTTTGTTTTGTGACCAGTCTGCAATAAATCTGCTCCTCAGTTAACATTAGAAGGAACTTGGAGGAACACATAGGAGGATGAGCTGGGTGACATGATTCCAAAGAAGGCCCATATGTTTGATTTCCATTTGTGCATCTATAAGTGTAAAACACAACTCATCTTATAGGCTTAGGCCAAGCCTGTAGATATACATTATTAAACTGTTGTTACAACATTTATATCATCTTTTGCTATCTTGTTTCCATAAGCTTAAAAAAGCTTAAATATATATTTTAGTTATTGTGTAAACATGTTAGTGAATCAGTTCTAATTACTTTACTTATAAAAATGTGATATTTTTTCAAATTTGTAAAATGTTATAATAATAATAACTAAATGTTCAATTTATTCCAGGAGGCCATTGGTCATCACCATCTACTAGGGTTACATTCTGCTTGTGACCTGCTCCACTTGAATGACATGACTTTAAAAGGGATGAGGCCGGGTACTATTCCCAAGCAATTTTGATGGGTATAGCTACACCTCATATTGGGAAGGTAAGCAAAGAAAGTCTACCGTATGTAACCCATTAGAGGAAGTTTCTTGAAGCATTTCCAAAAAAAAGGTGTAATTTCATGCCAATATGAATCTTAGGAATTATAGGTGCTCTACATTTATGTTATATATGAGAATTAAAAAATGAATGTAAGTTGAGATAACACCGATAATTCATAGGATATGCTACTTGGTTGTTTATTCAAGCACGTTTATATACCTGCTGAAACTAATGCTTGGATTTTGGAACATGACAATTATAAAGAGAAAATTCTCAAGTATTACAATGAGAAAAAAATACAAATTAAAGCCGGAGGCTCTATCTTTTGCATAGCCTCCTTTACTAAACCATTTAATTTATTATATATCTTGGACTCCACAGAATTGTTTTTGATTATTTGTTGGCAAATCTTAGGGTTAAAATGTGTCTCTCTTCTTTTTTATGTCCCCACATTTTCACTGTGGCTTAGGGGGTCAGCATTGACCAGCTTGGGAGGTCCACACCATCCAGGTTAGGGCATATGTACCTAAGATGTCATATAAAATCCGCAATGAAGAAAATTATGTTCAGATTGATTTGTTTCAAAGAGGTCTTTAATACTGGCCGATTAGGAAACATGAAATTATATAGAAGGTACGTGCATGTTTTTTAATCAATATACTGGAATGAGTTCCAACATATTGAATCCATTCTCCAAAATTCTCTTTTGAAGGAACATGCGAAACTAAGTTTAGGTAGTAGATTTTTATGTCCCTGGGATTTGCTCAAATCGTAAATAATGATGGTGAAGAGAATTATGATCCAGGAATTTTAATAGGCATGATGCAATCGTAGTTAGAGAACATTTTTAATTACCATAGTTTAGTGTTTAAACATTTATAGGACTACTGCATTATTTTTTGCAAGCAAGTTTACAGGCCTGTTGAAACTAATCCATGCAAGGTAACAATTCCTATGATTGTAAAGTACAACCAACAAGAATAGAAATCTTCCCCTACCAAGTACAACCAACAACCAGCAAACTCATAAATATGCCTTTGTAAGGTACAACCAACACAACATAAAACTATCCCTTTAAATCTATGTAGGATGAATTGAAAAGATGCCCATAACAACAAGGAAGGTGCTCTATCAATAATGATTGGACATACTTCTCTTCTAAGCAATTGTTTGTCACCATTGTCACCATTGTGGAAAGGAAGGTGCTCTATCAACAATGATTGGACATACTTCTCTTCTAAGCAATTGTTTGTCACCATTGTGGAAAGAAATGGTGACGTTGAACCGTTATCCTTTAAGGACCATTATAATTATTTTTTTTACAATTTTAATTGAAATGGCAATAGTCCTTTATGTTGCATCATTAAAATATTTTCAAAATGAAAAGCGGTGACAATATCATAGCGGTTGTCACCATTGATATGTTAATGGAAATATCCTCAATAGTGAGGGTCATTGTAAGGCCTTCATCATATGTCATTGGCAATGTATAGTTTTTTGGTGATGGAGGCCCTTAGGTCCATCACCAAAACTTCATATAAATTGGTGAGGGTCACTATTTGTCACTAATAATCCTTATTAGTGTGGAACATTGAATGTCACCACACCACCTCTACTTTTGGGGACACAACCGTTGGTGACATTCACATTTTGGTGACATCCACCTTTTTCACCATCACTGATGCGATTATGGTGACATGTCTCAACCCTCACCAATGATTGGTCATTGGCCGTCACCATATATGCATCAAATGGTGAGGGTCAAAGCATGTCTATCACCAACACTTCATAATGATTGGTGACGGTCACAACTTGAAATAATCATAATTATTGGTGGCGGTCCTTGAATGTCACCACATACCCCCACTTAAGGTGACGGTGCCTTTGGCGACGCTCAGGTTTTGGTGACGGGACCCCTCTTGACCATCACCAAATGAGCTTATGGTGACATTTTTGGACCCTAACCAATGACCTTTTTTCTTGTAGTGTGGTTATTCGTCTGCAAACACATCGGGGTTCTCTACTTCACATAGAGATCAAATGAATGCAACGTAGAGATTCATTCACACAGAAATCAGGCCACAAATGCACACAACTCTACCTGACAGAAACTCAAAGCACTCTTGATTCAAATGCACAACAAGATTTCTTAAACAAACAGTTCTTTTGCATTCATTTACAGAAAACATAAAAATTTCATTCCCTATAGAATGACCACAAAACCCATGCTGACCAACCAACCCTTAGCTCATTCTACTCTACCCTACTTATGCATTCGACTCTCTAACATAAACTCGAACTGCTCAACAAAACTAACAAACTATAGAATCTGTGATGGTGGGTTTGCATCAATACACAACTGAATTCCCTAACTGGCTTGATCTCCACGCAGGGAGTACCAACTCGCCACTAGTCGTATCTTACCAAAAATAAACAACGCAGCAAATAGTTAATGCATGCGTGAATTAGAATGATAACAGAAAAATAGATCATCCTGTTCACATCAAAACTGCTTGTCCTTATGCTAGTCACAACATGTGACCACATAATCACATTGATAACTCAGCATTGATGCTCCTGCATCAGGAATCAACCACTTCCCCATTCATTTTGACTACTTTTCCCACTAGCTGTATAGGAAAAGTCGGGATAATTCCATGAGGTTTAAAAACATGGTCGTTGAAATATTTTAACATGGTGACAGGATCAATCACATCAAGTGATCCTAAATCCTTCCAACATGATAATGAAATGACGCATGTAGAGGCACCGTCATATACAACTATCCAATGAATCTTGGTGTTTCCAGTTACAACTTGAATCTGAAAAGCAACATGGTATGGGAGACGAGGCTTCCAATTCTCAAAATCAAAAGTGATCACTTGACTATCTATAGGATATAGGGATCCTAAAGCTAAAAGTAAGGCCTTCTTTTGATTTGGACAAGTATGGAGAACCTCAAGTGTAGACATTGCACATGGAAATTGAGCCAAATATTCAACTATACTATAATTCTTAGTAGTGCATGCATTAGGATTGAACATTGCTTCCTTGAGAACACCCTTTGGTATTCTAGTAATAAATAGTTGTCATTGTCAACTTTAAGGGGTTCCTTGCCTTTTGATCTAGACAAATTAGTTTCATAATTATTGTTTCTAGTATGAAGATACAAATCCCATTCACACATGAAAACGTATCCTAGGCCTGAAATGCCCCCTTGAAAGGGGGTTCCCTGATCCCCCCCTTGAGCGACTATGGGGTTTTGGTGAAGACCAACAATCATTTGTTGCTAATGTTGAGGAAATGTATTGGTTAAAATAGAAGTTTGGGAGGACCCTTCTTCTTGATCCAACAACTTTTGTGCCATCTCCATCTTAGGGAATTTATAAGTTAAATGATCTTCCCTGCATAAAAAGAAAGGGAATTTCGTCCTATATTTTTCAATATTTTCTCCACCAGCATTAATGTTGTTGTTTGCATTGTTTTTCCCATTATTCCCATTTTTATTATACTTGTTTTTCTTCCCTCCAGACTATTGGTTTTATTGAGAGTTCTATATTGACAGAATGTCAGAAGGAGAGTTGGGTTTAAGGTTATGTGTGTTCATCTGACTAGTTTCCAGTGAATTTTGATTTATTAAGTTGTTACCTGATCTAACTAGATTTTTCTCAACTGCACCGATCACACCATCAATATGAGGTGTTGGGATGGGTCAGATTTTGTTATAGGAGCATTGGGAAGAATGTTGTACAACATCCTGGATTGGGAATAAACCGAATCCAATCATTGGGCTTTGATAATAGTGTGCTCTTTCGTCTAAACCCCAAAAAGAGCCACATAATTTGCAATAATAGGTTGCAGTGACTTTATGAACAAATCAATAAAGAATTTATCGTGGATTTGAGCCTTTATTATTCTGCGTCTCCTTCGCCATTCATGAATGTTGTCGGAGATATGAGTTGATTTAGGTTGACGAAAATATGTTAACAGCTCGGTTCTAGTTTCATAACGTACTCGGAGCTGAAATTGGTTGAGAAATTTCATTGCAACTGCATTAAAAGATTGAAAAGATGCTTGTGGTAACTCAACGTACCACTTTGCTACTACACCAGTTAAATTCCTTTGGAAAAGACGCAATCGAATAGAGTCATCCATAAAGGAATTGGATGAACACCATAGATGAAAATTCATCACATGGTTAGCTGGGTCTTCCTTGGGTTTACCTTCAAACATAAGGTTGTTTGAGTGAAGTTTTTTGGGTGGGGGTGTCCATCTTCGGTCATGTAGCACTAGATCATTAGTCAAATTTGTAAGATAGAGCAAATTCAAGGTAGCAAAAAATGGAAACTTCGTCTGAGCCGTTGTGTTCCAGGTTCTGGGAGCATTAGCTACATATTGGTTGGTGTTGGCATATGGTTGTCCTAGAATATATGGATTTCTAGGATTGGTGAAAAGTGGATTGGGTTGTCGAAAGTTATGAGTAGAGTGGTGTTGTAAAAATGGATAATTTTTTCCAACAGTCCCTCCCATCCCTCCTAAAGCTTGACTACCTTGTAAGACTATTGTCATAACAGGGTTAGCCACATTAGAACTTCCCACCCAAGTAAAAGGGATATTTACTTAAGTGGAATCCCCCCCCTTGGAAGTCAAGTGTTGATAACCCATTTTACAATTGCAATACCTTATGATACATTTAGTCCAAATGGAATACCAAAAAGCATACCTCCAACAATGTAATGTCCCTAAAAATAGTAAAAATTAAAATTTTTTCCTTTTACTGCTAAGATGCCTAAAAACAAATGATGCATTATAAATTAACTTTAGCACTGGGAAGTTGCATTAATACTTTGTTTGGAACATTAAGAGTTTATGACTTCTAAGCATGATATTTTTATTAGTTTTGTTTTTCTGTAGAAGCGGTACGGTAAAGTAGTTGATGTATCCTTATGGCATGTTTTACAATTGCTAGAATAATACTTACAGTCGTCCTTTTACTTTGATGTTCAGCTGTATGTTGGAAATGTTTACAACGTTTAAACTTGGTACCTTCAGGTATGATGGACTTTGCTAAGGAAAGGTTGAAATGCTTGGGCAACTGGATGTTGATAGACTTACATTGGCAGGGTTTCCGAGGGGCAAGGGGTGAGTAACGGAATTGACTGTATTAACGGAATTTTTATGTATTGTAGGTGTTCCCCCATTACCTAGCTTGAAAATCCCAAAACAAACACCTAGTGCTATGTGTTACAAATGCTAAGGGCTATTACTTGTCAAAAGTATGGGTATGGATGTTTTAAGGGGCATGAACCTAATGTGCTTCCAACTATAGTGATGGGATTGAGTTTTCAAAATAATAAAGTGGTTGTTGAAAATTAAATGCTTGAAAAGACCTTCATGTGGTTTCGAAGCTAGCTAGGTAAGAGGGTTCTTTCCTTGGGCTTCACTTATGTATTGGTCATTTGTTTTGTGGTTTCTGGTTGAGAGGGGTTTCCCCTACTGCATCTGGAAGGAGTGGTGCCCTGACCTAAGCTATGCTCATGGTTAGCGCACTCTGGTTTTCTTCGGGGAGGATATCATGACTTGCTTCGAGGTAATTTATATCTTTCTCTTGAATGTCTCCTTTCCATCGTTTGTAAGTGTTCATTTTGTCCCAGTTTTGACTTCGGGCTTTCCTTTGGTTTTGTTGATAGGTTGAGTAGTAGCTTGCATAGCACTGAATGCTAGCAGGTGGCCGAGACTCTGGGCTTGGCATTGAGAAGGGTAAGTTCAGATCTTATTTCCATACTTACCCCTCCCTGCTTAGAGTTTATGGGGAAGAGTAACAAATGTTTTAAGAAACAAAAGGAACTCGTGATGCCTTTGGCTCACTGTCATTTCTTCAAAGTTCCTATGAGGTTGCTCTTTGGCTAGACCGGCTTCTGGATCGGTTGATGCAATTGCTAAATGCTAGATAAAACTTTTGAGGGTTCTCATGCTGGATGTATTAGTTGGTCATTTCGGTTTTGTGGGTTTATAAGATCCTTTTTAATGGAGATGAAACTAATGCCCTTACTGTATAATTTTGGGACTTTGAAAAGAGTACTAGCGCTTGGGAATATGTCCCCTGTGCTTTCTAGTGAACCAATATGGATAATTAATTTAAGTGCAGGGCCTCTGCATTTTTGAATTATGTAAGAATGGAAGTCTTTATTTGGTCTCTGCGTTTTCTATTGTGGTTCTGCCAGTCTGATGAATGTTTTCTTGGAAATATCTCGCTCTTACTGAGTTGTAGTTAGAACAATGTATTTTCTTGGGAAAAGCTGGGTGTATTCAGACTTCAATGTTTTCATTTATTAATTAAATATCAAGTTTGAAAGTTGTAATCCTTTGATGGGAACTAGGTTGTTCTTAAAAGTTTGTTTAGATAATCTATCCTGGTTTTCATGCTATGAACCTAGTGTTGGTTGTGGAATTTGACTCTTAGACCTGCGCCTCCGATTTTTAGTCTACAGGAATTTTTCATATTGTAAATGATATTGCATTGCTTGGTCTTCATTGTGGATTTGATTATTGATGAAGGATGATGCTAGCCAGGGTTTTCTAAATCGTAAAGCATAGGCATGTGGTTGATATGTGCAACTCCAGAACTGGGTTTGCGTTTAAGTTTCTTTCATAAGTAGCTAATCCTCCTAGTTTAGATATTGGAATAAGAGATGTCTAAGTTTAAGAAATACTGAATGTTAAAGGATGTTGTGTTTTGAGTTATCTTGTAAATGAAACCGTGTCTAGACCTAAATCTGCGATTTTTTCTTTTTAAAAGAAAAAGGGGTGGCAATGGGGTTTGATATCAAGACCTATGTTTTACAAATCTTATTTGCATTGGTTGTCAAGGGAAGAGTCTTGTAATTTAAATGATAGACTTGGAATTGGAAATCAGTTAATTAATCAGGTTGTATAGTATTTGGTTTCCTCTGTTATAGGCATGGATAACTCCACGATAAGATTGAGCTTGCGTTCATGTTGATTCTAAATAAAGATTGTTTTTGAACCCTAGTTCTGGGTGACCCTACAGGTGCCATGATTTCATTTTATTTTTGGTCATAAAGATCTAGTGGGTATAGGTTGGGCATGTGTTGTAATTCGTTGGTTTGAACTTTGGAAGGAAGTCTGAGTTTTGAGAATCGTACAAGGAAATAAGCCACTAGATAAGAAAGTAGAATCGAAAACTATATTATAAGTAACTCAGAAATAAAAATGTGGTTTTAAATGCATATTGTTTTCCAGAAAAATTAGTCAATAATTTAAAGATCGAAATAGTTGCTATGGTTTTCCGCTGACATGAGTGTCTAGCACAGGCTAGCTAGGCTAGCCCTGCTAGATCTCTAGTGGGTTTTGGTTCAAATTCATGGTTATAGTGAAGATAATAGTTATGTTTAAGGGAACCAAAATAATCCTACCGTGTAACCCTGTGAGCCCATGCCCTAAGGCCCTTGCTCTATGGAAGAGATAACATTATAAAGATTTGGGGAAAATACAGTATTGTAAAATAAATCCTAATATATTAATCCTAGCTTCTATTGTAAACTGAAATGGAGAATTGTAGTTCATACCTGGTTATATTGAATCTTAATCCTCCTATGCAACACCTGCACACTCAAACAATAATTAATGCAGAAAGCTTATGGACTTGGCTGACCTATAGAGTGATATTTTAACTGGATAACTTTGGGACTACCATGTTTCTCCCAACCATGACCCTTAGACCATTCCTGGTCTTAACTGGATCCACCCAAGCTGGTTCCAATGTGCAATGAGAGAAGTAGAGGCCCTAGGTTCAACTGCTGGATTAGATCTAGATATTAATGTGGGACTATTTCAGTTCTTGCAGCAACATTCTCCTTATTCTCATAAGAGAATGATAATGAAAAGATCATGATCCTCTCTTAGGATATGGGAGTCTTGAAATATAGCTGTTTGAATAATTATTTAATTTCTTTAATTAAATTAATATTTTTAAAAGATATTTTTACTAAATATCTAGTCCTTGTTAAACTAGGACTTTTATTTGTTTTAACTAGAAGTGACTTTAAATTACTTCTTACATAATAATAAAAATAGTAATTATATATTATACTTACTAGTATTAACAATACTATTTAATAATATATATTAATAGTATGATAATGTAATAGCCATCTATGCATGAACTTTATGAAATATATATAATTAATAATAACATTATTATTAATACTTTTAATAATAATATTAACTTTGAGACCTTTATGCAAGTCATGCACATAAGGCTATTCTTAGTCATTTCATACTTAAGTTATGGTAATTTTCTTTTATTTATTTATGTATCTCTCATGATACTTCTTTTAAAATTAAGGAAAAGGTCCAACTCTTTGGACGGTCTTTTGGTAGGCTTGGATAGGCACCTCTGGGTCTCTCTCTTGCATGTTGGATTCCCTCGTTTAACATGGTAGTTCCCGCAGTACTTCATGATAGATAGAAAAATGATTCATTTAACCAAATTAAATAAATATGATGAAATAGAAGTGCTATTCAGAGTCTTCCTGACTCAACACTTTTGAGACTTGGTAACCCCAAGTGATCTTCAAATCTTTTAACTCAACACTTTCACATGGGCGTTACGCTAGGGCAATTCCAGAGCCTCATGCTCAACACTAGTGCTAGAATGTGGTTGTGAGTAACATCTAGAATATTTAGGTGGCCTCGGATCCGGTATTCGTTTATCAAGTTTGGAGTGCTCCAGGGCTTATGCCCAACACTCAATGTACATCGGGTCTTACACCTAGTACACAATAATACTCCTTCTAGGTACATCAGTGCTTATGCCCAGTACGTAGGTCATCCGTGTGTTTCTGAGTCCATGGTCAACACACCACATAAGTCAATCAAGTAAATCATAACTCTGCATAGTAAGTGACAAAAAAGGTCATCTCAGTATATCAGGGTTTGTACCCAAATCATATGATAAAACATAAGACAAATCATTAGGCTTCCTTGCCCAATATATAATCAATAATGTAAATCTGTCAGGGTCCATGCCCAATACGTAAGTCCACAAAAGAATAATTCATATGTGCTAGGGCTTATGCCCAATAATCAAAATAAACCATATATGTTGGGGCTGTGGGCCCAATATAACATTAGAAATAGTTAGTCCAAAATTCGGGATATTACAAACAGGTTGGAAGGGTAAGCTTAACTGGGGTAGAGTGGAATTAGAAATAGTTCCAATGAAGGGTGGGTTAGACATAGACAAGTGTCCACTATAGGGTGGGAAAGTATGGAAGGGGATAGATGGGACACTGCTTGAAGCAATGGTCATAGATTAACTAGGAGGAATGGTAGCAGTCATAGTTGATAGCTTGAAAAAGGGAATCCAAAGGATAAAGGGTTTGAACTCAGTTGAGTTGATGAACTAGTACCAATAAGTATCATCGAGGAAGGTGGAAACCAACCTGATCCTATTTTGGATGTCGTATTAAAATTAAATCCTCCTATAGAGAAAGTACTAACAGGAGTAGATATATCCCCTAAAGTAAAGACGTGTTCTATATTTTCCATGTTAAATTGTCTAGCCAATGGATTAGGAATGTTGATACTAGCTAACTGGGAAAAAATAGGACTTTGCGATGAGTTCAAAATTCCAGATGGATCTGAGAGGTACTCAACTTCAATGGGACCTAAATTCTCTTCAGGATGAGGAGAATGGAGTCTAGGAGAGTTATGTAACTATTCCTCAATATATCTAAATTATCCTTCGTCAAAATAACTCTCAGACTCAGCTAACCTAGAACTGTTTTCTTCTACTGGTTGTTATGTTTGATGTTCTCGATTTTACTCTTCTTCCCCTTGAGGGGGTGGATTAGAATAATCTAGTATTCAACTCGGTGCAGGGACTTATCTCTATTGAGGAGATTTTCCTTGAATCATTTTGGATTTGCGTAGAGGTGGAGTGGCCATGGTGGCTCATAGAAGACACTAAGAAGGAATTCTACAAAAAATCAAAATCAAACAACACAAACTAAAAAGGTTCTTGAAAGATTTCGAACAACTAAAAAAGGATATGATCTCCCAAATATTAGCCTAGGATGATGAGGACCCAAGTATAATCATTGAATATCTGAGAGCGGTTACCAAGGTTGGGCATGCTTCCCTTCTTACTGCAAGTGTTTTTCCAAACAAGTATGTAAAACACCCTCCAAGAGTACTAATCCTCCAATCACAAGGTCTACTCAAGGTGGTCACAGAAAATCCTCTGCTAACACTTGTGTCACCCTAAAGATAGGATACTATGGCTACCAAACCATAGAAAGCGCCTGGGGAAACATTTGCTGGTCAGAATCATGCATATGGGCACGGTAGCTAAGCCTGAAACTCTACAACAACACTCTATACTGTCGAAAGTCCATGTACACGCAAAATTCTTGGCGGATGCTTGATTTCATATTGGAGGGATATATCCACAAATCAACCTCACATGATCTCATGCTTGACTCCTATGGTAGAGGAGCTTCCCGACACACCCTTACGGTGTTGGATTTTTCTCCCTAACGAAATACACCTAAGTTTTGACAAGTTTGAGTGATCGTGGAGGATTTAAATCACAACTCCCTACCTCCACAAAAATACCTAAGATATTAGGTGCATTTATAACATAGAAGAAAACCAAAGATCCTATGTCAAGTTACTGATTAATTGCTTGAAATATGGTTTCAAAATTTTTGAGAAGAAATAAACAAGTGCACCTAAATACAAGATGTTATTTAAGAGAAAAATGGAGCACTTAATCACCACAAACATGCACTTCTCACTCTCAATTTCTTTCCAATGCAAATTCTAAAGACATGAGTGGGAATGCATCTACAAATTTTCTTATCTAATGTAGTTTTTTGTCTTTTCAAATGAAAAGAGACTAAAATTTTAAACCCTATATGCAAATCAAGCCTACTATATAGGCATGCAACTACCAAACCAGCTAACTGTTAAATTTTGAGCATTAATTCACAATACTCTAGGATCTTCACTAAGAGAATACCATGTACAGTATATCAATGCATAACAATCACAATAAGCATGACAAGCATCACAAGAATCAAAAGCATGAGAGACAAGAGACACAGAGTTTCCGTGGGGAAAACCCTAAGGTGAAAAACCCCACAACTTCCTCAAAGATAGAGAGAGCAATGGCTCAACCAAAGTACAACCAAAGTACACTGAGATAGTCTCCTAGTAGCAGATGATCCTCCTCCTCACTAGTGCGCCAATTTCTGAGTGAGAGAGATATGACTTTCTGAATGATCTAAATAAAGATCACCTGATCTCTATTTATACTAACCTGTTTGCCCAGTGACCTTATGGGGCCGACTTGTATAGCTAGGTACGTCCACATTATAATATATATATTTCAGGGCCGACCCCACACATGGTGGTCTAATAACCCATTGGCAAGTACACACACTTGCAACACTTGTCAATCCACATGACAACACTTCCTTATAGAGGAATAACACATCTTTAATAAGGGTACAATAAATATATATGAAATACATTCTGAAGTTACATATACATCAACACTCCCTCTTACCTAGGAAGGAATTTCTCGACACAGATCTGCTAGACAAGTTTTCTTCTTGGGATCATCATCATCGATGCATCGTCATCGTCATCATCACTGCTGCTGCTATCTCAACCAATCTCTAACTCTACTCGTCATAGGAAGCTCTACAGAGCTAGTCCTTTTTCATACTTGATGTAGGCCCACCACCTGCAGATATTCGTCATCACTAGCCATACTGTGGAATCCTCAGGACTTATTACATGCATCACAAAACCTCGAAAGAGAATCCCAGGCTGTTACAAGCACACGACTCTACCTATAGGATCTCCCAAGGCCATATTATATGTGACCTCACCACAAAACCTAGCAAGAGCATCCCAAGATGTTACGAGCACACAGCTCTACCTATAGGATCTCCCAGGGACAGATTATATGTGGCCACCAAAAAACCTCGTAAGAGCATCCCAGGCTGTTACGAGCACACAGCTCTACCTATAGGATCTCCCAAGGACATATTACATGTGGTCATGGCAAAACCTCGCAAGAGCATCCCAGGACTTATTACGGGCACACAGCCCAAATTATCGGATCTCCCAGGGACATATTATATGCCATAGGACAAAACCTCAAAAGAGCATCTGCCATATATCCTAGGGCCAGATTATATGCCATAGGAAAAACCTCGAAAGACTATCTGCAGATCTCCCAAGGCCAAATTATATGTCCTCCCAGAGAAAAACCTCGAAAGAGCATTTGCCAGATATCCCAGGGCCAAATTATATGCCATAGGAAAATCCTTGAAAGACTATCTGCAAATCTCCCAAGGCCAAATTATATGCTCATCTACACAACCTGATCCACAACCATAGATTATCAACCTGATACTCACCATACATCATCCTGATGTACACATTATCATCCTGATCATCATCACTGCAACATCTTGCTGCATGCCATCTGGAGCAACATCCTGAAGCTCATCATCCATGATCATACAATGCATCTACCTAATGCATACCAAGTATCTACCTGATACATATCATCATACATGATCCACCTGATCATACAGTGTATCCACCTGATACAAATACAAATACATGATACATATCACCATACATGATCCACCTGATCATACAATGTATCCACCTAATACATATACAGATAAATGGTCCAAGCATCCAACATGATGCGTACATACATATAAATGATCCAACTGATCATATCCAGCATCCAACATGATGCGTACATACATATAAATGGTCCAACTGATCATATCCAACATCCAACATGATGCGTACATACATATAAATGATCCAACTGGTCATATCCAGCATCCAACATGATGCATACATACATATAAATGATCCGACTGATCATATCCAGCATCCAACATGATGCATACATTAAGACAAATAAAAGCGATCCAACTGATCATACAAAGCATAAAACAGAACATCATCCTAATGCTCATAATCCAACGCTTACATCCATATCCATGTGAAGGATCCTCCTTCCAACATGCTTGGAATGGCTTCAGAAAATGTGTCCATCACTTCTTCCTCGAAGTGTCATCAATCCGAAGAACACCAAGCTTCTCCCTGAAGTACTCGAACTTCACCCTGGCTAGTGGCTTCGCCAACACATCTGCAATCTGCTTGTCCGTCGCAATGTATAGGAGCTTCATAGCTCCTCTTTCCACCATATCCCTGATATAGTGATATTTGATCTCTATGTGTTTCGACTTGTCATGAAACACTGGGTTCTCAGACAGCTTCACACAACTCTGGTTATCACAGAAGATACCAGTGGCATCCAACGGGAGATCAAATAACTCAGACAGTAGCTTCTGTAGCCATACTGCCTCACAACTAGCTGAACAGGCTGCAACATACTCTGCCTCAACTGTACTCAGTGCTACGCAGGACTGCTTCCTACTAAACCAAGAGATCACACCTAATCCCATACTGAAGCAGCACCCAGATGTGCTCTTCCTATCTGCAGCACTGCCAGCCCAATCTGAATCAACATAACCCTGCAGGTTAAACTTTTGATTCACCTCATACTTGAGCCCATAATCCACTGTACCCTTTAGGTACCTCATAACATGCTTTACAGCAACCAGGTGAACACTCCTCGAATCCATCAGGAACTAGCTCAATGTGTTCACAGCAAAGCAAACATCCCGTCTCGTGTTCGTCAGGTACATCAAGGACCCAATCATCTGACGATACATAGAGACATCAACCGGCTCAGATGAAGCATCACATAGAAGATTCAGATTCGATGCCATAGGTGTGGCCATGGCCTTGCAATCCATCATCCCGAATCTCTTCAGGATATCTAGTGTGTACTTCCCTTGACAAAGGAAGATCCCACCTGCACTCTGCCACACCTCCATACCTAGGAAATAATGCATTATTCCCAAATATTTCATATCAAACTCGGAAGCAAGCTTTCTCTTCGTATCTGCAATCAATCTGTCATCTCCTGTTACAAATAAGTCATCCACATACAGGAGTAGAATCACAGGATTCCCTTCCTCAACCTTGTAGTAAAGGTTGGAATCTGCTTTACTCTTGGTAAAGCCCAAACTAGATAGGAAACTGTCCATCCTACCATACCAAGTTCTAGGAGCTTGTTTCAAGCCATACAAGGCTTTCTTCAATCTGCACACATATGACTCCCTGTCATGTATTTCAAAACCGAGGGGCTGCTCCACATATACTTCCTCTTCAACTACACCATTCAAGAAAGCAGTCTTGACATCCATCTGGTGTATTTTCTATTTCATCACTTTTCTATTTCTCTATGCTACCATCTGCAGCATGCTTGATCTGATAGATCCATATGAAAGTCATAACAAAACTTCCCTTCAGGTCTTGGGACTACATCCCAAACATCATTCTTCATGATCGATGGATCATGGCATTCTTCCCGTATCCTGGGAACTTCAATATCTTAAATAGATAATTTTGTTGCTTGAACAAATGTTGTAGTCCTTCTTTTGTAGGTGAAGGTATACGGTCTTTCCTACAAAACAAGTTAAATTGCATGAATAGAAACATTTCATAATTTTCAGACAAATTCTTACACATAAAGAAATATGTCATTCAGTCATGCAATTATCTTAGCCAATGCTTCAATACAACATTTATCCATGTTCCATAACTTTCTAGATGCCTTCCAATCTCTACCAAAACATTGTTAAGAGTGTGCACAGCTCCCAACATGTCAGCAAAGAGGTTTCATTCTAGATAAGTAGTAATGGAATGTTGTACAGGGCCATAGGCCACTTACCCATCATATGCATATTAGTAGTATCTTGTTCATTAATGCAATCATTCTAATATGCACAATACATATCCTAAGTCTAGGAACATGAGCATATACATCATTGAACAATTTCATTTAAGCAAACAATATGCAAGAAATGATAATTAAAATACTTATCTTTGTTTGTTTGTTGGGTGGACTCCCTCTGAGTCTTTGCTTCCTTGCAGGAGCTACTGTAGTCCTTCTACACCTTTCTATTGTGGAATGTAGAGAGATGGACAACTCCCTCTGAATATCTGCACCCTTGCAGAAACCACTTGAGTGTTCTCCCTCTTGATCTTTGCTTCCTGGATTACTTGTTCTTGAACTCATATTCATCCTTGGTCCCTATGCATTCTTATTAGTATCATGATTGTGTTATCCTTGTGATCTCATACAAAATCCTACATTCATTAGTATACTATTAAAACACAATAATCTCAAGCATGTATAATCATGATCATTTCAAACAGAAATAATAAGCATTAGCATTCAAGGTTTATATAGGACTCTTATGGTTAGTCATATCATAAGAAACATAACATGTCTAAACCTGTAATTACTCAAACCTATGACTCTTCTGGTTAGTCATATTATTAATTAAGGTAAGACACATAATATGCATATACCCATGATTATTCAAACTTATGACTTTATGAACAATCATCATCAATCATGCCATGCATACTTATATGATAGATCTTGTGATATAAGAAACACATACCTGGTCACCATATTTGCTAGTTATGTCTAGCAATGTGTTCTTGTTCTCTTCAATGACCTGCATAACTCATTAGTTAACTTTTGCAAAAACAAATTCTACATACCTCTATGTGATCCATGACTATGGATGGATCTTTGTCTTTATGTCACCATGCCATGTTCAGGTTGTCCCTTCAATTTGTACAAACCTCTCTCTTGCTCTCCAATTACTACTGCATCATTGATTGTTTTACCCTTTGGCCACATTAGGACTTGACCATCTACAAATGCAACCCTCATACCTTTTGCATCCAATGTAGAGATGGAGAGTAAGTTCTTCTTGAGCCCAGGTACATAAAGGACTTCTTTCATCTTCAAATATTTTCCAGAATCTAGGTTGTAGGAAGCTTCACCACTTCCTTTTATTGGGTATTGATAATCATCCCCAAGTTTCACCTTATGAGGTGATTCATGTTCAGATAGATTCACAAAGGATTCCTTACACCCAGTCATGTGTTTGGAAGCCCCACTATCAATCAACCAATCATTACAACCAATTAGAACATACTCTTCTTCACTTGATGAGTCATCATCACTACTTTTTTCCCTAGCCTTCTTCTTTGGAGGTTCATCCTCCTCGGCAACATGAGCATGGAAATTTCTTTTGTTTCCCTTCTTCTTCTTGCTGAAGTTGTTGTTATTATCCCTTTTATTCTTGGGACAATCTGAAGCAAAGTGACCCTTCTCATTGCATGTAAAGCATCTTAGATCCTTCTTATTCTTTTGATAGGATCTTTTGTAACGAGAGTGCTCCTTCTTGGGCTTGCTTCTTTTGGTGTGAGCTGCGAAAGCTTGATCTTCACCTCCCATCTTTTACTCACAAGCTACAAGTCTAGCTTCTTCTTGAGAGCATTCCTCCCATAGTTTACTGAAAGAGATCAATTTCTTTCTTGCACAGATTCCTTGAATAAAGGAGTCCCATGACCTAGTTAGGCCATTCAGAGTTGTCATAACAACTTCACCATTGACCACTACTTCATCCACAACTTCAAGTTGCTCCTTGATCTGAGAGACCTTGGAGAAGTAAGATTGACTTGTTTCTCCATTCAACATCTTGACCCCTTTCAATTGATTCCGCGGAGTCATCTTCCGATTTATGTTCTTCCCTTCAAATAGCTTGGTCAAAGAGTCAACCATCTCCTTAGGTGTCTTTAGAGAAGACACATGGGGTATGAGATGGTCTTTGATAGAATCAACAATGATTCTCTTTGCCTTGACCAAGTTCTTCTTATGCAATACCTTGGCCTCTTCATCCTTTGGAATAGGGATGTCTTCTTTTATATATGAGTCCAACTCATTCTCTTCCAGGATTAACCCAATCCTATACTTCCAAGCTCGGAAGTTATCATCCCCTTCAAGCTTCTCCTCAAGCTTGGTGTGGTGAGACATCTTAAAGAGTACTTCAAATGGAAAGAGAAAAGATTTAGATCTTACAACTTGAAATGCTAAAAACTGGATCTGGTCCTGGATTAGGGTTTGTCGGAAAAACCCTAAAAATTCAAAATGTGAATTTAAATTTTTTGAAAGGATAGAAAGATGTGCTTTGATGAGCTGATCAGTCTGGTGCATTCAGAATTTGAGATCAGCAAATTTTTACCCTTCAGATTTGCCTTTTTGTCTTCCCGTGTTCACTAGGGAGAGCCCTGAATCAGGGTTTGAGTTTCCCAGAGATCTACTCAGCCAAAAATCTCGATCCAAATCTCTAAACTTTGATTTTTGCAAGGAGCTTCCAGCTATGTCTTCAGATTTCAGAAATTCCTATTTGTGTGGAAACCCTAATTTTTAGGGCCAAATCTGAAAATGCTTGGAATTGAATTCTGATTGGACAGATAGATGCTCCTTGATGAGTAGAGTCAATCTACTATACTTCTTTTCCAAAATATATGGAGAGAAACCCAATAAACAAGAAACTCAAGTTTCTGTCACTGCAAAATGTCTTCTTCTTAGGTTAGCTCTGATACCATGTTAAATTTTGAGCATTAATTCACAATACTCTAGGACCTTCAATGAGAGAATAACATGTACAGTATATCAATGCATAACAATCACAATAAGCATGACAAGCATCACAAGAATCAAAAGCATGAGAGACAAGAGACACAGAGTTTCCATGGGGAAAACCCTAAGGTGAAAAACCCCACAACTTCCTCAGAGATAGAGAGAGCAATGGCTCAACCAAAGTACAACCAAAATACACTGAGATAGTCTCCTAGTAGCAGATGATCCTCCTCCTCACTAGTGCGCCACTTTCTGAGTGAGAGAGATATGACTTTCCGAATGATCTAAATAAAGATCACCTGATCTCTATTTATACTAACCTGTTTTCTCAGTGACCTTATGGGGCCGACTTGTCTAGCTAGGTACATCCACATTATAATATATATATTTCAGGGCCGACCCCACACATGGTGGTCTAATAACCCATCGACAAGTACACACACTTGCGACACTTGTCAATTCACATGACGACACTTCCTTATGGAGGAATAACACATTTCTAATAAGGGTACAATAAATATATATGAAATACATAGATGAAATACATTCCGAAGTTACATATACATCAACACTAACTATGCAAAATAAAATTTTGTTTTTGTTTGCAATATTGAGAAATTCCAAATCCTTTAAGAGACTATGAAAAGTACTTCAGCCAAAGCCAATTCAATGCTAAACCAACTTGTTATTTTGTTTCAATATGAGAAACAAAGATCAATTACAAATAAACACACAATATAATCAAATGCAAAAGCTTTCTGCTCTTCTTGTCAAACAGTTAAAGCAACCATAAAACCTTGTTAGTTTTTCAGAAATTTCAATTTGATCTAGGATCTTAACTGAGAGAATAACATGTACATTATATCTACAACATATCAATCATGGACACAATAATACAAGCACACAAGAGACACAGAGTTTCACCAGGGAAAACCAAGAAGGTGAAAAACCCCGCAACTTCCTCAAAGATAGATAGAGCAATGATATAACCAAAGTACAAGAGATAGTCTTCTCCTAGCAGTTGATCCTCCTCCTCACATGTGTGCCACTTTTCAAGTGATGGAAGAGTGAGTAATGAGATGATCAAATAGAGATCTCCCAATCTCTATTTATACTTGTCCTGTCCTTCCCAATAAACTAGTGGGGCCGACTTGTCTATCTTAGCCTAATAACCCATGGTTACTTTAATCCAGGCCGACCCCACACATGGTGGTCTAATAACCCATTTACCTACATGACTCATACAGGGCCGACCCCATCAAGGTGGTCTAACAAACCATCAAGTATAAGTTACGATAATTACAATAGAAATGACGACATTTCCGTATAGAGGAATAATAACATCTCTATAGGAATACAAACACTTCCGTATAGAGGAATAATAACGTCTCTATAGGAATACAATATACATGGGTAAAATACATTCCGAAGTTACATATACATCAACACTCCCTCTTAACTAGGAAGGTATTTCTCGACATAGATCTGGTAGCACAAGTCTTCTTCTTTGGATCATCATCAGTGAATCATCGTCATCGTCATTGCTGTTGCTATCTCAATCAATCTCCGATCTACTCGTCATAGGAAGTTCTACAGAGCCAGTCATTTTTCATACTAGATGTAGGCCCACCACTTGTAGGTCTTCATCATCACTGGCCATACTATGGAATCCTCAAGACTTATTATGTGAGTAAATAAAAACTCGAAAGAGCATCCCAGGACTGATTACAAGCACACAACTCAACCTATCAGATCTCCTAGGACCTTTTACATGCTACTGCACAACCTATCCATGGCCACAAAGTACCACAAAGCACAACCTAGATGCACATCACATAGCACTTACATCTACACCATGGGAGAACACATCTACAACCATGCGAGAATGGCACAACACTTATATTGTAGCCATGGGAGAACACATATACAACCATGCTCAAATGGCCTAGCACTTATATCGCAGCCATGGGACAACACATCTACAACCATGCTCGAATGGCCCCAACACTTATATCGCAGCCATGGGAGAACACATCTACAACCATGCTTGAATGGCCCCAACACTTATATCGCAGCCATGGGAGAACACATCTACAACCATGCTCGAATGGCCCTGGAAATTACATCATGACCATGGGAGAACACATCTATGACCATGTCTGAAAAACCTAGCAATTACATCGCGACCATAGGAGAACAAATCTACAACAATGTCCGAAAAGCTCATGTGCATCTGTGTCTTCAAAACTCATCACACATAATCCAACTGATTATGTAATGTATCCACTTGATACATGTCATCACATATGATCATCCTGATCATTATCATTGCATCATCTTGATGCATGTCATCTAGAGCAACATCCTGAAGCTCGTCATCCATGATCATACACTGCATCCACCTGATGCATACCAAGTATCTACCTGATACATATCATCATACATGATCCACCTGATCATACAATGTATCCACCTGAAATATATCAACATACATGATCTACCTAATCATACAACGTATCCACTTGATACATATACAGATACACGGTCCAAGCATCCAACATGATGCATATACATATACATGATCCAACTGATAATAGCAAGCATCCAACATGATGCATATACATATACATGATCCAACTGATCATAACAAGCATCCAACATGATGCATGTACATATACATGATCATAACAAGCATCCAACATGATGCATATACATATAGTAACTGGAGCATCGTCCTGATGCTCATCATCCAGCACTTACATCCACAGCCATGGGAAGGATCCTCCTCTCACCATGCTTGGAATGGCTCCTGCAAATGTTTCCATCACTTCTTCCTTGAAGTGTCGTCAATCTAAAGAACACCAAGACTCTCTCTAAATACTTGAACTTCACTCTAGCTAGTGTTTTCGTCAACACATCCGCAAGCTACTCATCTGTCGCAACATATAGGAGCTTCACTGCTCCTCTCTGCACCATATTCTTGATATAGTGATATTTGATATCAATGTGCTTCGACCTATCATGGAACACCAGGTTCTCAAACAGCTTCACACAGCTTTGGTTGTCACACAATACACTAGTAGCATCCAACGAGAGATCAAATAACTCAGATAGTAGCTTCCTCAGCCATACTGGCTCACAACTAGATGAACAAGCTGCAACATACTCTGCTTCGGCTATACTCAGTGCTACACATGACTGCTTCCTACTAAACCAAGAGATCACACCTGATCCCATATTGAAGCAACACCCAGATGTGCTCTTCCTATCTATAGCTCTGCCTACCCAATATGAATCAACATAACCATGTAGGTTAAAATTTTTGATTTGCATCATACTTGAGCCCATAATCAACCATACCCTTTAGGCACCTCAGAATATCCTTTACAACAAATAGGTGAACACCTCTCGTATCCATCAGGAACTAGCTCAATGTGTTCACCGCAAAGCAAATATTTGGTCTAGTGTTCGTTAGGTACATCAAGGACCCAATCATCTGACGATACACAGTGACATCAATCGGATCAGATGAAGCATCACACAGAAGCTTCAGGTTCGATAGCATAGGTGTGGCCTTGGCCTTTCAGTCCATCATCCTGAACCTCTTTAGGATCTCTACTGCATACTTCCCTTGTCCAAGGAAGATTCCATCTTCACTCTGCCACACCTTTATGCCTAGAAGGTAGTGCATCATCCTAAAGTCCTTCATCTCAAACACGGTAGCAAGATTCCTCTTCATATCAGCAATCAATCTATCTTCACCTATTACAAACAGGTCATCCACATACAATAGTAGTATCACTGGATTTCCTTCCTCAACCTTGTAGTAAAGGTTGGAATCCGCTTTACTCTTGGTAAAGCTCAAACTAGATAGGAATCCATCTATCCTTCCATACCAAGTTCTGCACATATATGACTTCCCATCATGTGTCTCAAAACTAAGTGGCTACACCACATACACTTCCTCCTCGACTACACCATTCAAGAAAGTTGTCTTGACATCCATCTGGTGTATCTTCCACTTCATCACTGCAGTCAGAGAAAGTACTGATCTGATGGAAGTGTATCTAGCTATAGATGCAAAATTCTCTTCATAATAAGCCACGATCTACAAACCTCACTTTTTATTTTTCTATGCTACCATCTACAGCATGCTTGATCTTATAGATCCATTTGGAAATCACAACAAACTTCCCTTCAGGTCTTGGGACCACATCCCAAACATGATCAATTGGTACTTCTTGACCATGGCATCCTTTTACTGTATCCTGTATCCTGGGAACTTCAGATTCTTCAATATCTTCAATAGATAGTTTGAACTTCATTGCTGGAACAAATGTTGTAGTTCTTCTTTTGTAGGTGATGGTATACGATCTTTCCTACAAAACAAGTTAAATTGAATGATTAGAAAACATCTCATAGTTTTCAAAACAAATTCTTACACATAAAGAAATATGTCATACAGTCATGCAATTATTTTAGCCAATGCTTCAATACAACATTTATCCATATCCTGTAACTTTCTAGATGCCTTCCAATCTCTACCAAAACATTGTTAAGAGTGTGCACAACTCCCAACATGTCAGCAAAGAGGTTTCATTCTAGATAAGTAGCAATGCAATGTTGTACAGTGCCATAGTCCACTTACCCATCACATGCATATTAGTAGTATACTGTTCAAATTATTCTAATATGGCAAAATACATAGCCTAATTCTAGGAACATCAATATATACATCATTGAACAATATTATTTAAACAATCAAATATGCAAGAAATGATAATTCAAATATTTATCTTTGTTTGTTTGTTGGGTTAACTCCCTCTCAGTCTTTGCTTCCTTTCTGCAACTCCATTCTGATGTGGATTGTGAGAAGTGGTCAACTCCCTTTGAATATCTGCATCCTTGCAGAAACTATTGGAGTGTGCTCCCTCTTGATCTTTGCTTCCTAGATTACCTATCCTTGAACTTATATCCATCCTCGATCACTATGCATGCTTACAAGTATCATTATTGTGATATCCTCGAGATCTCATACATAATCATACATTTATTAGTATAATCTCAATACTATCATAAACACAATAGTCTTAAACATGTATAGTAATGATCATTTTAAACAAAGATAATAAACATTAGTATCCAAGGTTTATATAGGACTCTTCTAGTTAGTCATATCATCAATTAAAGTAAGAAACATAATATGCCTAAACCCATGATTACTCAATCCTATAACTTCATGAATATTCATAATCAATCATGCCAAGTATACTTATATAAGATATCCTAACACAAGGTAGGATTTTAACTTGATATAGGAAAAACATACCTGGATTAGCATGTTAGCTAGCTATGTCTAACATACCCACATGATGTCTTCTTGTTCTTTAATGACTTGTGCGAGTAACCTGCATATATCATAAGTTAACCATTATAGAACCAAGTTATACATACCTCGTAAGTAGATCTTCTATGTGATCCATGATAATGGATGAATCTCCCTCTGAAACTCGAACTTCTTCACTTATGCAGGTGACCAATCCATTCTCTTCTAGGATTAACCCAATCCACTTGATTTGCAGAAACCGGATCTAGAGATGGATTAGGATTTGTCAGAGAAACCCTAAAAATTCAAAATTCTGAAAGGATAGAAAGATGCGCCTTGATGAGCTGATCAAGCTGGTATACTCAGAATTTGAAAACTGCAAAGTTTCACCCCTCGAAATTGCCTTTGAAACTTACGGATCTTCTGGATAGGATCCCGAACTAGGGTTTGATAAATCCCACCCTTCTTCCCAACCAAAAGGTTCGATCTAAATCTCTAAACTTCAATTTTTCTGAGGAGCTTCCAGCCGTGGTCACAGACTTAAAAAATTCCAACTTTTGCAGAAGCCCTAATTTTCCACTTTTCCGATCAAAGTCCCAAACTAGGGTTTGATCAAGCCCGACCTTTTGTCCAACCAATTTTTTTTACCTTGGTCTCTAAATTTCGATTTTGATGAGTAGCATTCAACTGTGGTCTCCGATTACAAAAATTCCAACTTTCTTCGAAACCCTAATTCCCGGAGCCATGAATGAAGGTGCTCAAAATCCAATTTTGTTTTGACATAAATATGCACCTGATTTTTTCTAGTATAACTCCGAAATTATGAATCCAAAGGGTCTTAATATTCTACCTGTGCTATCCTAACCTTTCATCTTACCAATGCCACATGTCTGACCTCAATTAGATTATCTGAGAGATAATTATGCCAAGTGTCGCAACGTGACCTGTTTATGGGATAAAATATGAGAGCGAACTTGTACGACGTTCCACGTGTCACTAGTTCAACTTCGGCCTCTAAAAACATTACCATAGAAACTATAGTCCGTTCCCTATCTGTCGCTTTTTACGAAATTTCATTTGGAGCTTCCCATCCTAAGTTGTGACCTTTTTTCCTAGGTCACCTGTTTATGACTAAGATATGGAAGAGGTAGAAACCCTAGATTGTACAAATCATAAAACACAAAGTACAACGAATTAGAAGTTCTGCTTCAGATACAAGGTACATGGGGATCTTATCTTCTTCCTGTACGAGTTTCATATATTGAAACCTTGCCAAAATGGATTTATAGTGAAAGTGCTACAATGACTAGTTTTTTCTATATCAAGCCCTAGCATCGCAAGTGCAACAAGTGTCATACATGCCATACCATGCCTTCTTTCAAGATAGCTCTGATACCATGTTAGTTTTTTAGAAATTTTAATATGATCTAGGATCTTAACTGAGAGAATAACATGTCCAGCATATCTAAAACATATCAATCATGGACACAATAATGCAAGCACACAAGAGACACAGAGTTTCACTGGGGAAAACCAAGAAGGTGAAAAACCCTACAACTTCCTCGGAGATAGATAGAGAAATGATACAACCAAAGTACAAGAGATAGTCTTCTTCTAGAAGCTGATCCTCCTCCTCACATGTGTGCCACTTTCCGAGTGATGGAAGAGTGAGTAATGAGATTATCAAATAGAGATCTCCCAATCTCTATTTATACTTGTCCTGTCCTTCCCAATAAACCAGTGGGGCCGACTTGTCTAGTTTAGCCTAATAACCCATTGTTACATTAATCTGGGCCGACCCCACACATGGTTGTCTAATAACCCATTTACCCACATGACTCATATAGGGCTGACCCCATCAAGGTGGTCTAATAACCCATCAAGTATAAGTTACGACACTTACAATATAAATGATCACACTTCCGTATAGAGGAATAATAACATCTCTATAGGAATACAATATACATGGGTAAAATACATTCCGAGGTTACATATACATCAACAAACCTAGGCTTCCATTCGTGTAAGCATGCCAAAATTGGGAACAACACACATCAAAGAATATTAGACCCAACCAAATCATAACACCTACTAGGAAATATGTTTTGGTAAATCCAGGTCTGCATACCAACATGCATTCAAGGTCCTAAACAACAGAAATAACACTTGAGCTTTCACCTCCAAGAAAAGATCAAAAGAATAAAAAGTATAAAAATCCTACCAAAAGAGGAATTTTCACTCAAATTGGTAAAAATTGAATCAAATACCCTTAATAGGTTCCAAATCGAATCAAATAGGGACAAATAGGTTAAGTTATATCCAAATTGGATCAAAAGACAACAAATTGGTTCAACGAGCTCCAACTTGGGTCAAAAGGCTCCATTTGTTTCCAAGAAGGCCCAAAATGGCTCGAAAAGATCCCTAAAATTAAGTTGAGACAAAGTAAGAGGTCAATCACACACTTACAAGGGCTCCTACATAGACCTAGGATCAACAAACACCCCAAAAATTGCACTAAAAACCCCACAAACAAGCCTGAACGTGAGAAAATCACCTACAGGAGGGACACGCTAGTGAACAACTAGCATAGTTGCATGTAACACGTAGGTCAACAAACCATCAATCTACACATATGAGGTAGACACGCACCTGTAAGTGCTATGACCTGTGTGTGGGTACTGAAACCTTCAAAAAATGCAATCCAGTCTCAAAAATGACATTGGAAGGTTCTAACTCAGTGCAATGACTCTTCTTAACTTGAAATCAAACTCAGAACATCACTCAAACTAGAAAAATACCCTTGGAGAGCCCAAAGAAGATAGTTTTGTCCCCAATGGATTCGTAAATTCTATTGTTAGGGAAAGTTTCCTATGGTTGGGGTGAGGCCACCAACATACTAGGGTTGAGAGACATACATCTAAGTTTCTAGAAATACATCAAATAAGCAAAATATTTGGGGATTAAGAGGGTGTGTACCTTACTACATAAGGCTTATCCAAGACTCTCCTTGAGTCCTTCTCTTTCTCTCCAATGTAACAACCTGCAAAACCATTCCAAAAGACATTTCTCAAGCCTGTTTGACTACTAATAAGAAATTTCCATTTAAAAGAGCATTACACATCAAATTGTAATCAAATATGAGACATACATGAACCAATCTATTTGGAAATGGAATAATGTATAATATTTATTAATTAATGAATCAAGTACATAAAATTACCTTCTTTCAGGCATGGCACTTCATGAAACCAAGATACTGGGTGTCCTGCTTCTCTCCTCCAATGATCCCAACCTTTTATCAAATGTGTTTGGGTTTAGGGGAAATTAGGGCACAAGTGAGGGGGATGTGAGTCAAAATTTCTCTAGCATAACATTATGTGGGTTAATATTCCCATTCATGTCCCTTCTCCCTCTTTATTATAGTGAAACGAAAAGGTTTGGTTGAGGAAGGAGCAGTTATGACTAGAATAAGAGGCTCCAAAACCACCCAAACCACCATATTTTCAATATTTCTTATATTTTTGGGGTTTTTATTAGGCACACACAAGTGGTAAAGGAGAATTGTGTTCTTAACATGAAGGTATTCCATGTGGAATCTCCGCGTGGGTGAACAAATGAGGAAAAACTTCCATTTCTAGGGTTTTTCAAGAGGAGTTTTGCTCTGCAAATGTGGTCATGGGATGCCAAATTACTTAATGGACCATGAATAAGTTAAGGCCAACCTATTAAGCTCCCAAATATGGATCTCCCATCCATAGTTTCATTCTGTGTGACCCAAAGCAGCCTCATAAAGTGTCTTCATGAGAGCAAAACATGCTAGTGTCATCACGGATGGAGAAGTTCCAAATTTAGTTATAGCAGAAAGGCACATTACACTTGAGGAAAAAGTATTTAGT
Source organism: Larix kaempferi (assembly GCA_027924585.1). Classification (NCBI taxonomy): domain Eukaryota; kingdom Viridiplantae; phylum Streptophyta; class Pinopsida; order Pinales; family Pinaceae; genus Larix; species Larix kaempferi. The sequence goes on from BSBM01000004.1 coordinate 2,622,218, forward strand.
CTTCAAAAACTAGGAAAAAATTTGGATAACAATACAAAACGATGAGTGGAACACTCTTCAAAAGAAATCATCTCGAACCCATAAAAAATTATATAAATGAAGGCTCACGCAAGACACTGTCTTCACATCCACACAAAAATAAGGATTGCAAAAATTGTATTAAAAACATTTACCTTCACACCAGAATTTAGGGTTTGCAACCTGGCTCCTATGATACCAATTGACAGAAATAACTCTCGGTTATTCATTCAATTCATAGGTAAAATCCTTTATTTATACATAATATAGGATACTTTTGGACTTTGTATTCCAAGAGATCCATTGGAGTCTCCCAAGACTGTTCATATTCCATAATTTCCATTAAAACTATTTGCAAATATATCGAACGATTCCAACATATATTATGAAATATTGTAATTGGTCTGGTTGAATACTAAAAGAACATTTAAGATGAATATATAATTTTAATTGGATACATAAAACCATAGGATTTACAAATTAAACTGGTGTGTCTATTCAAATATACATGCACTTGTGCGCTCACATATACAAAATGAACTGGTGCACAACAACTATAAACGCACCATGAAAGAACATCCGCAAAAGCCCATGCAATAGAAAATATCCACTACATTTGGTAGAAGTTATTATACATGCATTTTACAACACTTTTCATGCCGGTGTGTTTCATAAACATAAGCGCATCAGAGCATCCTAATTATACATGCACTGTGGCATGTGATTTTTTTTATAGGCTGCTAGTGTTCCATCGAAATTCGAAGGTCCGATGCATTTCATATATTACCGCACTAGTGCGACATGATCACAAGCACACTGAAATGCTAAAAAATTAAAATTAAAAAAAAATCGCACAAGGTATTATTTCCCTAAAATGGAAAAAGGGCAGCAATTTTAAGTTGAAAAACTAATTATAAATAGTGTTTAAAAGCAAAAAAACTAAACATTAATTCATTCTTTTGCCGAAAATTTCAGGGGGGAGTTTTGGAAGAGAGACTTACGTGGAAGGAGTTTGGAGAAAATGGATTATTCTGAGGATTGAAATTTGTTAGGTATGGTGAATCAAACAAAACACTCCATAGTAAAAAATTCAAGTATGTAAATATTACTGTTGATCTTATTACCTTATTTAGAGTTTAACCATATTTTAAAAAAAAAACTTCATACTTACCTTCAATGTTGCAAGCCTTATTTTCTCGTTGTTTCTTTTTGTTTTATGTGCTTGCAAAATTTTACTTTAGGGTTTAAATCCCTTATTGTTATACACAATTATGATTTGACCTTTTAGGGACTTTATATTTGCTGAGCTTGTGATTATATATAGAAAGCGTAGGATGAGATGGGGCCACTTTTTCGGTCGAATCCATAACCATGTCGGCCCTGGTAAGTTTGTTATTTTATTTTTTCAATAAAAAACGCATGGGTCAATATCAGTGCATTTGTATCACAGGAACACACCGATGTGGGTATAAGGAAAGCACACTAGATATGATATGCGGCATGTGGTGTTTTATTTTATAAAATTGCAAAAATCAGTTTTTTCGTTGCTCTGTTCTTTGTTTGTGGTGTGTTTATACAAATATCGGACTGCTAATGGAAGGGACACGCCATTTTTTATTTTCATAAAATGTTAAATAATCTCCATCCATTCATGGTGCACTTATCTTGATATAATGCACCAGTTTGTTTATGTACATAAACGCACTAGGGCATTTTATCTAATAAAGAGCACCGATACCATACTTGCTTTTTTTTTTGAAGGTCTGTAATTTATTTGTATAATATATTGATAGCTTTTGTATTTAATGGTACAGTTTGTTTATTGATATAAAATGCATGGTATTAGTTGAATCAACAACAACTTTAGTCAACATGATGGGAGCACATCTAGAATTATCAAGAAGGCAAGTGCTTTTAATTAATTTATGTATTTAAAATAATTTGTTTGAATTATTTGTAAAGTTAAATAATATGTATGAAGGTTAATTTGTGACATGTAGAGCTAAAAATGAGGAATCTCGATAAGATTCTTACTAATCTAAGCCCATAAGAGCATAAAACGATGATGGAAAAGTTGCATAAAGATGAATGAGGTGAACAAAAAATAATTCAATATGAATTATTTCTTCAAATTTGAGTAATAATATACTTAATAATATTCACTAATATGTTTCAAATAATCTAATTCACATATGTTGAATGTTATGCAGGGACTGATAGTAAGAATTCAATGTCAACATAAGAAAAACAAATTATGGAATATGCAAATGATGATCAATTGTTGCTTAGCTCTTTTGTAGTGGTGCTGGAAGTTAATAGAAGTGGAAAAGAATTTTATAATACTATGAGGGATATACTGGAAAGAACATGCATATGTAATTTTCACTTATAATACATAAACCAATCAAATGATTCAAAGAATCACGTCATATGTAAACTACAAGAGGCGTTCCCGAAGAAATGGTCAATGAAACCTGTCAGGCCTACAATAGCAAAAACATACAACAACAAAAAAGAATCATTCAAAAATTAATATTACTCAACATGTTTATGTAGAATATGTATCTATATCTACTACAAAGCATCATTCCTTCAATAATTTTAATTTTGCTATATTTATTTTTCATATCAACAGAAAAATAGTTTAATGCCATTTTACATTTCTAGAAATATTATGGAAATACCAAACGATGAACGAAGTGATATGTGAAATCTGCCAGTAGGGATGTCCAAAAAAATCTACAAGGAGATGATCAAGGAAATGGACATAATTGCATCACAGGGGGAGCCATCCCAACAACAACATGCTTCAAATGTATGAAATCGTTGATTTTTAGGATTATGTACATCTCATTAATTAATTCAACAATAAATATTAATTTTCAATTGTTTTTTTAAAGAAAAATAAAACAAAATGGAACCCATTCAACACACAAGATTGGATGACATAGAAAAAAGGGGTTGATAGATAAGTTTGAGAGTATTTGTGATTTACTTATAAGAAATTAAGATTTCATCGTAGTTGTGATTTGTATATTTAATTTTGTTTGTTTTCAATGGAAATCCTTGTATGTCTTAAAACATGTGTTAACATACAAAGAGGATCCATCAGAAGAATTAATTAACATTAGGTTAAGCAATGGTTTTGAATATATGTTGGTGTATCAAACATTAATTGTGGATTTTGGAAGTATCTATATTATTTTACTTCTCTCGTTTTATAACTAATAAAATAACAAAATCCTTTATATTCAGTCTATGATTTGTGACATGGCATAAAACCTGTAGCAAACAAAGTATGGAGTGGATTCAAGAGAATACTTGTTGATAGAAGGAATAAGATTTGGTTTTGAAAGGATGTGTATCATTCATGACTCAGTTATTTCTATGGTACGTTACCTTTAAATTTACATTCATGTATACTATCTATTTTATTTTTCATTATTCTCGTCAATGTAGATACACTTAGTACACTTTATTTTTATGTTTGTGGATGGAAGCTGAAGAAGAGGAAAAAAATCAAGCGAATCAACAAAACATTCTGCCAAATAACCCAATTGATGCAAGTGACTCGAGCATCGATAATAGTTCCAACGAAGAATTACGATCCATATTTAATTTTGATGTTAATGCAAGTTGTTGTAGCTTGTTGTCTATTTTGAAATAATTGTCTATGAAAATAAGACATTTTGTATAATAATGTATTGGACATAGTGTTTGAATTGAAAAACAACAGGTTACCAATAAGTGTAACAATTACATACATGTTGACATTTTGATTATTGTTATCTCTATGTTTTCCTATTTGTGTGACAAAGGAGCTCTTATTGATATGTAGTAAAATAATTTTTTTTATTCTATTGCATACTTCAATGTTATTGTCAAATGTTACATGTGAAATGATACATTGATAATTAAATGTATGGATGATTAAATATTACAATAGATGCTTACATCTATGATATAAGAAGTTAATCCAATCAAATACAATAATTAAAATTGATTAAAAATATATTTCAATTTCATATGAATAACAAAATAAAAAAAATAAAAAATATAATATATATATTTGACTCCAATGTCAGTAGCCACTTTTCAAAGAATCATATGCGGTGCTTTTGATAATTGATGTCACACTGGTGCACCTACCCGAACTCTACGTAGCAGTGTGTTTATGTCAATGACAAGTCTGAAACTCCAATGTAAATTAAATGTACTATTAAATTTTAAAAATAAGAATGTTCATGTGCGAGACAGATTATTCGGTGTGTTTTTTCATTTTTATTGCACCTGTGCATGTCAATAGTTTATACGCACCTAGAACTATCAAAGCTTTTATGAACTAGTGTTTTTTTGTGTTTAAGTGTTCCGGTGCGTTTTAGTTGTTTAAATGCACTGGGTTATTTTGATAGTTTGTAAACATCGGTGCATTTGACAATGAAATGCATTGGTGTGCTCTTATAAATGGACAACACCGATAAAATTTTAAAATATTAAAAAAAATTGGTGCGTATGATGTAACATATCGCATCAGTGCCTTTATTTTGTGCGTAAAATCTAAATGCAACCAAAGGTGTGGCTTTGAAATTTGGTTATTTCCAGTGCTTGTTCTGTTTGAGTGCACTAGTGCATATTTTTACATTGTACAACACCGATGTGTTGTGTTACTACAGGCATCGATGCGCACAATGTAAACAAAGCCTACCAATAAAAGCATATCCACTAAAACATACATCCCATGAGTTTTCTTTAGTTATAAAATATATCTATAATAACCTCCATTAAAACATCCGCTACCATTGGCGGAGGTTGTAGCGGAGGTTTTTTGGATAATTTTTTCCGATCTGGTTACACTAAAAGCCTCTGTTGTGACCTCCGCTACAAGCTCTTTTCCTTGTAGTGTAAACTAGTATAACTATTTGATTTATCGATTACTAAATGTATGGTTAATCATTGTAGGAAATATATTGAATACATATAAATATCTAGTATCATGAAATACCATTCTTGACTTTCATTATTTGTTGGTATGATGAATTAAAGAGGTATGGTGGGGTGCAATAAATTTTAGGGGAAAACGTAAAATTCAGTTATTAGTTAGCATGAAAATAAAAGTTAGAAATTGTTAAAAGATGGAATAATTATTGGAAGAAATATTTTCATGGACAATCTTCTTATAGATATTGTTCATTATTGTTCTTAGAGTCATGGGCATAGAGAGCCAAGATACCAAAATGTTTCTTGGAGCTAGGAAGGCGGCTAGGCTCCTAGTTAGTGGGGAGGTTTAATTCCATTATGGGAATAAAAGGAGAGTAAAGGCTTGTTTCTGCGGGAATACTACTACATTCTTGGACAAATTCAACATTTAAACATGTACTTTTCAATAATTTATTGCTTAAATTCATGTTATACTTGATTATATGTAATGGTTATGGTTATACACATGTTTATCATCTTAGTTAGTGTAGTTTGGTATTGAAATAAGGAAGTAAGACTAAGAGCCCTCATATTTTCAATTATTCACATCATATCAACATCACTTAATTTATAAATGTTAGGAACCCATGTCAACCCTTCTATTTACTTTGTTAGTATATTGTTGTTGGACGCATATGCTTTGTAAGTCATCCCATAATATTATATGTTCCATGGTATTGAACCATAGTTTGTATTAACCCATAGTATTATATGTTCCATTGTATTGATCCATAGTATTGGACGCATATGCTTTGTAAGTCAACCCGTAGTATTATATGTTCCATAGTATTGATCCATAGTATTGGCGCATAGACTTAGTATATAAGTACGTGTTGAGGCCAATGAAGGCATCGAGAAGTTATTTGTATTGATCTTGCTCAAAGGAGGTTCCCCCTTGAAGTGGCCCACAATCAATAAATCTATTATGTGTTCTATTATTTCTGATATATCGTGCATTTTCATTAATTAATTGTTGTAGGTTTCTCACATCTAGTATCATAACACTTTCTTGGGCTCGTTGGGTGGAATTTCTGCCAAATTGTTTTTTGCATTTGTATTATTCTTTTCAATTGCAGGCTCAAATCTGAGAATAATCCCTATCCACTTAATTGTGGGAAGTACTTGGGAATATTCCTAAAACTCATTGTGAGGAGTACCATAGGAACCCCGAAGTAGCTGTCCCATTGAGAGGACCTTCCAGCGAAAAGGGAAACGACCCCTACCTTATTGACTAGTTCCCAACCGTGAGCTAAACCAAGAGCTGCCATTTGTGGCAAAGCGATTATCAGTTTTACGTGAGCCATGGAGTGAGGGGTATTGCCCCAATACGCAAGCCATTAGACAACATTGGTGGCCGAGTGAATCCCCTGAACCTTTAGGAAGTCGTGCATACCTGGGGTCCATATCAATTTCTACCTATAAATCGCAGATTTCATCTATTCAGAACTATTGCAGATCACTTCTGCATCGTTGCAGATCCATTCCGGAATTTTTTTTTGTTTTTTTCACCATATCTTATTTGTTTTAACTTTGTTTCCCTTGAAAGTTCACTGACATCCCTAGCATTCCATTCTGCATATTTCATTCCTGAGGATCCTATCCCTAATTACACCTCCCAAAGCCAGAAATCCCACATATGTCTATTTTTAGGGTTTTCCATAACTTCTTCGATTTTCATCCAATCGCCTTCAAATTTTGCCACGGTATTCATTTCCTATTTTTGCTTCTTTGTCCCTCTCTGACAAATTTTCTCATTCTTTCACCCCGCTTCTGAAATCCCCATTTTCTACTTCCATGTCCATCAGCTAGTGTCCATGACCTAGTCAAACCCCAATTACCCATCATAGTTTTTCCCAAATCCAAATTTTCCTTTACTAAAGAAGCTTTTGTTTTTGTTTTTCTAACTCAAAAAAAAACTCCTGGTTATGGTTGTCCCCCACGGAGGAGAAAAAATCATGGAGGAAGAACTTGCAGCCCTCAAAACTAAACTCCAAGATCTGGATAAAAATTTTCTCATCCTCCATCTTCAGCATTCCACCATGAACAATAAACAATAGCCAGAATCTTGTAAACACACTGAGCTCTCTTCTTCCAGCAATTTTCATGGGTTGAAGCTTGATTTTCCTCCCTTCAATGGTAATGATTTGATTGGCTGGATATTCTGGGTAGAACAATATTCCAGTCTTCATAATACTTTTGATGTCAAAAAAGTTCCACTTGCATCCTTTCATTTGGAAGATGAAGCCCTTCAATGGTACCGTTGGTACATCAAGGCTCATGAAGAGCCAAAATTGACAAATTTTTGCTAACTCCTTTTGCGACGATTTGGTCCTAGTGCTTTTGATGACTTCACATGAGCACTTACTAAACTTTTCCAAATAGACACTGTGAGAGAGTATCATAAAGAATATGAGAAACTGGCCAATCACACAGAAGGATTGTCTGATGAATTCTACAGGATTTGCTTTATTAGTGGTCTCAAGTATGCAATCTGATCAGAGGTTAAAATGTTCTGTTGCAACACAATGATGGAATTCCTAGGGTTGGCTAAGTTGGTGGAGGACAAGATCATAGCCCAAAAACGCTCCAAATCCACTTTTGTTCCATTCAGAAATATGGTTTCCCAACAACCACCCATCACGCCAGCTCCTCGACCAACTCCTATCAAGCATTTGTCTGAAGTAGAGATGCGGGCATGTAGAGAAAAAGGGCTTTGTTATAATTTTGATGAGAAGTTCACTTGGGGCCATAGATTTGTTGAGCAAAATTTATATCCCTTGAATTTGGATTCTCCACCTACCTCTGAACTTGGTGAAGAATCTATAGATACAATATATGATCAGGTCGACATTCCGTAGCCGCCTATTGACCCTTCGTCTCAGGATGACCACCCAGAGATATCTCTCCATACTTCAGCCGGAGTCACTACCCCACTAACAATGCGGGTCAGGGGTTACTTCAAGAAGCTCCCTCTTACAATATTCATTGATTCTGGTAGCACTCATAATTTCATTGAACCTTGTATCACCAAAAAAAATGATTGTTTTGTCCATCCTTGCTCCAACTTTGAAGTCATGATTGCCAATGGGGGCACCTTACCTTGCAAGGGGAAGTGTCACAATGTGCATATCTCCATGGGATATTATGACATACACTCTAAAATGTTTTCCTTATCATTAGAAGGATGTGATGTGGTTTTGGGCGCTCAATGGTTACACACACTTGGCCCCATCTTATGGGATTTTTCTAAACTTTGGATGGAATTTTCAATCAATGGGAGAAAAAACACATTGACGGGATTACAACCAAGGTCTCTCTGCATCATGAGTTCATATCACATGGAAAATATCCTTAAGAATCATTCACATGGTGTCATCGCTCAGCTCCATTCCAATCAGATGCATCCATCATCAGTCTCCACTACTCCTTTGGATCTACAAGAAATTTCGGATAGATATGCAGGTGTATTTTTTGACCCAGTGTGATTTCCACTTTTAAGAGCCCTTTCCAGTAAAAATTTAGCCACCTCTACATATGAGAAAGAAATGCTGACTATTTTGCATGTAGTACAGAAGTGGCGTCCATACCTTTTAGGGAATTATTTTGCATCAAGACTGATCACCAGAGTTTGAAATATTTCCTGGAACAATGGGTCTCCTCCCCAACACAAGAGAAATGGGTTAGCAAACTCATTGACACAAGTCACCTTACTGGGGTTCTTTCTTTCTTAATAATACACATGACACAAACCACAATGCTTACACAAACATGGTGTAAAAAAGGATGCTAGAATTGGCTTTATATTACTTCTATGAATTCGATTACAATGCGGAATAACTGTAAACAAATAACTAACTATAGTCGGCCTCAGCCATTACAACTTAGAAGTAACTCGGTGTGTTCTCCCTGTGTGTCGACCTCACCCTCTCCTGGTTCGACTGGGAACTCTGAGCTATGGCTCAATCTCAACTCTCTCTTCTTCAACTGGTGTGACTCTTCACAACTTCTCTTGGCTCTATTCTCTGATCCGGCTGATAAAAGACTAAAAACTAATGATCTTGTTTCTTCCCCTTGTCTTCTACTATGTTGCTGCTGTTCTCAATACTGTTGCAATCCCTGAGATACTCATCCTCCTGTCCACCAATCCTTCCAAATCCTATGAACCTACAATTGTCAGCTCCTAGCCGTGCTGCATAGCCTCTGTCCATGACATCACCTGTCATGTCTTTCACCAACTCTCAATAACTGTATTAACAACCTCAGCAACCCTAAATGGCTACCAGGTACAGTCCCTTAACTTCTTGCCTTTTCGACCCTGCTATAGTAGTCAGTCATAGCTCGAATTTCTTGTCAGTTTGCTTCTCATCATCTGCGGTTTTCCAGTCCTCCCCTTCCTCCACACTTGCCTCTGCCAAACCTGTTGCATTGTAGTTTGACCACTCGTCGACTACCCGACGTCTTACTCGATTCACTTGTCATCTATTGACTAATTCCTGTTGATTCTCGACCAATCGCAACATTCGCTGCGCTTCTCTAGTCAGTCGAACTCTGACTACCTTTGCCCGACTTGTTGACTTCGACAAGTCAACCTGCTCCCCACACCAGTGGTCATCGGCACTCCTGTTGGTCGGCTCCCTCCTATCGATCAACCTCGATGGATATTCCTAGGCCTCGATGCTCTTGCATCAGACTCCCTAGGTGAAAAAGAATTTGACTGATCCGTTAGTCTCCTTAACCTTTCCTCGGAAATCCATGTTGCCTCCTGCAACTCGTCATATTTCCATCGCACTAAGTATTCCTTCTTCCCTGTGCTAAGCGTTCAACCAACCTTGCTCTCTTCGATCACTTCTGTGATCTCTTCTTTGTGTTGATCTGGAATTTGGTATGTCCAGTTGATGCTTATCACCTCCTTGCTTCCACTACTTGACCCCTTGTTACACCTAAGATCTACCCATCATCATGATTTAGTGTATACATCCTTGAAGTCATCTGGACCAAGTACTCATTTGGCAGGATTTGTACTCAGTTTGTACAACCTTTTGAAAGGTCATCGCAGGTTGCATACTAGCAACATGCGACGTCGCAGGTTTCTCTATAGCAAAGTGCGACGAGGTCTGTTAATGGGAAAAAATATCCATTTCGAGATCTTTCTTGAAGCTTTCCCATTTGGGGGCTTATCCCTGATCTATTGGAGAGCTGGTACTCCACCCCTAACTCATTGGGAAGATCCCCTATCTCTCTCCTACCATCTCTCAACCTATCATATCCATAACCTCATCCACTTAGTCCTATATAAGTGAGGCTCACTCCCATACCAAAGGGAGGAAGACTATGGTATCTACATGCTAGTGAAATCTCTCTTGGGACACCTTCACTCACCTCTTGGAGAATTCATGCTTCCTTTGAAGGGCTTGGCAATTGGCTTGTGTGTAGAAGGGATACTATGTTAATTCATTGGTTGTAGTTCTATATCTCTATCATGTACTCCTATATTTGCAGTAATACAAATGGCTTCCACCAATATTGTTCATATGTGTAATGATGTTGTGTTGTTTACATGCTTAACTGTTTACATAGATCTCTTATTGTATAGATGCTCTTTACTCGTTTCTCTTTTCTGTGTCTTGACAGGTCTTGCAACTTGGATTTGACGACCTTGGGACATGGAGCAACATTTGGGAGAAAGGATAGCTAATCAAAGAGGTAAGACATCTAGTACTTGATCCTTAAGTAGATCTAGGAAACGTGTTTGTAGTCTGTTCTATTTGTTCTAGACTTGCATTGAGCTAGGGAGATCCGACTCGCCTTCGGTCGAGTGGATTGTCCGGTAACAAATCTGGCGACCATACTGGGGAGTATTCTTGTTTAGTGATCGTTAATCTGAGTTGTTTTCAGTTGATTACTTGATAGAAGCCTTGTTGTCATTTCTTTTGTCATTTTCCTTCTTAGGATTGATTCCATTGTCAGATCTTCATGTTGAAGATCGTGATCTTCTTCCTTTGAGTTTATACAACTCAGTTTCAAACCTGTTGGTGGTTCATTATCAGGAGATCTGATTCATTTTTGAATCTAGAACTCGCCTATCGCACCTGGGCAGTGAAAACAGAGAGACACTATGTTTTTCTCGGTCTTTTTTCTTTGATTGTTGCTTTCTCGTCGCGGCCTATTCATTAGTAGACTGCGACATCGTTGCAGATCTCGTGCAGGTAACCTGTGACGTCGCACTATCTGCAAAGCCAGAGTGTGCCGATCTGTTGAGACTTAGCATACAGGCATCCATCCTCTTGTTTGACAGTCTGAGCCTTGTTTTGATGTATGAACTCTCTCTGTGCTGCAACATTCAGCCATAGATCCCATTTTGATTTGTGTGTTCAGATTTTGGTTTGTTTGGATTGACTTTGGGTTCCTCTTTGGATAAGTTTGAAATCGGTAGTGGCGGATGCTTTTGTCTCTCCCGCCTTCATCCATTCATTCTTACTTTCCCTTCCTTCCATCCCTAATCTGATCATTGCATTGGATCACCTTCTAGACCTCGTTTACATTTGTTTTGAGGTTTGCTTGCTTAGTTTGCTTGCTGCTGCTTGATTTTGAGTTTAGTGTGTCTTTTGCTTGGTTGAGTACTTGCATTTTCTTGAGTTTTCTGAGTGTATGAGTGTTGCGAGTAGCATTTTATTTTCAGTCATTTAGATCTGAAAGCAAATTTGTTATCAAATTTATTCTTTGATGCATCCATTGGAAAATTAAAAAATGCTTCTTTCCCATTGTTTCTCAAAAAGTTATTGAAGAAAGATCATTGTGCGTTGGAATGTTTTGGAAAAGATAAATGGAAATATGATTGATTGTGTTTTTCTTGAATTGTGAATTATACATCTTCTTGAAAAGCTATAGTACATTTCATTCTTTTTCAAAAGTTGTTTCCATGCTAAGGAAAGATAGGTGCATTTTTTATTTTTGTTGCCTTTAGATCATTGAAAAGAGAAAGTGAAAAGCTTGCATTTCCTGTTTCAAAATTCTCTCATTTCATTACATTAGCGTTGTTTTGATTTGAAAACGAAAAGAAAAGAAAAGAAAAAATACTTTGATTTGGATAGTAGTGTTGTGTGCATTTGTGTGTTTATTTGAAAAAGAAAAGAGTACTTTCATTGTCAAATTTGTTTGCATTGGGAATTGTGTTGCATTGAGTTTGTTTGGCAATACCATTGGAAAAATATTTCTCCTTACCATAGGTAGAATTCATCGAAAGAAAATAATATTTCGTGCATGTATCTAGGCTTGCATTCTATTTCTGATTATGGACTCACCTCATGCATTCACCTAACCGTCCAAGATAAAATTAACGGTAGAACTAGGTAAAATTTTTAGTAACTTGTGTGTAAGTTAGAGATGTGTTCCGGCGTCATTAAGCATGGCAGCTGTCGTTACTTTCCAGCACTGTAGTCTGGGGGTATTGTAGTCTTCCACATACATCAGTATATTGAGCTCCTTCACGTACCCACCAAGTACCATAATCCATACTTGGTGTATATCGAAGGGTGTATCACGTACTCGACATGTATATCGAAAGGTCTCATGCCAACGGCTATGCATTAGACAGCACCACTATGGATTTGAGCTCCCACGTACCTTGCGTATATCGGGAGACACCATTAGGATTCCTGAAACCAACCGAGTTAACCATTTGGCCGTCTTGGCAAAGCAATACACCAAGAACAGCACTCGGGGAGATTAGCATGCACATCCTGTCCAGGTAGTCAGGTATGCAGGCAAGGGTACATTCCCAATCCTCCTTGTCGCGTCATATTGTTGGACCCTATAGTATATTACAGTTTGTGACGCCTTGATAATCCCATGAGGTTCCAGACTTTTGAATCCACTCTGTCACATAAGTTTGCTTGTTTCCTTAGTTTGAGTAGGTTTTCTTCGACTACTTTTCTTTTAGTATACCTTTAGGAGAAAATGTTGTTTCGGCCTTTTTTGGATGATTTTTCTGATACTCTATTAGATTTTCCCTAGAGAAGGTCCTGTAGGATCTTGAACTTGCCACCCGAATTTCCCCATAATCCGGAGGTTATTTCGAGGGTAAGAATGGATCAGCGTAACGTGGTCATAGTTACTGAAGTAGGGAACCCCACCTTGAATATTGGCAGACATTTGTTTCCACCAGATTCACTCGCCTCTCATCCCATGCAGGATGAAGAAGCACAAACCCCCACTTCACAAAACCCTTCTCCTGTCATCCTGAGAGAACCTGGATCATTGGAATGGATAAACCAACCCCAGGGAGACCCTACAGTAGCTGTTGGTCCTTCAGCAGCTTATTGGACATCTTCTACAGACCACCGAGTGGCTCATTTTGCGATCTCATCCCCACCTAATTGGACTACTCCAGAGTTCACTAGGCCTTACCATAGGCCTGACCTTGCCAATACTTTCAGCCCCATCCATGAATGTTTAGAATAGTTACGCTTTAAAGGAGATGAGCTTCAAAGACAAAGTCTCGAGTGACACTCTGAAGAATTCCACAATCGTCATTTCCAAATAAGACTTGACGATGGAAACATCCCAGTTCATTTGATATCTTTCGGATCACCTGAAGCATTCCACCACACGACCGTTAATGAGACTGGTCAACCCTCGCAGGAATCGAGTCCTGCACCTCAAGTGAACCAACCGGTGGAAGGACAACAATCCAACACACCTGTCACTACCGCAGTTACTTTAACAGTTCCTCCCCCACCTCAGAATTCAAGGGGAGGGTATTCCATTCCTACATATTATCTTATCGGTAACGTTATTACCACGGTAGCTAGTCAACAACCTACATTGGTTCAACCTTTGAATAGTGGTCAACCTGTTGTGGCTAGGGGGAAACCCCCATTTCCTAACCAGAACGCAGGTGGTGGTGTCCCCAATGGACCTTCCATTGGACGTACCCAACCTACTATACCGTCCACCACGGGATTATCTCATGTTGGAGTGTTGTCAAATGTAACCCAACCCTCATGGAGTCAAGCGTATCCAGGTTCTGTTAACCCTGTGCTGGGCCAACCTTATCCCAGAAACGCGCCATACGGGATACCTTATCTCGGGAATCCATACACTCTATGGGGGAAACAACCTATGTTGCAACATGGACCCCAACCGACTATGCCTCAAGTACCACCACCCCTAATCGGTCCTCCCCCACCCCCTGTTGGAGGCAGCGGACCCCCACCTAATGTTGGTGGAGGCCCATCTCATTTTACCTACAACCGCCCTCACCCCTCAGGTGGTGGAGGGAATGGTCCACTACCTCCTCCAGGCGGAGGTAGTGGTAGACCACCTTATCATGGTGGAGGAGGACATTTCCCTTCGGGTGGAGACGGTGATCCACCACCCCCTCTAGGAAGAGGTGGTGGAGGACCTAATTACCCTGGTTGTGGTGGTGGTGGTGGAAACCCTCATCCTTCCGACAACGGAGGTGGTGGGGGTCCCCATCCATCTGGCAGCAGAAGTGGTCCACCACCCCCTCCAGGCGGAGGCGGTGGTGGGCCACCTTATTACGTTTATGGACCCCCACTTCCTCTTAGTGGTGGCGGTGGACCCCCACCCCCTCCCGGATGTGGAGGTGGCCCCCAACCTTATTGGAATGGACCACCTTATGGTGGCAGACCTCCTTATGGTCCGGGCGGCATAACCCCCTATGGTTTGTTTTATCCTGGTACACCTTACGGTCAGTTTAGTCCTCACCTGCCTCATCCGTATTATCAATACGCGCATCCTAATCCACAAATTCCCTTTTTGGATACCTTGGACCTACCTAACCTCTCTCGTTTAACCAATGATCCTATTTACCATGGATCTAACTGGCCACCGATTCCGATTAAACTTCCGTCTGATATCCCCAAGTTTGACGGAAAGCCGGGTGAAGACCCCAAGAACCACGTGATGACATACCACTTATGGTGTTCATCTAATTCCTTAATGGATGATTCAATTCGTCTTAGATTGTTCCAAAGGACTCTCACCGGTTCGGATACCAAGTGGTACATTGAGTTGCCACTGCACTCTTTTCCTAATTTTGGCTCTCTTGCTATGAACTTTTTGACGCATTTCCAGCTGCCTATACGATATGAGACTGGTACTGAGATTTTAACCTCGCTCCATCAGAATACCGCCACTCACATTTTGGATCATATCCACGAGTGGCGAAGGAGACGACGTCCCATTAAATCTCCCATTCTAGATAAACTCCTAGTGGACTGGTTTACAAAGTCAATCCTTCCCGTCATAGCAAAAGATGTTTCCATGCGAGGTGCTGTCACTGAAGAACAAGCCATCTTGAGTGCTCATATGTTAGACTTGGTCTACACCCAGTCTGGCACTCTGTTCAATATTTTTCCTGATGCACCCCAAGATGTTAACGACCCCACAAAACCACATAAGGGACCCCAAGCTGATGGGATCATAGGTTCCCTTAACATCTAGCCTGCTGTTAGCATTGTTGGATCATCCAACCCAACTCCAGCTAGCCACAGCACCGCCAAGTTCACTACTCTTTCTATAACTGAAGAGGTGAATTTTGTTCAATCAACTCCATCTCAGAATTTTAATGGCAAAAATAAGAACAAGGGGAAACCCAAGAATTCTTCTACATAGTAGGAAATGAGGAGCACTCCTGAAGATACTAAGCAGAAAAGGAAACTGAAGTATCCTTGCTTACGGTGTGGAGAAGATCATTTCTCCAAAGAGTGTCCCATAGAGATGAAGTGCAAAAGTTTCTTAGGGGTAAACCGACTCCCGCAGTCCTCAACGATCCGTTTCTTGCTCAAAACCAGCAGATGATTGCTCAAACCCCCCCATCCCAGGGGAAACCATCCAACACCGCGCATGTTCTCATGTTGCGTAATGAGGAGATCAATTTAACTACTCGCTTGCGATCTTACGAACAAGTCCCTTTGAAGGAACCCGCCGGAAGTAATACTGAAAAAGATTCCGACTCTTTACCTGATGTAACTATACCATCAACCTCTCTCACCATAGAGAGACCCTCTTTAGATTCGATATTGCGTTCGCCCAAGAGTACGATTCGAAAAGTTGTTTTCAATCCTAACGCTCGTGCGGCACAGAATTACAATATTGTAGAGGACTTGGCACAAGATCCTTGTGCCATGTCTACCCTGGAAGTTTTGCAGAATTGTCCCAATGAATGCAAAACTCTCCTTGCAGCCATTGGTGTAGTTGACCCGGATTCCTCAAACACCATCATGTTTCCTCTTGACAATCTTAAGCCGAGGCTCTCACACCAGCTTGCATTCCAAGTTACTGCAAACCTTGGTGGGAAGATTTTCCATCGCACCCTTTTGGATGAAGGAGCCGCCACTTCTGTCATGTCCATCGCTTGTTGGAGAGCCATTGGATCCCTCGAATTGAATCGTTCTCCATCCACGTTGAAAGCATTGGACGAGCATGGCTTTCAACCTCATGGGATCTTACAAGCTCTTGCAGCTGAGTTGGGCGGAAAGACCGTAACCAATAACGTGTAAGTCGTATCGGCACCATTAGATTATAATATCTTGCTTGGTCGCAATTGGTTTTATACCATGCAAGCGGTAGCCTCTTCAGTCTTCTGCATAGTACAGTTCCCCCACCAAGGACGAATTGTTACTATCGACCAGTTAGAATTTTGTACACCGAACGCCACTACTCATCCTGGTTACCATGTTCCTTCCATTGGACAGATGTCAAAACAGTATGATAGTGTAGGGGTTGGCCTTTTGAAAGATTCATCTCTCATGGGCGTTTTTCTAGCCGCGGACCCCCCTAATCATATTTTTATGGTGAACATGATCTCCACTGAGATTTTATCTCACTCAAATGATGCTTTGCTTGTACCGGATGAAGCCACAACACACCTGTTTGGAGATATGATGCCTCTTTCACCAGCTGAATGCATTTATGAGGCTATCCAATCAACTCCGGAGGACCTTTTAACCATGGCCTCCCCATCTTGTTCTCTATGAAGGACGTCCTCTCTACCTGATCTCTTACTTCTGACTTTTCATTCAGACAAGTCCATCATGGAAGTAATGAATGTTGACGACAGTTTGTGGGATGATCTCCATCATAGGTCATCTTTTCTTCCTCCTTTGGAATACATGGAGAACAACATCCATACCCTCTTTTCACCAGATATCTACCCATCCCCTCAGTCCCCCATCCTTACATGTATTACAGACACAGAGGGAAACTTGTCCAGCATTGAGCCAACCAACCCGGTAGACATCTCGGTGAAACCTGGTATAGTGGAACACATTCGCATAGGCTAGAAGTGTTCCCCTAAAGAAATCTATGTTAGCACGGACTTGTTCAATCAATTTCGAGACATGTTTGCTTGTTCCTATGAGGAGATGCCTGGGATAGACCCCGCAATTGTTTCTCATTAAATAAAAACCTATCCCGACATCAAACCTGTACGTCAAAAGTTGCGACTGGTAAACCCCCGGAAGACTGCAGCCATAAAGGTAGAAATTGAAAAGCTCTTAAAGGATGGCTTTATTTATCCTATCCCATTGACAGATTGGGTCTCAAACGTCATTCCTATGAACAAAAAGCAGGGCACCATTCGCGTTTGTGTCGATTATCGGGACCTTAATCGGGCTTGTCCAAAAGACAACTATCCGATCCCCTTCATCGACCAAATCATCGACAATTGTGCCGGAAGCGTCATCTTCTCATTCATGGATGGCTTTCCTGGTTACAACCAAATTGAGATCAACCCAGTCGACCAACATAAGACGGCTTTCATCTGCCCATGGGGTACATTCGCTTATCGCAAGCTCCCATTTGGCCTTAAAAATGCTGGCACCACGTTTTAGTGGGCTATGTTATACTCCTTCCACCATATTAAGGACTCTTTAGAACCCTACTTGGACGATCTCCCTGCTCATTCAAAGTAGCACAAGTTCCACATTAACAATCTGACGGCCATTTTCCTCAGGTGCAGATGGTACAATATCCGTCTGAATCCTCACAAGTGTATCTTTTGGGTTGAGTCCGGACACCTCTTAGGATTTATCGTTTCGAAGGATGGGATCCACATTGATCCCTTAAAGATGGAGGCCATCATCAACCTACCACCCTCAACTGATGTTACGGAACTTCAAAGTCTCCAAGGGAGGGCAACTTACTTAAGACGTTTTGTGTGTAATTTTGTGGAGAAGACTCAGGGCTATATGAGACTGCTTAAGAAGGACGTCCCATTCATTTGGGATGATCAAGCTAAAAAATCCTTCGACGGTATCAAACATGCCATCATGCATGCCCCTGTGCTCCAACCACCTAATTATTACCGAGATTACATCTTATATCTCGCTGCTTCTGCTACCACTATCACCATGGTTTTGGTACAGGAGGATAAAAATGCTCAGGAACATGTGATATACTATGCAAGTAAGGGTCTAGCTGACACCGAAACTAGATATTCACATGTCGAAAAAATCACTTTCACGGCAGTCATTGCCATTCAAAAGTTCCGTCATTACATCTTGCTCCGCACCACCACCATCATCACCGACTCGAACCCCATGTACCACGTATTGACACATTAGGTGCTTGGGGGCAAGTATTCACGCTGGATTGTGATACTGCAAGAATTTGATCTTCTTTTTGAGAAAGCTAAGTCTAAAATGTCTTTGGTGTTTGCAGAGCTCATTTTCTACCTTCCTCGTCCTGAAGTAGAAGTTGAGCACAATGACTCATTTCTGGATGAATCATTGTTTCTCATCAGTATGGCTGGCCCCTGGTATGGAGATATTATGTTGTATCTTCAAACCCAACACTTCGATCCTCAACTTTCTAGCGACGACCGTCGTAAGATTCGTCACCATGCAAAGTATTATTTAATCATCAATGATACTTTGTATTGTCGTGGCTTCGATTCAATTCTTTGGTGTTGTCTCACTCATGAGGAGGCTGAACGCATTCTGAATGACTCTCACGCTGGGGCATGTGGAGGTCATCTCTCTGGGATGGCTACAACCTAGAATATTTTGCGCGTAGGATATTACTGGCCTTCTATCTTCAAAGATTGTATTGAGGGTGTTAAAAAATGTCTTCCTTGCCAACACTTCCACACGAAGAAGCACACTCCTCCCGCCCCACTACATCCGGTTATTGCCGTTGGCCCATTTGCAAAATGGGGCATCGATTTTATGCACTGTAAGCCTACCTCAACCGGGGGGCATAGTTACATCATCATAGCTGTGGATTACTTTACAAAGTGGGCCGAGGCTATGCCTACATACCAAAACGATGGCAAAACCGCCACACTCTTCATGTTTAATCATGTGATAGTGCAGTTTGGAGTTCCGCGGGCCATAGTTACCGATCATGGTTCTCACTTTTAGAACCACATGGTTGATTAATTGAGCGACAGGTTGGGTTTTTGCCATGAAAACTCGACACCCTTCTACCCACAATCCAATGGACAGGTCGAGGCAATTAACAAGGTCTTGAAAACTATGATCCAGAGGATGGTAGGGACACAAAAGTCCAACTGGCATAATATGCTCTTTTCAGCATTATGGGCCTATCGAACTACCGTTTAAACTGCCACAGGATTCAATCCCTTCCAATTGGTATATGGATTGGAGGCTTTTTTGTCGATAGAGTGTGGAATCTCGTCTTTATAGAGCGTGGTCGAACTTCTTCCTAACACTACTGTTGAGGAAGAACGTCTCTTGCACTTAGCAAAGCTTGACGAGTCTCGCCATGATGCTGCTCTTGCTAATGAAGCGCATCAGAAATGCATCAAGGCCCAATACGATAAGTTGGTTGAACCTCGTATCTTTAACGAGGGTGATCTGGTACTCACTTATGACCAAAAAAACGATAAACTAGGAGCAGGAAAGTTCGAGTCCATGTGGCATGGACCCTACGTTATAAAATGTGTGCTGGAAAAAGGTGCCTATGAGCTTGAAGATTATGATGGAATCTCCTTGGGTGAACCCTGCAATGGGCTTTACCTGAAGATATACTATGCTTGATCTCTCATGCATAGACTTGCTTGTATATACTGTACATGGCATGTTTTGTGTTTTTGTGTGGTGTGACGCTTTTTCTTTTTGAGTGTCTTTCGATCTTGTTTCTGCTTCTTATACCATGTTATGTCTGCGTGTGCAGATGGAAACGTGCTTTGGATTCGCGGATGACACCAACCCGCATACCCTTCACCTTGCTTCGGCAGCCTGGTTACTATATTCCCCAACAAGTGAGCTCATTAGCTTAGGAGGAAGTTGTCTAGGGTTTGCGACCAACAATGCCACAAAATATCAGGCAGTAATCGAAAACCTAGCTGATGCCATTTCCTTGGGTATCAACCACATTGTCATCCACTTGGATTCTCAATTAGTGGTTTCCCATCTTAATCGGGTCTACAACATCTGTGATCCCATTTTACTTCATCTCTTGAGACGAGTACGTCTCTTGGAAAGGTCATTTGAATCTATTCAATACCTGCACATTCCAAAAGAGTTAAACATAGTTGCTGACTCGATGGCCAATTTCATTATGGATTGGTACATTGCACACACATAATACCCATAATATGTAAAAGCACTCACGACATGTAAATATAACGTATAGAAACAAACATGTAAACAAGATCACATCACTAATCATTTTAAGAACACATAATGTATAAACCGCCGATAATGTCTATATATATATAAAAATTGCTCAAAAGTAGTGCTGGTACAAAATCTGAAGCATGATGGCTTTTCAGTGAGTCTCTACAAAAATCTAAAGCATCATAACTTTCAGTAAGTAAACAAATTTGAGGCCTCTAAGCTCTCAAAACAAGTCTAAAAGTGCAATTAGGCTGGATGCCTGACCCATACACCCCTAGCTCTGACAGCTCTCTAACACTTGGTGAGAAAGAAGTCTACAGTACGAGCCACCTTGCGGAGTAAGGAGTTGAAGTGCACAGACGCTCCAACTCTGAGTCTCTGCATGGGATTTGGTAGGTCATCAATAGCTGGCTCAGATACCTCCACGGTCAGCTGGGACAGGTTCTGGTACACCTCCTCCATCTCCTTGATGGCAGCATGAGCACCCGCAAGAACCACTACCTCCCCACCTCTGTCTCTCCTCGCCAGAAGAGAGAGACCTACTGGTCGCACGGGGCCCAGAAAGAAATATATATATATATATATATATATATATATATATATATATATATAATTCACAAAACTAAAAAATACAAGGGTTTTGTTCTTACCGATATCACCACATGATGCACCCTCTGGCAGCACTAAGTCGGGATCCTCTCGAAATTCCATGCCACTATATGGAAAGTCCTCGACCATAAGTAACTGGCCCTCCATCCATCTAAAGAACTTAGGACCAAAACTGATGATGGGACCCCCACCATGGTGGGTCATCACCTCTACCCACCTGAGCATGTGAGGATCTCTCGGATCCCTGTCATCTAGTACCACCTACAGGTGTAAGAGAGGAACTCGTTCTAAGAGGAATTGCACTATGATCGATTCGTACCCAAACTGCTTGAGCTCCCCGCCCCGCCACTTGGTCAGCTGAGCTCAGATGTTGGCGAGGAGACCCTCGCACCAGTTGAACACCATGGGAGACATACAGTCTTCTGCATACAACATCTAAGTTCGAGTAGCCATATGTGGAGCTTGGTGACCCGCCACCCTGGTAATAGTGAGCAGTATGGTCCTCAGTGGATGACTCACCACATCTCTCATGAGTGTCTTCCCGTTGGAAGGATGAGAAGTAGCTATGCAGTGCTGTGCCACCATGTCCTAAACTGTATGATCACTGGCTCGTGTCCCTATGAGTTGTACAATATCCCCTCTTCAGGACAAACCGATCAGAAGGTAGATATCCTCAATATCAATTGTGAGGATATGCTCACCTATAACAAAGTATTGTTGGGCCGCATCCCAACTCTGGAGCATGTGTGTCAAGAACGGGATTTGGGATCTCATCCCCTGTATCTCGAAGAATTTGTGCAACCCACAGTTTTGCAAAGCAGCCACGCATTGTGGATCGTTTGCGGCTTGCTCATCTTCCACTTCATGTTCTCTCTCTCGCCACTCTAATACCATCTTTTCTTGCTGGGAACCATCCAAAAGGGGCATTTAAAGCATGTTAGGTCCTTTCCCAACTTGCACAAACTCATTTTTTTGAGATATTTTTAATGTTTGAGTTGTGGGTTTCCGTCATCGCGCCTCACCTTCAGGTACAAGGTGACGTCATTGCAGGTCTTGTTTTCGAGGATTGTGATGACTCAGGCTCGTCGCAAGTCCCAAAAGGGCCACTTGCGACGAGCCGAGGGCACATTGGCCCCTCCCCAAATCATAAAAAAACTCAAAAAATGGACAAAAACGCAAAAAGTAAACCACTACAAAGCTTCAAGACAAGGTTTAGGCCTACCTAGTCTGGACAGCTGGTGAAATGGTGGATCGTAGCTCCCGAAATCGGCAGAGGAAGTTTTGGCTCCAAATTGGTACTTCTCCACCTAAATTGGCAATTTGAACAATGTTTCTATTTTTGGCCCACATTTCTATTTATAGAATAGAATGGAATATTCCTTTTCAAATATTTTGATGCTTTTGGGCCATTTACTATAGTTTCAACCGTTTGTCATTATATTTGGGGCTATTTGACACTTTCTCTAGTGTACAGGAGTCGTAAAGTGGTCTTTTGTAGCGTTTCTCGCATTACCAACGGCAATTACAGGTATGAACACTCCTTTAAACGTTTTGTCATTATTGTTTTGGTTAAGTCGTAATTATTGCATGAGGATGAGTTTACTCTTCGTTTGCTCTCGTACTCACCAAATCATGAGAACAAGTACCGAGTTATGATTTATCACTTTTCCAGGCTCGTTAAACTTCCATGGAAAAGGACACCCCCCAGAGTCCATAGTTAATCTCTTTTTCAGACTCCCTAAAATTGAAAAGATTGCCAAGAGAACTTGTTGCATTCATCCTTGTTAAAGTATTTGAATGGTCATCTTCCTGGTGACAGTTTACCCCTTTTTTTGGACCAGGGGGCACTAATTACGAAAAAGGAATACTCCAACCAATCATGACTGGAAGAGTCCTCTCCCGCGTCATTTTACCCTTTTTCGGGAGATGAGGCTAACTTTACGAAAAAAGACCGTTGGAGTCTTCTTTAGTTCTTTTCAGACTCTCTAAATATGAAATGACGACCGACTTTCCCTTCTATGGACTCGTTAAATTTTCACATTGAAGGGCCCATCATGGGACGAACCCCTCCTATCCTAGGTTCGAAAAATATTTGGGATTGGACTCATCTATGAGATGAGCTATACCGAGCATCTAGTTACCCTCATCAAGCTCATAAAAAAACACATGAGGCACTCATTGTTCATGATGGGTAAAAAGGAAAGTGTTTGTGTTACATATCTTAGTGGCAATATATAGTCATTCTTGAACATGGCACTCATCTGCATTTGCATACCAATACTTGGGTCATCTGTTGGTCTATGAGTCCCCGCTTACTTTCTGAGTCCTGTTACTCCTCTGAGTCATTCGGAGAAATCATCCACTATCAGTTGCATTAGAAGTTTGCGTCATTCTAATGTCAATACTGCTAATTCATGCCATGCCCATGTTCAAGAACACATTCACTCATCATTTTTAGTCAGTACACACGTCGTCATGCCGTTGTTACTTTGAGTCAGTCTCACATGTTATTCTACCATCCGATCCACTCTACACATCTTTTGTCATTTTTCATGTCGATTGATGGCGGATTCATCATGGCCCTCCTTCGACGGATTCATCCTTGTCGACTTCAACTCATCATCCGAGGATTGAATTTAGAAACCAACCAAGTACCTTGGTCTTGCATGCCTCAATGGTAGATTACCTTGCTTTCATCATGAGTTTACATCATTGACTCTTGATTAAAATATTTCATTTTGCGTTCGACGTCAACTCATTTATTCATGCTCGATGATATGTACTATGATACCTTGGGAATCGTTGACATTAATGGTAATATCCCTCTCACTTGTTAACGGTTTACATCAATGACCGGTAATCAAGTGGTTTCTACCATGTTCGACGTCAAGACATTTGTAATCACATGGATAGATTCGTATCATTGTGGGTTCAACTTGAAGACCCTGGGGAGTCATGTTTTAGCCAGGTTGCGATGGAGTTTGTATTGAGTCATATTATACGGATCCACTTTTGTATTGGTCATGGATATGTTATAATCTCATCATGGATCTATGCTTGTGTCTAGTAGCCATGATTGTGTTTAGTCGGTCAGTACTCCCATGGATCTCTAATGTATTGGTCGGAAGCCATGTTGTACTACATATGAGATTGTCAGTTCTGAGTCAGTTGTACTGCGGCAGCATCCTTCATCCGACAAGTATTTTGCCATTTTCTTTTCTGTCAAAGCACTTCACCTGTACATCCTTAACAGCTTCATGCTTTTGGGGGCATTCTGTTACACCTAAAATCTACCCATCATCATGATTTAGTGTATACATCCCTAAAGTCATCTGGACCAAGTACTCATTTGGGAGGATTTGTACTCAGTTTGTACAACCTTTTGAGATGTCATCATAAGTTGCATACTAACAACATGTGACATCGCAGGTTGCTCTATAGCAAGGTGCGACGAGGTCTGTTAATGGGAAAAAATAGCCATTTCAAGATCTTTCTCGAAGCTTGCCCATTTGGAGGCTTATCCCTGATCTATTGGAGAGCTGGTACTCGATCTGACAACCTTGGGACATGGAGCAACATTCGGGAGAAAGGATATCGAATCAAAGAGGTAATACATCTAGTACTTGATCCTTAAGTATATTTAGGAAACGTGTTTGTAGTATGTTCTATTTGTTCTAGACTCGCATTGAGCTAGGGAGATCCGGCTCGCCTTCGGTCGAGTGGATTGTCTGGTAACACCCCCCTTCAAACTTATACAGATCTGAAACATTGAATGTTGCTGAAATGTTAAAGTCTTTTAGCAATTCCAACACATAAGCGTTGTCCGAAATCTTCTTCAGAATTATGCATGGTCCTATCTTCTTCAGCTTCAGCTTGTTGTATGTTCCTGTTGGAAATCTCTCCTTCTATAAATATGCGTAGACTAAGTCCCCTTTGTGGAATGATTGTAGCCTCTTTTTCCTATTGGCCCTCAACTTGTATGCCACGTTACTCCTTTCTATGCGCTTTCGTACATTTTCATGAACTTCATGCATATGCTCTGTGAACGATTCTGCATCCATGCTCTTTCTGGTTTCTATTGGCAACTCGACCAAATCCACCACTCCGTGTGGACTTCTCCCCTGAACAATCTAGGATGGGGTCAATCCCATCGACCGATTCATAGAATTGTTATATGCAAACTCAACCTGTGCCAACACATTCTCCCACTGCTTGGGCCTGTCGGTTTCTAGACATCTCAGAAGTTTTCCCAAACTTCTGTTGGCCACCTCAGTCTGTCCATCTATCTGCAGATGGTACGCTGAGCTAAACTGCAACTTCGTGTCCAGTTTCTTCCATAGGGTTCTCCAGAAATGCCCCATAAACTTGGTATCCCGATCCAATGTGATACTCTTTGGAAACCCATGCAATTTGACTATCTCCTTGAAGAATAGTACAACAATCCCTGTGGCGTCACTCATCTTCTTACACGGTATGAAATGCGCCATCTTCGAAAATCTGTCGACTACAACAAATATCGAGTCGCTTCCTTGATGAGTCTTGGGTAATCCTAACACAAATTCCATGCTAAGATGGTCCTAAGGGTTATCTGGTACCAGCAATGGTGCATACAACCCTGTGTTCTGACTCCTTCCCTTTTCCAACTAGAAAAATTGACATTGTCGAACCCACCTTCCGATGTCTATCGACATCCCTAGCCAAAAATACTTCTTGTCAACCAGTGCTTTGGTCTTGTCGATGCCCAAGTGTCCCACTAACCCGCCATTATGAAATTATCGGATTAGGTTCTCTCTTATTGATCCTCTGGGAATACACAACTGACTTCCCCTGAACAGATAACCTTCTTGGACGAAGTAACTCAAATATGGAGTCCTGTTGATACTCCAAGGTTCCTGACAAGCCTTCCATGTTTTTGAAAAATCCTTATCGGTCTCATACTCCATCTTTATCGACTCTATCCCTGTTGCCTGAACTATCGTCGTGCTCAATAGCACAACTCTCCTACTCAATGCGTTGGCAACTTTATTCGATTTGCTCGACCTATGTCGCAACACGAATATATATCTCTAAAGCAGCTCCACCCACTTCATGTGTCTTTGATCCAATTTCAAATGAGTGTTCAAATACCTCAGTGCTTGGTGATCTGTCTACAACACAAATTCCTTCGGCAAGAAGTAATTCCTACACTTCTTCAGTTCTTGAATGATAGCATAAAATTCCTGGTCATAGACCGAATACTTCTGCTTCGCTCCAATTGCTATTCAAATCGCATCACAATCGACCTGGAAAACTTTGTCAAAGTCTGGGAGCACCAAGACTAGGCTCTGAGTGACTTTTTCCTTCAACTCATCGAAATATTTTTGGGCTTCGTCCATCCAATTGAACTCACACTTTCTCATGCATTCCGTCAATGGTTCACAAATCCGACTGAATCCTCGAATGACCTTCTGGTAGAAATTAGCAAGTCCATGGAAACTTCTCACTCCAGTCATGCTTGTCAATTTTGGCCAATTTACTATTGCCTTCACCTTCTCTGGGTCCATCACCAACCCTTTGCTCGAAATTACAAACCCCAAGTACACCAATTCCTTCTTCATGAAGAAACACTTTTGCAGGTTCACCATCAGCTTTTCTTCTTGTAATTTCTGCAATACTTGTCGAACGTGCTCCAAGTGCTCTACCTTGGTTCGACTGAAAATCAAAATGTCATCTAAATAGACTACGACAAACTTTCCTAGAAATGGTTTCAACACCTCATTCATCAATCTCATGAATGTGCTGGGTGCATTAGTCAACCCAAATGGCATGACTAACCACTCGTACAACCCTTCTTTTGTCTTGAATGCTGTCTTTCATTCATCTCCTTCTCTGACCCTAATCTGGTGATATCCAATCTTTAGGTATATTTTTGTGAAGTATGTCGTTCCACTCAGGAAATCCATCAAGTCATCCATCCTCGGCAATGGAAACCGATACTTGATCATGATCTTGTTGATGGCTCTGGAGTTAGTACACATTCTCCATTCTCCACCCTTCTTCGGTGTCAATACCGCTGGTACTGCACATGGGCTCATAATTTCTCTAATTAACCCTTTGTCCAACAACTCTTGGACCTATCGGTTTAGTTCCTGTCCCTCTGTTAGACTCATCCTATATGGTGCTTTGTTTGGAAGACATGACCCTGGAATCAAGTCAATCTGATGGGATATGCTCCTTGTTGGTGGCAATCCCGTCGCTTTCTCATCAGCCATTATGTCCTTGAATTCTTCGAGAAACTCCTTGATCTTAACCGAAATATTCTCCTCTCTAGTCGTTCTTTCAACATATGGTCCTTTTGGAATGATCACAAAACATCCCGACTGTCTCTCCTCTTCTGCGAGGAATTCTGTCGCGGTGCTCATCAACACTCGTTTCTCCCAAATATTGCTCTTGCCGTGCTTACTGTTAGCTTGCTCTTCTCGCCTTGGATTAAGAGTCCTCTTCACACCATATTTCCACACTATGACTGCATTGGCTCGACCATCATTGATCATTTTCCAATCATATTTCCATGGTCGTCCTAACAATAAATGGCATGCATCCATGGGAACTACATCACATAGTACAGTGTCCTCTAATCCTTCGAATCTGAAGTTGATCAAGAACTGTCTAGTCACCTTGACATGGTGTCCTTTCTGCAACCATGAGATCTTGTAGGGGTGTGGGTGTTCTTGACACTTCAACCTAATCTTGTTGATGACTTCTGTCGACACAAGATTCTTCGTACTTCCACCATCCACTATGGTTTTGCAATGCCATTCCCTGATACACACCTTCATTCGAAAGATCACCTTCCGTTGTGCTGGTTCCATGGGGTCACATTGATCTTTCTGGATCAAGGCTCTCTGAAACGTCAAATTTCGGTTCTTCTTCTTTTCACCTCCACTGCTGTGGGATGTCAATTCTTCCCTCTCATCGACTTGCTCATCCTTTCGATGTCTGGGTTTTGACTCCTCTACAACATGTAGGTTCTCTGGGCACTCATATGACTTGTGTCCCGTTCCTCGATACTTGTAACAGATTATGGCTTGTCTGTCAGCTCCTTTCTTGTCGGATGGACCACTTTGACTATACGCACCTTGAACGTGATTCTCACAACCATTGCATCGGTTTTCTTGCACTTTCTCTCATGTCGATGTCCCTTCCGTGTGTTGGCTATCTTTGACACTTTCCTTCCTGTACCCGCTACTTTGGCCTTTCGCGAAGACATTTCTCGCACCCTGACCAGTCATCTTTCCCCTAGTCGCTATGGATTTTCTTGATAGCTTCTCTTTTGACTTAAGAGCTAACTGGTAGGCTTCGTCGACTGCTCTAAATCTCGACATGTTGAGTTCATCCTGAATAACATATTTCAAGCCATTCACTTACCTGGCGACATCTTCTTCTCCTTCATCAGTTTGTCCTGACCGAATCGACAATCGGTAGAACTCCTCCATGTACTCTTTCACGGTCATCTCTTTCTGTTGAAAGTTCTGTAACTTCCTGAATAAGGAAATCACATAGTCATTTGGAAAGAACTTTCCCTTCAAATTGGAAACCATTCTGTCCCAAGACTTGATTTTATCCTTTCCTTTCTTAAGTCTGTTAGCCTGTACATTTTTCCACCACAATGAGGCATGACCTTTCAACCTTAGACATGTAGTCTTAACCCGTTTAGGATCCTAGATCTGCTCTATGTCGAAGTATTTCTCCATCTCTCTAAACTAGTCAATCAAATTTTCTGGGTCCAGGCTTCCCAAGTATGTACGCATGTCTATCTTTGCCCGACCTCTCATATCTGTCAGGAGTTTGATTAGTTTTTCCTCTGGTTCCTCTGCAGCCTCGTTACAAGATTCCACCTCTTCGACTTCCTCATTGTTGTGGTTTAGTGCTTCAGGAATACAACCATGCCTCTGGATTTCTTTGATCGTTGTGACATCATTTGTCAAAGTTTGCATTATTCTGGCGCATTTGTTTACCATCTCACGATCCACTGTGATGGCTGCTGCGCCATGCGCCCTTCGTCCTTGGACATTAATGCCTCTATGAACCATTTCCAACCTCTGCTGAAACTCTCACGCGTCCAATTGCAACTAGAATTTAAAACAAGTCATGCACAACTCTACCCAACCGCAGTTGGAGCTGTTCAACTCACTTGCAGGCTCAATATCATGAACTCAACTGATTCTTCCACTCTGATACCAACTGACACAAGTCAGGTTGGTATAAGTGTCTTCTCAACCAGACTTTCTTTCGGCTCTTTGTTCCCTCTCTGATCTACTACGATCCATGCTCTGATACCAACTAATGCAAGTCACCTTACTAGGATTCTTCTTGCTTGATAATACACATGACACAAACCACAATTCTTACACAAAGATGGTGTAAAATAGGATGCTAGAAGTGGCTTTTTATTAATTCTCTGAATTCGATTACAATGCAGAATAACTATAAAAAAATAACTAACTACAGTCGGCCTCAGCCATTACAAATTAGAAGTAAATGTGGTGTGTTCTCCCTATGTGTCGACCTCACCCTGTCCTGGTTCGACTCGGAACTGTGAGCTATGGCTCGATCTCAACTCTCTATTCTTCGGCTAGTGTGACTCTTCACAACTTCTCTCGACTCTGTTCTCTGATTCGGCTGATCAAATACTGAAAAGTACTGATCCTGTTTCTTCCCCTCGTCTTCTACCCTACTACTATTGTTCTCGAGACTGTAGAAATCCCTGAGACACGCATCCCCCTATCCATCGATCCTTCCAAATCCTACGAACCTGCAACTATCATCTCCTAGCTGTGCTGCACAGCCTCTATCCATGACATCACCTATCATGTCTTTCAACAACTCGCAATAATTGTATTAACTTCCTCAGCAATCCTGAATGGCTACCAGGTACAGTCCCTTGACTTCCTCCCTTTCCCACCCTGCTACAGTAGTCAGTCACATCTCAACTTTCTTGTCGGTTTGCTTCTCATCATCTGCAGTTTTCCAGTCCTCCCCTTCCTACGCGCTTGGCTCCACCAAACCTGCCGCATCGTAGTTCGTCCACTCATCGACTACCTGATGTCTTACTTGCTTCACTTGTCATCTATCGACTAATTCCTATCGATTCTCGACCAATCACAACGTTCTCTGTGCTACTCTAGTCGATTGCACTCCGACTGCCTCTGCCCGACTTGTTGACTTCGACAAGTCAACCTGCTCCCCGTACCAGTGGTCATCGGCACTCCCGCTGGTCGGCTCCCTCCTGTCGATCAACCTCGATGGATATTCCTAGGCCCTGATGCTCCTGCATGACTCATGGGTTATTCCTATGAGATCACTTACAATAAGGGTAAGGACAATCTGGTGGCGGATGCTTTTTCTTGCACATTTGATTACCAAGTTTCTCTTTCAGCTATTTATATGCCTGTTCCAAATTGCTTGAATCTATTCACTGGGGCTATCTCAATGACTCCTCATTAACTCAAATCATCCAATGGTTGGCCAACAACCCTTCTACTATACCGCATTATTCTTGGGATGGTACTTCCCTGAAATACAAGGGTCATCTGGTGCTTTCCTAGAGCGTAGATCTTCAACAGGTTGTCTTCTATCAACTCCATGCTTCTCCATCGATAGGGCACTTTGGGTTCCTCAAAACATATGAGCGTGCACAATGTAACTTTTTTTGGCAGGGAATGAAAAGGACAATTCAACAGATGGTGGTTGAATGTGATACTTGTCAGCTCAACAAGGGTGAAATGACACTCCTTCCGGGATTGCTCAAACCCTTTTCCATCCCTACAAGGATTTGGACATAACTATTTCACCATAGTGGCACCAAAATGAAGATGAGTTTAGGGTCTCACCCACAAATAGATGGCCCCCCTGAAATTACCAAAAAATGTTTAGGAACTTACCTTCGATGCTTCACCTTCGAACAACAACCTCAGTGGGATAAGTGCCTCCCTCTCGTTGAATGGTGTTACAATACTGCATCTAAAGTGACTCCATATGAAGCAATCGATGGTCAATGTTATACCTCAATATTACACATTATGTATTAGTGTCGCATCCTTGCAATACCGACCTAAACGACAGTTTCCATTAAAGATCATCTGAACATCCAAAGTGAAAAACACTGATTGAACACTGAAAGAAAGTCCTTTTTCTGCCATCTGCCAACCCATCTTAGCCCTGTTTGTGATCACTACCACTCCCTGCACATCTAGAGAGGCGCAATAGTCAGCACTACCACGCGTTGCTTCTTCTCTGGGGTGTGGTACTACCACGTTATGCTCAGTTATAGGGGCACGATAGTCTGAAATTAGCCTTTTTTCCTTGGATTTTGGGATTTCGACCTTCGAGGAGATTTTGTTGGGATTACCACCTTTGGTTCGATCCTGACTCCTTCTTTGTTTAGCTGGCCTGATCCACTAAACCCTCCATCAATCCACACTTCTCTCTTGTTGGTTAACCTTCCCATGTGTTATAAGAGAGAAGCCTTTCATGAGCCAAAGAGGAGGACTTTTGGGGCATCAAACCTATGATCTTCAGTCTTCTGCAGAAATAGCTAGAGGAATCACTTGGAGCTGGAGGATTGGCTTGGATATCAAGCAACCTTTGTAAGCACTCTTCAAGTTTGTAATAAAAGATAACTTGTCTTTTTTTTCCCATTTCATGTGTATTGTATAAATATTTGATATGAAATGTTTCCATTTTAGATTTGAACTTAATCTTTGCTTCAAGGTATTTGGAGGCTTGCATGCTTGTCCTTTGTTTGATTTCAACAGGTTCTACATTGGAGCTTCGGGATCAAGATCTAGAAGCGAGACAAACGTCGAATTGGAAGGTGAGTGACGTCTTTCATCTCTTCTGAATGCATTTAATCTTGTTGTGAAGATTAGTTTAAGAACTCAAGGTAGCATTTGTTTCCTTTTTGTGTTAGCATAGAGTCAGTGCATCCCGCTTTATCCTAAGAGAGTTTCTACCTATCCATAGGGAGAAACATCTGCAACAAAAACTGGCGACTCCGCTGGGGACTGAATCCATTTTCTTTGCTTGTGAAGTTTGTTTTCACTCATTGATTGTAACAATTGGGTTCTTTCACCCTCATTCACTTCCCTTTTCTCTGCATTAGACTTTTGTTACAGATCAGTAAGTCCTCTGGGTTGGAAAACCCTTGAAAAGTCAAAATATTTTCTCAAAATTATGCCTCTTTCCCCCTGTTAACACACTTCCGCGCCCCCGTAACTGCCTACAGAGCGGTAGTATCGCGCCTTAACCACTGTCTAGAGTGCGGTAGTCTAGCAGTACCGCGCCTTAACCACTGTGTAGAGCGTGGTAGTCTAGCAGTACCACGCCTTAACCACTATCTAGAGCACGATAGTCTATCAGTATAGCTCCCAGGTGGCCTGCAGGCCCGTGGTAATTCCTGGAAAGTGTGTTTATTTGGTTTGTTTGGTTATTTTTGGGTCTTTTCAAGATTCAGATCCATGTTGGCCCTTTGAGTAAACACTAGTTTTTTGCTTGCATTTTTAAGCGAAATGGGGGGGCCATGAATCGTGCATCCTATAGTCATTTTGACCCATATTAAGGTTTTGAGATCATTTTTTGGTTTTGTGTGTTTGGATTGCTTGGCATCTTATTTCCTTTACATCCTATCTAATGATTGTTCGGAAAGATTGATTCCTTGTCTCCGCTTTAGTCCAAAGAGAAGCTTGGTTTTGTCACTCTTTTGCTATATTCACGAAACTGGAAAAAATATATGTTCTTATTGCTTTAATTTGATCATTTGCAATTCTTGGTCTCAAATTCATATGAAGAAGAAATGCTTGTTTCAGATTCGTGTACATTCGAGTTAAAGATAGAATTGTTGAGTGCTTTTCTTTTTCTTCCATCTAATTGGAAACGTTTGTAGAATCTTTCTTTCCATAGATTGGATGTGTCTTTTTCAAGTGTGAAAAGGTAGAAAACAGATTGTAATTATTGCATTTGGTGTTCGTAAAGATTTCCTTTTCATTTCTTTTGGTTAGTTTTGGATACATATTTTACTTCTTTCTATCATTTTGAAAAGAAATAAAATTGCATGTGCATTGGGTTCTGCATATTGGGAACGAAAAGAATTCTTCCTTACTTTAGCTAGTGTTCATCGAAGAGAAAGGATCATTTTGATTCATTTTCATTTGCATGGTTTGAGTCGTCACAACATCACAAAGTTGCACTTCCATAACCCGATTGTGTAAGACAGTCTCTAAAATTAATCTCCCTAACTAAACCAACATTAACCTCACTTGAGAAAATAAAAGAATTTGGTAGTTAGGTAGGACACCAGGGATAGGCATCAAAATAATTCCCCCTTGTCATTTTTCATCTGAGACATAGTCGTTGTCTTTAGGGAACTAAAATCCTCTAGTATTTGTTGACACGGTCATACACCAGTTTGTGGATGGGCCTCCTGACTGTTTCACACTTTTAGGGGTTAAACCGCCGTGATATTGAGAACCGGATAGACTCTGTGGAATGCCGCACTCCACTTATCCCTAAGGCAACATTGATCATTGTATTCCTTGTATTCATAGTAATGCAAGGGTGATAAGGCAGAAGCGCCGAAAACCTTTTCCAACGTGTCATGAACGAGGTAGCTTAGTGACTTTTCTTCTAGGGCTCTTTACCCAGGATCCCTTTCAGTAGAGGGATATCATTCCATTATTGGTCTCTCATTTTGTATTGTTCGACTTGGATTTCATCACCTTGTGAAGGATACAATTTGTTGAGGTCTCCAGCTCTTAATTAGGAGGTTTTGCTTGCTACCTTGTAGAGCATTTTTTTCTTTGTAGGGCTTCTTGTTGGCATTCTGGCTGTTTTATTGTACAACTCGCTTACTGTGGCAGCAGCCTCAGTATAGTTTTTTGAGCTTGTTCTTTTGGTCTGTGAGACTTGTCTTTTCCTAACTCCCCTTTCACACGCTCGGTTGCCTGAGGGTTTTTGAGTTCTTTTTAACTTCGTCCACATCACTTAGTTTTGTTCAATGGAGAATCTACCTCCATGCACCCATGCTCCTTCTGGGACTACCAATCTAGAGACCCCTTTTCAAGGGGTACCTTTCACTTTTCCTCCAGCTGGAGATATTGGTCCTCCCTTTATTGCCATGTTAAATCTTCCTGGATTAACCATAGGATTACCGGTATGGTTATTCAATCCAGTGATTCCGGTTGTACCCAATGTTTTGAATGTTAACTCTCCACCACAAGAGAGTCAATCCCAAAATAATCCTTCCCCTTCTTCGTCGAATGAATCTTCTTCCATTCCTTCGTCCTCGCCTAATCAAAGCAATAGTGTTAGTAATCGGGAGGATAAGAAGAAGAAGAAAAGGAAAGTTAAGAAGAAGAAGGATAAAGAAGAGACCAAGCATAAACCAGTTGCCCCTAATGGCACTCATTCTAAGAAAACACCCTGTAAGCCCAAGTTCCATTGCAAACTTTGTAAGGGTGATCACCTTCTCAAGGATTTCCCCCATCTTTCCTGTGTATCCGAAGTGTGGTCTAAAAAACCAAAACCACTTGTATCATCGACCTCTGACCATCATGTCGATGACACTCCCTCAAACAGTGACCCCTTGGTGAAGGGTCGGAAGGGTAAAGTCCTATATCCTTGTTTGATATGCAAGGGTATGTACTGTACTTTCCTTTGTCAAGCATGGATGAAGCCTCGCGGTGGTTGGAAGATATTACTAGTTCTCAACCGGTGCTTCCAACAAATGATAGTAAGTTGTCCCTCGACCCCCCTCCGGTTGGCCAAGTGATCAATTCAGTTCATCTACAATTTATTGCACTCTCCCTTCCGAGAGTGAAGTGATTGAGTCGCTATCATCTCCACTTGATCTCGCACTTTCATTGAAGAAAGTCTAGACTGAAGCAATCATCTTGACACAATCTTTGTCTCATTCTTATCTTCCAAGCGAGAGTGAATTGGAAACCGCTAATGTTTTCCTTATCGGTTCAAAATGTCCTCAACAAGGGGAAACCCTGTCTGTTTCCACAAGACCCCCTCCAAGTACTAAGGTTATTTCTTTTGATTGGAATGGTTTAACAGAATCTCGTCTTCCTTTGAGTGTTCCTTTTCAAATATCTGTAGGATTTTTCGATAAAGACTTTTTTTGTACGATAGTTGATGAAGGAGCTTCTGTTAGTATTCTATCCTCAACTGCTTGTTAAGCCTTAGGTTCTCCTCGGATTGTGCCCGTCATTGACCAGATACTGGATTTCAATAGAAGGCCTACTGGACCTTTAGGGTTCCTTCCTCAGTTACCTATCACTTTGGGAGGGAAAACTGTCTGTATTGATGTCATGGCCGTCCAAGGTCCCTTAGATTTTAATCTACTCCTTAGACGTGATTACGTCTATGCAATGAAGGCTGTAGTGTCCTCACTCTTTTGAGTGATGTGTTTTCCCCATCATGGGAATGTTGTGACCATCGATCAGCTTTCCTTTGTGATGCCTACTCATCGCATGACTCCTAGTCACCAGACTTCCCTAAATGTTCCACATGTTTTAGTGGTTTCTTCCCCCTAAGAGGGGGATGTTGGAGCAAATTTTTATTCCGGTGTCAAGCTCGTTAAAAAATGAAACCATTTTCTCAAGCATAGTTTACTTTTGGTTTTAAGCTTGTGTAAAAATGAAACCAACCATCATTTCAAGCATAATTTACTTTTGGTTTTAAGCTTGTGTAAAAATGAAACCAACCATCATCCCAAGCATAGTTTACTTTCGGTTTTAAGCTTGTGTAAAAATGAAACCAACCATCATTTTGAGTAGAGTTCCCTTTATGTGTCAAGCTCATTAAAAAATAAAAAGGACCCTTTCAAGCATTGTTATTATCTATTTCAAGCTTGTGTAAAAATGAAATAGATCTCCCTTCCATTTGTTCAAGTCTCTTGCTAGAGTTAGGATTTGAACCTTCATTTCATCTGCATGGGTCACTTAGTCCTGGTTCTCCCTACCCCCCCTGGTGAACACATTCGGATTAGTAGCTAGGATTTTTGGGCAAGGAAGAAGAGTAGTCAGACGAAATGAAGCTTGGGGGGCATGTTTAGCCATTAGCAATCATGCTGGGGGAAATTACCAACCTCTGGTCATCATGTTGGGAAGGAACGCATCAATAGGCCTTAACTTTGAGCAGAGTTTAGCTTTGGATTCAAGCTCGTTAAAAAAATGAAACCAGTAAATTGAGCAAAGTTCTATTCCTATGTCAAGCTCGTTAAAAAATGAAACATATCCTTTCCCTTTGATTCGAGTCTCCTCGTAGACTTAGTACCTGAACCTTCTTTTCACTTGCTTATACCTTAGGCGTATGAAATGAAGCTTGGGGGCATGTCTTCAACCTCTAGAAGTTACATTGAAGTCAACTCGATCGCCTCTCCACACCACGTTGGATCTAAGTCACTTACTTCTAGCAATCATGCTGGGGGCATGTACCAACCTATGGATTTCATGACGGGAAGAAGTTCACCATTGGGAACATTTTTTGAGCATACTTTCCTTTTTAGGTTTTGAGCTCATTAAACCATGAAAATTATCCTGAGCATAGTTCATTTTCTATTACAAGCTCGTTAAAAAATGAAGCAGACATCATGAGCATTCTTCCAGCCTATCTTTGAGCTCGTTAAAAACAGTAAGATGGTGTTTGAGCCTACTTTTCACTTTTTTTGTGCTCTGGTTAAAATATGAAAAGTGGTTTGAGCTTACTTTTTCCTTTTTCGTGCTCTGGATCCAAACATGAAAAAGATTCCGAGTGCTTTTGATACCATTATTGTGCTCGTTAAACAATTGGAGTAAAAAGGTGTGTCTAACGAGTATAGGTTTATCACTTTATCCGACCTCGCTAGACTATTTACGAAAAAGGAACTGTGCCGAGT
The DNA here is from genome assembly GCA_027924585.1 of Larix kaempferi. Taxonomy (NCBI): domain Eukaryota; kingdom Viridiplantae; phylum Streptophyta; class Pinopsida; order Pinales; family Pinaceae; genus Larix; species Larix kaempferi. The sequence goes on from BSBM01000004.1 coordinate 2,659,349, forward strand.
TTACTTTTCCTTTGTCGTACTCGGTCATCAACCATGACAAAGTTGTTCATGGAGTCCTTTTTAAGCTCTTTTCAAACTCCCTAAATAGGAAAATATTTCCAAGTGAAATTGATTCGTTCACACTTGTAAAAGGATTTGAATGATCGTCTCCCTAGTGATAGTTTACCCCTTTTTTTGGACTAGGGGGCACTACTTACGAAAAAGGAATACTCTAGCAAATCATGACTGGAAGAGTCCTCTGCTGTGTTGTTTTACCCCTTTTCGGGCGATGAGGCTAACTTTACGAAAAAGGACCATTGGAGTCTTCTTTAGTTCTTTTCAGACTCTCTAAACATGAAATGACGACCGAGTTTTCCTTCCTTGGACTCGTTAAAATTCAACATTTAAGGGCCCACTTTGGGACGAACCCCTCCTTTCTCAAGTTCGAAAAACATGTGAGATTGGACTCATCTATGAGATGAGCTATACCAAGCATCTATTATCCTCCTCAAGCTCGTAAAACAACAAAGAGGTACTCGTCCATCATGTCGGGGGAAAATGGGAAAATGAGTCAAGTTTACCTTGTTGGCAGCTTGTGAGTCGTCACCTTTGAACATGGCATGCATCCTCACCTTGTCTATTTTGGGTAGTCAGTCTTGCTGATAGTGTCATGATTATGATCATGCGTCCTCATTATTGATGTGAGTTCACACTTCCTGTGGTTCTGTTTGTTCAAGTTGTCTTTGCTTCCAAGCTCTGTTTCATGCCGTTATATATTCAAAGGGTTATTACCTTGAGTCCACCTCCACCTCATGTCAAACCTTCCCTTTGTGTCAATACATATTCTATTGTTTCATCGGTCCATACTATCTCTCGTTCTGATTTCGTGTCGATGATGTGGGAATCATTATGGCCCACCTTTGACGAGTCTATTCCTGTCGACACCAAATCACTATCCAGGAATTAGGCTTAGGAGTCAACCACTAGTACCTTGGTACCTGCATGCCTCAATGGCAGGTTTCCTCACATTCAACAGTAGGTTTTCATCATTTGACATCTGATTGAATGATCTCTCAGATGCTCGACATCAACTCCTTTGTTCGCATTTCATTGAGATGTACTATAGATACCTTGGGGATCATTGTCATTATTGGTGATTTCGCTCGCATTTGTTAACGGTCCACATCATTGACTGGTAATCAAATGGTTTCTACCATGTTCGACTTCAACACCTTGTAATCACATGGCTAGATTCGTATCGTTTGCGATCAGGTAGAAGACCCTGGACACTCTTTTGTATTTTGATTACGTCCAGGTTGCAATGAATATTTTTCCGTATTGTCACACAGATCCACTTTTGTATTGGTCATGGTTGTGCCATTATTGTCTCATGGATCTACGCTTGTTTATAATAGCCATGATTTGTCTACAATCTATATCATCTCAGTACTCATGGATCTGCAATGTATTGGTCGGCAGCCATGCTTTGAGTCAATTTTTTCCGAGCATGGGAATGCCTACTTCGGTGGTATATCTGACATTTTGTTTCTGTTTCAGCTCCTTCTTGCTCCCCTCGATGCTATCTCCGCACCATATTTGTAAAGTCTTTCGGCCATCAGTCTCTTCTGACCTCACACTTTAGGGGGCATCTGTTATACCTCAATATTACACATTATGTATTAGTGTCGCATCCTTGCACTAGCGACCTAAATGATAGTTTCCCTTAAAGATCATCTGAACATCCAGAGTGAAAAACAATGACTGAACACTGAAAGCAAAACCTTTTTCTACCATCTACAAACCCAACTTAGCCCTGTTTGTGAGCACTACCGCTCCCTACACATCTATGATTATGATTATGATTATGTCTAGGTTATTATTTTAAAAATAAATTATTATTATTAAATTAATTTTAATAAAATTTTAAACTCAAAAATCTTAAAACCAATTTGCATAAATAACCAATAAATGGATCTATGATTTAAGAAAATGTTATACCATTAACAATTACTTGAAGGTATTTTTATGATCTATCATTTTAGCGTTAAGGCTAAGTGCTCACTAGTGCTTTTTCGCATTTAGATTAAAATAAAATGAATGGTAATTAATTCTATTAAATTTGGGGCTACACTTTTGTGACCAAATAGTTCTAAATAAATATATAGATGCATTTAAGCGCTATAAAAAATTAAAGACCTATAAGGTCAATATTAATATCCTAACTAGTTGTATCAAAAGTGTCTTGTGTAATATACGAAAGTGCATTCTTAAATGTAAAACACATGAATGTAGCTCAATAATTGTGAAGGGAAGTTTAAAATTCAACATTCAACATACTTGAGGTATATAAATTTGTTAATATTTCTATCATTGAGGTAAATGGTAAGGTATATAAATTTGTCAATATTTCTATCATTGAGGTAAATGGTAACTCACGTATTATTATTTATATGGACAACAAGAGAGAACTAGTTAGTCTAACCTATACTCGTCTCAATGCTTTCTATCATTCGAGTTATGATAGAAGTGGTAACTCGCTTAGAATCACTTAAGCATATATTCATCCGAATGCTTGTAGTAAAATATATGAAAATTCCATGAAAGTAGAATTGGTATAGGCCAATATATCTAACTAGGCTTGTCACTATGAGATATTAATGTAAGTGCTTCTATTGACTTGTTTTTATCAATATAACAATTCCCTTTGTTTCTAATATAATTGTGTGAAAATTTCTTAGCCCTTAAACTATTGTAAGAATATAATGCTTTCCCTAAGTTTTCAAATTATTGATTTGATCAATTATAAGATAAATATATCCATGTCAATGTTTGTAATAAAAATAATAAAGCTTTTCATTAAAATATCTAGTTAACATTTAAGTCGATATGAACAATAGTAGCATAGCCCCTCGCTTGTTTCGAGTATTGATTAGGTAATTTCAAGTTAGTTATATATTCATGTTCAACATCAAAATTGTTATTCATATTTACTATGAAAAATTAATTATATTCAATATATCCAACTTTACATATATATATATATAAATATAAATAAACTAAAATGTTATAAAGACAACCTAAGGTTTATAGCCTTGATCCCTATAGCTCGTATATTATGTGTATAACCTTAAAAACACCAAAACTATTTCATACATAATCCAACATGAATATAATTTCGAGGAGAGGTGAACTCAACTTTAATATAAATATTGAAGTATATAAAAATGACATGATTCAATTACTTGCCACGTAAATCAAATATAAGGAAACACAATGTAATGCAGTTAAGATTAACAATCTTGGACGGTTTCTTCCAACAACCACATTGTAATAGGATGGCACATCCGCAGACTTCCCACAACAAATCTAATGTCCCCATAATCACAAGATAGCTATACGTCACAATTTTTTTTAAATTCCTTCATAATTGTTAAATCCTGGTTTTGACAATCGGTACATCTCACATGTGTGTCTCTCCATCTCCAAATTTCACAAAAGTCCCAATACGTCATCCTTTTATGGTGGGATTCATTTTTTACAATCTATTATTCCTTTTTATACATTGTATTGATTAGAAAGCAATGCCTATTTCACAACCTTTATGATCATGGTTTCAAATCACTATTTAGACAACAAAATACATAATATTTAAATAAATAATATTTTTAAATATTTCAAAGACATGTTTGGTAAGGCAGACTATAATATTTTTTTTGACACGAAAAAACTAAATTTATTGATATTCGTTGGAATCAATGAAAACATAAATCATACAATTCTTCATCCATCTTTTGTGACATAAATGTCAAAATTGAGAGTCATTCAAAATGACCAACTAGTTAAAAAAAAAAAGACTACACATTGTCGTACAGAAAGACCACAAAAAATAATTGAACATCTTTTCTCATAACCTATGCATCAAGTCCATTTAGCAAGGTTGCAGCTCAATAGACAATAATATGGATTACATACATCACACAAATGAGTTCAACATAAAAAGACAATAGAGTCTTCAAAGATCAGTGGCTCTGCCATATACTTTTGAATGAAAAGAGTCACTTAAGGCCCACGAATTAGATTTTGAGAAATATCACCTGCAATGGTATTAAATTATCTAAATGTATGATTTATTGATAAATCCTGAAAGGAGGGCAGAAGCGTGGTGATTCTCTGGCACCATTTCTCTAGTGATAACACCTGCAACTAAGATAAACCATTTACCCTATTGATAATAACTTTTGAATCACCCACTACCTCTAAAGATACAACACCATCAATACAGACAAACTGAAGTAGTCCCCAAAGAACCAAAAGTTCTACTCTAGTTTGGTACTAGGACCACAACTCATCCAAAATTTGAAATTGTTCTACTCTAATTTGGTACTAGGATCACAAGTCATCGAGAGTTTGAAGTTGTGATCTTTATTGATTTTCAAGAATATTCCACCATGACATTCTCCCATTTGAGTTGTGCCATCAAAGTAACCAACCGCAATATGAAGAGAAAAAATAGGATCAAAATACATTTCATTATCCACTGAGAAGTTTTATATTAATTATATTACATTTAGTAATTAATTTGTTGAAAATGATGATACTTAGGTTTTTCTTTAATGATGTAATTAATTTCTTCCTTAATTTCAAATTATTTAATTTATATATATTTTTAATAATTTGTTGAAAATCATAATACTTTTGATTTTGTTTAAGGATGTAATTAATTTTTTCTTAATTTTAAATTATTTAATTTATATATATTAATAATTATATTTTAAAGTAAAAATATCATTAGATTTTCATTAACCTAAGTGTTCATTGTTGAGTGTTTAGAGCTACCACTTAGTTGAGCTAGCATTTATTTCTTGTATCAATGGACCATTATTGGCACATAAGGGGAGGACTTAGAATCTTGTCAAGGAGGTATTGTGGTGATTGACAAGTATCCCATTTGTTGTAGTTTATTCAAACTTTCAATATAGATATATACCCTTTCTCCTCCACCAAACCCCTATTATTTTAGGGATTATTTTTTATATTTACATGTGTATTTAGTTGGCAATTTACTCATTAAACATTAGATAAGTTTCCATCTTATGTATATGGATTTAGTTTGTTGATCTTGTTATGAGAAAGGTGTTTGTTGTCTTCTTTGTATCCATATCTTTGCGTGAAAACATGGAGCTAGAATAAGAGCAAATTTCTTTTGCACAAATTAGGCCAATGCTGAGTTGTGATTACCAAGTTCTCCTATTCAATATTCTCATCTATTTCTTGTACGAGTAGGAAAAAATTAGGGAACAATTGAATATGGATGAAGAGTTGAATATGGATCTATCCTCGAACTATCGATGAGTTGAACCCACTCACCAAGGGACTTGTTTTTATCAATAAGGACTTGTTTTATCAATAAGGAGGAATTACCTTCAACAATTATCAATGAACACATGTAGTTTGTGTAATAATATACTAAAAAAAACACAAGATGATGGATATTTCCAAGGCTACACTTATGTAACTAAAATAATATTTTTCATTGGATTTGGACATGCATATTTATATATTTCACGGATAACAATGTAGAGTTGAATTCGCCTTTCTTATAGTCACAAGGTATGCACCTTTCCCTAAAATCTCATGTCAAAATGCTACTTGTATGAGTGCATAGAATTATATAATGGATCTACTCTTCATTGATTTTATTTTCTTGTGTGTTTGGTTTACAAGCAATGGCCACGTTTTGAAGCTTGTAGATAGTTATATTGAGACCAATGAGGTGTTCTATAGCCCATAGCCTAGTATGGATATATGTTGTCACATAAGTAACGTATCTGAAAAAAATAATAATAAATAAAGATATTAGGAAACATATGTCATCTCAATTTTAAATTTTACACAAGAGAAAAAAAATTAAAACCAACATAGATCCATCTTAAACCCAAATATATAAATCAACATGAGGGATCAATTTTCTTGAGGTGTAAACTTTTTTCTTAAGTTTTGTACACCTCAAGAAATTGAAACCCTCCAAGTTCTTGACCCAATTTTTTACACCTCAATAAATTGGATCCTTGTAGCCCAATATGGGGAGATTATGTCACATATATAATGCACTTGAAAACAAAAGATCATATGCAACATATGTCATATCAATTCCCCCAAGGTGTAGATCAGTTGTGATATGGTGCACTATTAAGGCATTCCTTGCGAAAATAAAAGGAAATGTGTTTTCTTACAAATCATTGGATCTAATGTGTTTTAATAGTATTATGGAAATATCAATTGGTATATGAGATGCTTTGAGGTAAATGTTTTCAGAATTGCATATAGTGAGAGTTTCACCATGCATATTGCATATGTTAATAAGAAATCATGTTGAAATTGTTCCTTAGGGTTGATCCCATCATTTTGCAACATTTTCCATCCACATCTACTACAAAGTTGAAACTTGTTCAACAGTTCCTACCCTTCATGGGTTTCTCTAGTCAATACCTTATTTTACATTTAATTCCCATGTTGAACTTTTTTGTAGGCCTGGGATCCCTTTAAGTACTATCATGACCTGGATTTTGAAACCTCATACTTCAATCTCATCTTCTTCTCGCAATTTCCTAATGCGTTGTTGATATCTGCCAATTTATGTTGTCATTGGTTTTACCCTATTGCACACTTTTTCCTACTTCTTCAATTCAAGTTTCTTAGTTATTCATGTTTTCCATTGCAATCACTTTTGTTTCTCTCCATTTATATTCCATTTATTTTGTTCCTGAACCCTTATCCATAGAGCAATGTTTTTATGAGTGCACATAACTAACCAAACACCTTTTCTTCATTTTCCTTGCATATGTCTCACCTATACGCTTGGTATGTAGTTTCACACCCTCAACACACTTGTTTCCTCCACTTTATGCTAGCATTCTTTATTCTTTTTCAAGATTTAAAAACATGAAAAAGAAAAAAAATAGAAAAAAAAGGAAAAGAGGAGGAAATAAGTACAATTTGCATTGCTCATGTAATGGAAGTGGTAGGGGTCAATATCTGTCACCTTTGAACACACCAAATTTTACATTAGTCTCTTGTAGTTGGGTTTGTAGCATTTCCATAGGAGTTGTACCTTGATTTTGAGTTTTAATCCTCCAATTTTTTTTTTACCAATGCTTATGGAGCATTCATTGAGGCATATGGCATTAATGAAGTTATCATTGCTATTCAATTGCATCATTGCTACCCAAGCCATCCCTATCTTGTGTTTTTTTTCAAGGGAGGTATGCTAGTCTATGTTAGCTATTCCTCGGATATTTTGGTTTTCCATGTAGGCATTCCATATATTGGAATGTACTCAATGGTTTGTTATTTTCATGTACAGTCCCAATAATCAAATCATATTCACGATATTTTTTTTGAATTGATTGACGGTGGATTCCCTAATTCCCACTTTTTGATGGAAAATTTCCATTGATGCCAAATCATTTTCTATGGAGAAGGTCTAAAAATATTTATTGTACCTTAGAACCATTAGTCATCAGTAGAAAGATTCCATGTAATCAACAGTGGGTATACATCAATGAGACCTACTTGATTTATTCTGCAAAAGTTCAACATCATATCATTTAATTAGACTTATTAGATTGTACCATTTAGCTTGGGGATAATTTCATTATCGGTTGGTTGCCTTGTGTTTATCAATGATATACATGAATGACCAGTGCTCAATTTGTTTTCTACCATGTGTAGCTTCTACTAATTTATTCACGTGATGTAGATTCATACAGACACAAATTTTGGATTGAAGACTTTGGGATATAATGGCATCCCTCTTTGGTGATAACCACTAAATTTGTGCAAGTCATACCACCATCTAATGGGTGCTCTGAGGACTGATTTGCACTACTCATAATGCTAGTCATCATCTTGATGTGCACTAAGATGTAGATCCACTATGTATCTTCCTATAGTTGTAAACTTATATTTAAAATGGATCCACTATGTATCTTATTTCATGGCCATGATTCTTCATTTTATATATTTTATGGATTTGTTGTGTACAAACTTTATTTGGTTGTTGTACTTGTTTCGCTCTTGAAAATGGGTATGATTTCCTTGGGGAAGATTTATACTCCTCGGGGAATATATATATATATATATATATATTAGTATTTGCTTGTAGGTAGTTTCCCTATCCTTGGTTTGTTTGATTATTGCATATCCCATTTGTTGACATCCTCTATTTTATTAATGTATATCAAATATCATCTCCCATTTTGACCTCATATATTAGCGAGCTTATTTTAAATGAATATTTGGTACCGTACACAAAAAAATAACATGACTTGATCCCTTTATGTTATTTTAGCCTAAGTTTATTCCACCCATATGAGTTTTTTATGGCATGCCTTGAATCAATTTCCATACAAGGTAAACATTTGTGATTTGATTTGTGCAAGTCAGAATGGTTGGTGCAATCTAGAATGGTGGGTGCAAGATAAACACTGGGTGCAAGTTCAAATGTTGGGAAACTCATGGGCTCAACCTACAACCCTAAAAATATTATAAATAATCTTATCAATAGGATGTTAGAGGAAACATGGAGGACAAATTCCAAGTGATGTCCTTCTTATCATGGAGACATATCTAAGAGTAAATCCTCTGCTATGTGTATTCAATTTTGAGTGAAGAGATAACACTTAGTTCTTGTATCAATGGAGTAGTTCTTTCATCTAAGGGGAGGATTAAGACTCTTGACGAGGTACAAAGGCTATTGAAAAGTATCCCATTTGTTGTAGTTTCTTCAATTTTTCAATATAGATATATATCCTTTCTCCTCCACCAAAACACCCACTTTATTAGGGATTATTTTTCATATTTATATGTGTATTTGGTAGGATATTTAATGCTTAAATATTAGAGTAGTTTTCCTCTTATCCATATGGATTTAGTTTCTTGGTTTTGTTATGAGAAAGGTGTCCACTGTCTTCTTTTTGTCTAGATATTCAGGTGAAACTATGGAGCTAGAATAGGAGCAAATGGCTCTTTCACAAAGGACAACAATGAGCTATGATTACCAAGTTCTCCTCTTTAATATTCTCATCTATTTCATGTACATGTAGGAAAAAACTAGGGAAGAGTTGAATATGGATCAAGAGTTGAATATTGATCTATTCTCGGACTATTAGTGAGTTGAACACACTCACCAAGGGACCTCTTCTCTCAATAAGTAGGAATTACCTTCAACAATTATCAATGAACACATGTAGTTTGGGTAATAATATATGAAAACACACAAGATGGTGCATATTTCCAAGGATAAACCTATGTAACTAAAATACTAGTTTTAGTTGGCTTTAACCTGCATGTGTGTTTCTTTCATGGATAAGCATGTAAAGTTGGATTCACCTTTCTAATAGTCACAAGCTATGCACATTTCCTTCAAATTTCATGTCAAAATGTTACATATTTTAGTGCATAGAATTATATAATGGCTCTACTCTTCATATTTTCTCTTCTTGTGTGTTTTGGTCTACAAGCAATTGCCACATTTTCAAGCTTGTAGCTAGTTACATTAAGAGTAATGAGGTGTTATATATCCCATAGCTTATTATGGGGAGATGTTGTCACATAACTAATGTATTTGACATAAAAAAAAATAAAGATATGAGGGAACTTGTGCCATCTCAATTTTACACAAAATCTAAGAAATTCAAACCAACATAGATCCATCTTATTCCCAAATTTATAAACCACCATGAGAGATCAAATTTCTTGAGGTATATTTTTTTTCTTAAATTTTTTACATCTCAAAAATTTAAATCCCTTTATGTTCTTGATATAAATAGATTTAAAATGGATCTACCGTAACTTTAATTATATATTTGTGTATTTATTTTGTTTCCCTTATACATATCTAATAACATGATAGGAAATCTAATAACATGATATAACATGATAGGCAATCCGGACTCCACGTGACATCCTTTTTTATTATGTTTCTTGAATAATTATGATGTATCCCATCATTTTAGTTTCCATAACATGAGGTGAGTTTTGAGATTTTATGTTGTGTTAAATTTCTTGTAAAAAATGTCTAATTACATTATTTTTAGTTATTAGTTTTAAGTAGTTTTGAGAGGTTATAGTGGTTTAACAACCTAATTTTTAGCTATTAGTTTTGCATTTCACATAATATAGATACACATAGTATGCAATTTGTTAAACAAAATATCTTTTAAAAAACGTCATTAATTAAAATTAATTGATTTAATGACAAGTCATACATAATTTTTTTTTACATAATATATAGAAATATTTAATAAGTGAATATCTCATTACACAAAATCAATATATAAATTAATTTGATTTGTTTCATCTTGATATAAATTTATCTTTTTAATAATTTTATTTAACATAATAAATATAAATATTTAATAAATGAATATTTTATTACACAAAATCAATATATTAATTAATTTGATTTGTTTCATATCTTTTTTTTTAAGCTAAAAAGAACATCATTCTATTCCATCCATGGAAAGATTACATTCACAGAGTTTACAATGCATACGACACTTAAACAACAGCCCCGAAGATCCCAAATCCCAAAACTATCCACATTTACAACCTTCTCCAGGAATACCAGATTCCAAAACATAACAACTCTAAGCAGAATAAACAGTCCTATATATATGCGGTAGAGACGCATAACAGAGTTCCAAAACTTAGCATCTCTGAGAAGTTCAAGAAGACCTATCCATAAATGATAAAACAAGAAAAAACTAATAGTATCTCCCACAGTCCCCCGATAAACAGAATTTGACAACCCATTTCATAAATAAAAGCTAAAGGTGTCACCAACCAGATAAAAAGAATCCCATAGTAAACAAGTAGCAAAACGCCGAACCAGCCCGACGCCACATTTACCGACTCATCCCGCTAGCCCCGATTCATCATCAATGTTCACCACCAGTGGGCCTTCCATCCAAGCAGCCTTTCCATGAAGATCAACAACTTTCTGGTTATCCAATTTATTTGGACGCGTTAATTACGAAATTACCAAATCCGCTACAATGGCATCCAACTTCATATGGATCTAGTGAGTTTCATTTGCATGTTCTTTGCATTGATCCTCGAGCTTCTTCAAACACTCAGAATCCTCCAGAATATCAACTTGGGCATCTAGGTTCTGAGAAATAAGTGTTTTAGTAACCTAGAGCATGGCCACCGCTCTGTTATAAAGAGCCATATGATCCCTAGTGTTTCCTGGATTATGAATCCAGTCGGCCATGGCCACCGCTTCTGGTGGCAGCTTTTGTTCCCCCACCATTCTCCACAAATTGGCTTCCATCTCTTCAACCTCCCTTTGTAGCTTCTAAGGAAAAAGGCAACGAAAGAACACCGCCATCGAGGCAACACGCCACTGCCTGGGCTTCAGCGCCCCTGTGCTGATTACTCGACTCACCCTGACTATGACGAACCCGACGAGCAGGGCGATCTTTTGGAGGCATCTTCTCAACAACACAATTGCCACACTTAACCCAACAAGACCACTTAATAAAACACAGCAAGACACAAACCTTATAAGACTGTCTACAGATATGGAGAGAGTCTACCTTGTTGAGAGAATTTAAAAGCAGGACACCGCTCACAACCATTAAATTTCCCATAATGCTTTAGGCGCTGTAGTGATGCCCAATGTCCTTGGAAAACGTCATGAGATCAGAATCCTGATCATCCATCTTCATACAAATCATGGGGAGCCGATTACCAGTCTCCATCCCACACTTCCAATTTCTGATCATCATTGCCATCTGGGATGATGAACTGTAAGAAGGATAGGCATTTAACTTGTCCATATGAATACCATAAGGCCTCCTGTTACCTCTGTAAGCAATAGTACACCTATGTTTATTAACCATCACTTCAATTTATTTCGAATGCATGCCAACGACATCATTCATTGCACATCTGTCGATTTCAACAGTATGCAAACAATTATCCCGACATGTGCTCACCAGCATGTTGAGAGCCTCCCTATCCCATCCCTCATCGTGGCAACTGGAACCCTAGTTATAAAGTATATTAGCCAAGCAATTTGCACTCCATCTGACGTGGTGGAAGGTGACATAGTTTAGCTTCGTTATAATATTTTCCAAATTGGTCATGCACCACGCCAACTACCAAAAAGGGGCCAAATTGGCCGCATGACTCCCATTAGCCAAACTGGTGGCAAGCTGAATCATCAGTTTAGAATCATCCTCCACGTGGAGACAGTTGATGCCACGACGAGCTTCCATGCATAAACATTGTAGCATCGTCTCACACTAGGCCACATTGTTGGTTTCCAGGACCAGATGGCCATAATAGCTATACAGAATATTCCCTTTGTCACTCACACCACACCACCATAACCAAGATTACCAGGGTTTCCCTCCGACGCCCCATCAAAATTGAGTTTTATCCAACCCGGTAAAAAAGGTGACTAGACCACCGAACTTTCCATAGATGTTCGATGGGGTCGACTGGTGCCGATATGGTTGTGTGGCGCCCAGATGTCCCACTGATGCAAAATAATCACTTCATTCACCGGTAAGTTCAGATCTTGTTCCATCCAAGCATTTAATTGCAGAGTCTCAAGAATTCCCCGCTGAATATGACTCCATATAATGTTGTATGTCAGATGTTTTCCTGTAAAAATTATTTTATTACGTTCCTTCCATACTTCCCAAAGAAGAAAACTAGGGAAAAGTTCCCAAATTCTATTAAGAATTCTCCCTTGGAACAGATCCTTCCTCCAACCATTTATCATTCCCATAGGGTCATTACGAATTCTATCCGTAAAACGGAAAATCATGGCTCCTTTATCCCATGTGTCCGAGGAGAACTAGCACTCATCAAGAATATGCTCAATCGGAGAGTGCAGTAAGAGGGTCCCTCAAAGCCTCACTTAGTGATATTGTCCCATGTCAGAATTCAGCCTCTCAATACAAACTAGAGGAAGAGAGTTATTTTCGGCCATAGTTTTTCTCCCTAGAGGCGCTTCCATTTGTTGTCGACAGTGGTATGATCCTGACCACCTTCGATGTAGCAGCCTTCCTTAATAGTAAACATACCTTTAGGTCGATGGCCCCAACGCAGCAGGTCCATTCCCAACTGAAACTTTATCTGACGTTGTTGCAAGATTTCATGAATGTTCTTGCCAATCTCCTCCCCGTAGATACCCGTCCACCAATTCAAAGTCTTCCATACATGAAAATCTCTGTCATTCGGTTCCTCTTGCCAATAATGCTCAATCGTCTTCCAGTTTTGGTTGAAAGAAGGTGAGTCCAAAGGGATATCATTCACCAAAGTGAGGAGAGTCGTTTCTTGCTGCCATGCATCGGACCACAAATTAGCCAACGAACCTTGGTGAACCTCCCAAAAACTATGTTTCCTGATCAGATCATGCCACTTCCTATCCATATTCCAAATATGCAACCCCCGCTCCGGACCATCAATCCTGACCTAGTCCCGTTATTCAAACTCCAGAGCATACTTCTTTCCCCAAAAACTAGCCCATTGCTCTGTTTTATGATTGAGCCATCGCCACCAAACTTTAGCTCCACACAGTATACTCTACTTCTCAGGATCGTGAATCCCCAGACCCCCTTCAAGTTTATATTTACATAACGTCTCCCAATCAGCCAAGGGCCACTTCCTATGCTCCGTAGAGCCACCCCAAAGGAAAGAGTGTTGGATATCTCTGATGTCCTTCAAAACCAACTTAGGAGCAAATAAAATAGAGAAAGGATAGAGAGGCATCACTTGCAGCACAGTTTTAACCAGGACAACCCTGCTTGGAATGTTTAAAGCACAGAGCATCTAGTTGGAAAGTTTCTCATGCATTTTACTCAAGAGTTCCTCCCATGAAACCTTTTTGAGAACGACCTCAGATAGGGGAGCACCCAAGTATTTCGTTGGAAGGGAGCTCTTCTTGAAACCTGAAATCCTTACAATATTCCTTTGACAATTGGGAGGAGTATTAAAGAAAAAAATCAAGGATTTATCCATATTAGGAGTGAGCCCCGAGGGTCTTAAGACAAGATTCAAATCCTACTTAATTTGTCTAGCTTCTTGACTAGAGGAATGTCCGATTAGGATAGTGTCATCAACAAATTGCTGATGTGTGATAGCCTTCTCATATGGTTGGAACTTGAGACCTTTGATTTTCCCCTATTCTAGAAAATGCTTAATGAGCATGCCAAGGCCTTTAGTCATGATGACAAAGAGAAAGGGAGAGAGGATCCCATTGGAAAATTCCCCGTGTAGGCTTGAAGACTGCAGATGGATTCCCATTGATTAGGATAGAGAAGAATGCAGTTGAAGTAAGATTCGAGATCCACTTGATCCAAACCTCACTGAAACCAAAGGAACTCATAATCTCTTTCATATAGGTCTAGTTAAGTTTATCATAGGCTTTAGATAGGTCTAACTTCAGTAACATCCCAACTTTCTTAGTGCTCTTAAGGGAGTGTAAGGCTTCTTGCGCTAAAATAATACCATCGAGAATTTGCCTTTCTTCCACAAATATCGTCTGTTCCAAATAGATCAAGGAAGCGAGAAGGGGTTTGATTCGATTAGCCATAAATTTCGTAATGAGTTTATAGACGATGTTAAATAAAGAGATAGGTCTAAAAAATCAGATCAATCAGCCTCCGCAGTCTTCGGAATCAAGGTGAGAAAGGTAGAGTTTAAAGCAGGGAGAACCCCCTCATTTTCCTTGATTCTTCCACCACCTACCAAACTTCAATTTTTATCAAATCCCAAAAGTGGTGAAAAACGTTGGCCGTAAAGCCATCAGACGCAGGGGATTTACCATCCTCCATTTTATTAATGGAGATCTCCACCTCCTGGAATTCAATGGGACAAATGAGCATCTCATTCTACTCATGAGTAATTAGCCTAGGAAATACACCCTTTATCTCCCTACAAGCTTCAGACCGATCCACCCGAGGTTCTATTGTCACATCCTTAAAAGGAGAAATGAGTTCCTGCTCAATATCCTGATGAGACTCTACCGCAACACCCTCATTGGTACAGAGCTTACAAATATGATTCTGGTGTCGGTGTTGGATGGTTTCTCAATGGAAGAATTTTGTGTTCTTATCCCCATCCTTCAGCCATTGGTTCCTGGATTTCTGCTTCCATAAGAATTTTGTGTTCTTATCCCCATCCTTCATCCATTGGTTCCTGGATTTCTGCTTCCATAAAAGTTCTTCTTGATTCTGTCTCTGATGTAATTGTGCAGAGAGAATTTTTTCCTCCATAGCCAGGGCATCAGTCAAGCCGATCTGCATTATGCTTTCTTGGACCAGTTCCATCTTTATTTCAATCTTAGCTTTATCAACCAGAATGTCCCCAAAGATCTCTTTATTCCACCTCTTTATTTTTTGTTTCAATAGTTTCAACTTTTGTTGAAAGCAATACATCTTGGTGCCATGAGGGGGGATACTACTCCTCCACCACTCCTCCACCTAAGAATGGAATTCTTTATGAGTTAACCAAAAAATCTCAAACCGAAAAGGACTAGTAGTTCTCATCCCTATATTCCTCTAAATAAGGGAAATCGAGCAATGATCCAAGCCTGAAGAGGTAGTCGGGCAAGATGATAGTGTCCCTCCTAAGAGCATAATGCTTTAAGAAATTAGGAATCTATCCAGTCTTGCAGCCACCAATTTCTCCCCTCCTCGTCTGTTATTCCAGGTGAAACCATTGCTCCCCGTATCCACATCAATCAAAATACTTTTCTCAATGAATTCATCAAACAGGGTGTTCTCCATAGTTAGGATTCTTCTACCCCCTTTTTTCTCAGCCAGTGACCTTATCAAGTTAAAATATCCCCCTACAATCCAATGACTCCCTTCAAACATATGCCTAAGTCGAGTTAAACTGGTAATGAAATTGTGTTTCTTAGGATAGCTACTCGGCGCATACACATTGGTAATAATCCCCCACATAGTGGAGCCTAAAATATGAAATGCAACAGAGAGACTAAAATTGTTGGAGAGAAAATCGCTAAGGGATACAAGCCGAGGGTCCCACAGGATTTCCATTCCTTCAGAATGACCATCAGCATCCTGCACCATACACTTACAATGTTTCCATATGCTATGAGCATTTAGTTTCAAATATGCTCTTGAACACTTAGTTTCTTGTAGTAGAACAACAACAAAATTTTCCTTCAGAATCTTACTTTTCAGAGTTTTTCTTTTACGAGGACCATTAGTCCCTCTGATATTCCACGAAATGATTTTCATCAGGCACTATATCTCATAGAGAGTAGGGATTCCGGGATCATGGGATATTTCCCTGAGTCAACCAGTCAAGCCCCAATTTCCCCGATGCACTCCCTGTTAGATCTCCTTCCTTTCTTCAATCCTCCTTCTTTGAATTTCCTTTTACTCTCCTTCAACTTTAGGGGACCAATCCCCAGGATTGGGGTAGGTTTCATTTTAAGAATTGCATTCTTCAATATCTTAAGTTGATTGTCTGGAATGGAGTGAACCTCGATGTTTTTGTAGGCCTCTTCGATGCTATCAAGATCCAGGTCTCTTAGTTCCATCTCCTCCAGTTCCTCCTCCATATGCTTTTCCGCCAGAGGAATTTTCTGAACAGATTTACCTTTATTACATCTCTCTGGTATCATTGTTGGATTCTCAGCCCCAAGACATGGAGATTCCTGCACTTCCAAAGGAATAGGAGGTTCTTGCACATCATGATCCAATGCTGCAAAGCAATTAGTACTAGGTGCTTTATTCCTAGATTCATAACCATTATTCCTTCTTCCTGCTTTACGCTGATTAGGGATTTTGGTAAAACCATCCGATTCATGCTGTTCCAGAGGTTTGTTGCCTGGTACTTCCACTGGGAGGTTCAAATGACAATCTCTAGCCAGATGACCATGGGTATGACATCGTCGACATCAAAACGGAATATGTTCATAATCAAGAGTTTGAAACAACTTAGATTCCTCCCAAGTAAGAGTAATCCCCTCCGGTAGGGTTTTAGAAATGTTCATGTAGACACGGAGACGGGCATAAGACACATACCTTCCTTGCTTAGTTTGATCTGAGATTTTAACAAAATGCCCTAGGTCACCTCCAATCACCTTCGGTATGTTGGGGTTCCAGTATTCAGTTGTTAATGAGTAGAGTTGGATCCAAACCGGCGCTATGGACATATCTTCCTTGTCAGGGTTAAAATGATCCTTCCATATACGTACGAATAGCTCGACTGAGTAGTAGAAATAAGGTCCTCCCTCAAAAACCCTATCCTTATCTTCCACATTTAGAAAGACCACAGTAAAGAAACCCTTAAAGCCCAATAGGATGTCAAAGTGTCCTTTAGGTTTCCAAGTTGAATGGATCCACCACATGAGCGCTTTCTTAGAGGGCCATATGCCCATGAATTTAACAATTAATGCATGATCCGTCATGTGCTGAATTCTCTCTTTAACCCTTATTGGATTCACCGATATAGCAGGAGTACTCAATGATTTAGGAACACAGGATCCCTGCCCCACACTTCATGTAGCTGACGCCAAAATCTCTGCATGAGGATTACAACCCTCTCCTCTCATTCCTTCCTCTTCAAATTGCACCGTCTTTATCTCCTTCATCGTGTCTTGCTCATTCCGAGGAGGAGGGGAGAGGCCCCTCCCATGAGTCCGCGCCATCCTACCACCAGTACCCCAAGCCCGTGCACCACTCTCAATCTTCAGATAGAAAGCACGCGACCGTTAGAAATGAACACTTCTTGGAGCAATTTCATCCTCTTCGTGCCTTCTTGTTATGGCCATTTGATTTGTTTCATATTAATAAAGTTTTATTTTTTAATTTAAATATTAAAAAGATTAAAAATTTTATAAACAAAATTATATTAATTATTATTATATTATAATAATTTTTTTATTTTATTATGATATTATTTTTTAATATTTTTATTATGCAATAACTAGATACATCAAATTCATTCAAAAGGAAATGCTGCACTTATGAATAAATGTTACATGGAATAGTATTTGGAAAAGAACCACAATCACCCATTGTTATTCTCTGATTTTTTATAAGTTTTTAATCAAAAGAAAATTAATGTAGATGTATTGCAGGCATCAAATTGACTGAAGATTAAAGTAGAAGCCTTTGTGTCTGTAATTCACTGAAGTTTGCATGGATGTTTATTATTTATTTTCATTTAATAAATAAGGTTATAATGTTTTTAATATTAAGTTAGAAAGCTAAGTATAAATCTATTTCAAAATTTTATTTATATTTTAATTGATATTTTATATTTATAAAATTCTAGATAAAACATCGGATACACCAAAACAAACCTTTCGGCACAATGGTATATTAAATCATTAAAAAAAATCTAAAACTCTACACAGTGTAATACAACAATAAGGCATTTTTGCAAAACAGAAGGGTTAAATTTATAATAATTATATAGATGTGTGGGTTTCGCAGATAGATTTTGAGATGGGATCCGGGGGGTGGTGGGAGGCTCCACGCGGACTCGGGGTTGATTCAAATTCTTAACAGGAAATCGATTTGACAATTTTACCCTTCTGGTTGTTGGCAGGAGTAATCATAGCAAACGTCAACTCACAAGTCCAAGAACCAAAAACCAGGAAAAACTGATGAACGATCCATCCAACAAGTAATAAAATTTGAGAAAATACCTGTTATTGATTATAGATCTAAATTAATATACCATCGTCTTTATTTTTTTCACAATGACCGCATTAATCTTTTACAAATTATCTCAGAGAAAATGATCTGGAAGAGCAGATAGCTCGCCTAAGAGAAAACCTACTTACTGTAAATGGGATTTCATAAACGTGCGCTATATAGTTCGACACGACCTTAATCCAACATGAATATAATTTCTTAGCAGAGGTGAACTCAACTTTAATATAAATATTGAAGTAAAGTATATAAAAATGACATGATTCAACTACTTGCCACGTAAATCAAATATAAGGAAACACAATGTAATGCAATTAGGATTAACAATCTTGGACGGTTTCTTCCAACAACCACATTGTAATAGGATGGCACATCCGCAGACTTCTCACAACAAATCTAATGTCGCGATAAACATGAGATAGCTATACGTCACAATTTTTTTAAATTCCTTCATAATTGTTAAATCCGGGTTTTGACAATCGGTACATCTCACTGGTGTGTCTCTCCATCTTGAAATTTCACAAAAGTCCCAATATGCCATCCTTTTATGGTGGGATTCATTTTTTCCAATCTATTACTCCTGTTTATACATTGTATTGATTAGAAAGCAATGCCTATTTCACAGCCTTTATGATCATGATTTCAAATCACTTTTTAGACAGAAAAATACAAAATATTTAAATAAATAATATGTTTAAATATTTCACATGTTTGTTTGGTGAGGTAGATTATATTTATTTTTTTAGACAGAAAAAAAAACTAAATTTATTGATATTCATTGGAATAAAAGAAAACATAAATCATACATTTTTTCATCCATGATATAAATGTCAAAACTAAGAGTCATTCAAAATGACTAACTAGTTAAAAAAAAAAAAAAACTACACATTGTTGTACAAAAAGACCACAAAAAATAATTGAACATCTTTTCTGATAACCTATGCATCAAGTCCATTTAGCAACCTGCATCTCAATAGAAAATAATAGGGATTACATACATCACTCAAATAACATAAATGACCTCAACATAAAAAAGACAATAGAGTCTTCAAAGATCAGTAGCACCACCATATACTTTTGAATGAAAAGAGTCCCTTCATGCCCACCAATTGCTTTTTTAGAAAGATAATCTGCAATAGTATTAAATTATTTAAATGTATTATTTATCAATAAACCCTGAAAGGAGGGCAGAAGGGTGGTGATGCTCTCACACCATTGCTCGAGTGATAACATTTGTAACTCAGATAAACCATTTACCCTATTGATAATAAGTTTTGAATCGCCCATTATCTATAAATATACAACACCATCAATAGAGACAAACTGAATAGTCCCCAAAGAGCCAAAAGTTCTACTCTAGTTTGGTAGTAGGACCACAACTCATCCATAGTGTGAAATTGTAATCTTTATTGATTTTCAAGAATATTCCACGAGGGCATTCTTCCATTTGAGTTGTTGCCATCAAAGTAACCAACCACAACATGAAGAAAAACGATAAAAATACATTTCATTATTCATTGAGAAGTTTTATATTAATTATATTACGTTTAGTAATTAATTTGTTGAAAATGATGATACTTAGGCTTTTGTTTTAATGTTGTAATTAATTTCATCCCTAATTTCCAATTATTTAATTTATATATTTTTTTAATAATTAGTTGAGAATGATAATACTTTTGAATTTGTTTAATGATGTAATTAATTTTTTGCTTAATTTTTAAATTATTTAATTTATATATATTTCATAAGTATATTTTTAAGTAAAAATATAATTAGATTTTCATTAACAGAAGAGTCCATTGCTGATTGTTTAGAGCTAGCACTTAGTTCTTGTAGCAATGGGACCATTATTCGCATGTAAGTGGAGGACTCAAACTCTTGTCAAGGAGTTATCACCATTATTTGCACATAAGGGGAGACTCATACTCTTATCAAGGAGTTATCGTGGGTGATTGACAAGTATCCCATTTGTTGTAGTTTTTTCAATTTTCAATATAGATATATACCCTTTTTCCTCCACCAAAACCCTTACTATTTTAGGGATCATTTTTCATATTTACATGTGTATTTAGTTGGAGATTTACTCCTTAAATATTGGATGAGTTTCCATCTTATGTATATGGATTTAGTTTGTTGATTGTTTTAATGAGAAAGGTGTTTGTTGTCTTCTTTGTGTCCATATCTTTGCATGAAAATATGGAGCTAGAGTAAGAGAAAATGTATTTTGCAAAATTTAGGCCAATGCTAAGTTGTGATTACCAAGTTCTCATATTCAATATTCTCATCCATTTCTTGTACGTGTAGGAATTTTTTTTTAAGAATTGTAATCTCAATGGTTATGAGTTGGTTAATTAGTTGTGTTTGTGACACTTGGTTGTCCCATAGTATTGGACAATAGTATTGATGTGATGTAATCCTACATAAGCTTGAAGTTAATAATCAGAAGGAAATGAATATGCCCACTTGTGTTCTATCTTCTATTTACTTCTGTCTTCTATATTTTAACATGGTATCAGAGTGTATGGCTTGATCCATACCTGTTATTGTTGGGTAATCCTTTTCACATAGTCGAAAGCACACACGTGTAGATCAAGACAGAACACATCGGCATGGAGGAGTCGCTTCACAGCTTTGGGGCTGCATTAATTTTTTTTATTTTTCCTTTGGAAGCACCGATTGCACCTGTCCCTTTCGGGAATTGCAGCACAACGCATCTGTGGCATAGAAGGGACATGTTGCCGATGCACTCTCTACACAGACGAAGGGCGTCAATGATGCACTTATTGTTGAGGAGAAGTGTGGCAATCACTGTTCACTTGTACACATATTTTTGTCTAACGCACCCTCTGACGCACTATGTTAGCTAAAGAAGTAGTGGCACTATGTTTCAAAGAAAGTCATACAATATGGAAAGTACCAGCATGAAGCAAATCTTCGAACCAATGTTGACCGACACAAACTACAAGTTTTGGTCTATCAAGATGAAGACGTTTCTCCAAATCAACAAATGTTGGGATATGGTTGAAAATGAGTTTACAGAACCGGCCACAACTTTCATGGTTGCTATGAATAATGCTCTCAAGAAAGCCCTTGAATAAAGTCAAGATCAAGATCTCACTGCAAAATGGTTGATCCAAAGCTATATTGAAGAATCCATTTTCCCATGGATCTCCGAAGCTAGCACTGCATATCAAGCTTGGAATCTCCTTGCATCTGCATACAAAGGTACTAACAGAGTTAAAAAAGTAAGAATCCAAACCCTCGACTTCAGTTCGAAAATATTCAAATGAAGGAAAGTGAAAGTGTAGATAAGTTCATGACTAGGGTTTCGGGTATTGTGACTCAATTCCAACTCTATGGCGATGATTTGGAACAAAAGGTTTTTTTCCAAAAGGTCCTCAGATGTCTCACTAATAATTTTTCTATGGTTGTTACTGCTATAGAAGGTTGTTCCTACTATAAAAGAATCTAAATATATATCCAAGTTTACCTAGAAGAGTTAACAGGGTCCCTTATGTCCCATGAATCTCAACTCAGTCAAGAGGAAGAGTCTCTTTCAAATGGATTCAACACTCAAGCTTCATTCAGTAGAGGTCGAAGAAGAGGAGGAAGAGGACAAGGAAGAAGAGGAAGAGGTTCTCATCTACAGAGGATAGAAACGCTCATGAACATTCAGATCACTGTGATCACTCTCACAACTCTCAGAACGAGAGTGGGAGAGACAAGAAATGGACAAATAGGTCCAACATTTAGTGCAACTATTGCAAGAAGTATAGCCACTATGAACGAGACTGCAAAAAGAAGTAAGAAGATCATAATAGTGGCAGAGCCCATGTCTCCAATTTGGAAGAAAGATGAGAAGTCATGTTTCTCTCATGCCAAGCAATTGAAGAAGAATATCGCTTAGATGTATGGTTTCTAGACAATGAATGTAGAAATCATATGACAGGTAACAAATCATTATTTTTTTACCTTGATTCATCTGTCAATTCAAAAATCAAGCTTGGTGATCATTATCTTGTTCCTGCTCAAGGAAAAGGTATTGTACCTATTCTTACCAAACATAATGAAAAGAAGAACATACATGATGTATTTTGTGTTCCTAATCTGAAATTAAATATGATCAGTGTGGTTCAACTGATTCAGAATAAGTATGATGTCAGGTTTATTGATTCTTATTGTGTGCTATCTATGATAAACCCCCTAGTAGAAGACTCGGCCAAAGTAGAAATGACCAAGAATAGAATATTCCCACTCAATCTAGAAGTGCTATCTTGTCACAGTCATATGCACATATAGTTTCCAGTCTAGATGGAACCTAGTTGTGGCATTGTAGGTATGGTCATCTACCCTTTCAGAGTTTGAGTCATCTGCAAAAACAATCCATGGTTAAGGGGTTACCAGTCATGAATGAACAATCCAGTTCTTATGAAGACTGTATCTTGGGGAAACACCAAAGGGACAATTTCCCCACTTCCACAAATCAAGCCAAAGAACACCTTGAGTTAGTCCACACAGACCTATGTGGAGCCATGCAAAACGAGTCCATGGGAGGTAGTTTGTATTTTTTGAACTTTATTGATTATTACAGTAGGAAACTCTGGATCTATTTTCTCGGTCATAAATCTGATGCCTTCTCCAAGTTTAAATATTTCAAGGAATTGACTAAGTGAGGTAAATCCATCAAAATACTTAGATCAGATGGTGGAGATGAATATGATTCACAACATGATTTTGCATAGATCTGTAAGAAGCATGGCATTCAACACCAATTCACTACCAGATACAATCCGCAACAGAATGAAGTTGCAGAACGGAAGAAGCAGAATATCATGAACATGGCCCGAAGCATGTTGTCATACAAGAAGTTATGAGATGATTATTTGGATGAAGTTGTTGCATGTTCATTTTACTTACTGAATAGATCTCCCACAGTAAGTGTTAAAGATAAGATACTTGAAGAAGCATGGAGTGGAACTAAGATTAGTGTTTCACATCTCATAATATTTGGATGTGTAGCCTTTGCACACATACCTGATGAGTTAAGGAGAAACTAGACAAGAACAGTGGAATATGTATCTTCACTGGTTACAGTGAACATTAGAAAGCCTACAAACTATATAATCTTGTCACCAAAAAGGTTGTGGTAAGCAGAGATGTTAAATTCCTTGAAGACAAATGTTGGAATGACACAATAGATATTCAATAGAATGACATTCGAGTACCACCAGAGCCACTCATAATTCCCAGAATGGAGGTATAGCAGCAGCAGCAAGAAGCAACACCAATAGATAATCCAACACAGAACTAGAGAACCAGAAGCTTAGGGAAGTTATATGAGTAGACTCTTGTTATTGATGAGAAAATATAGTATGTTGTATTTTCCTGTCAGCCAACATCATTTGATGAAGCAATAAAATATGCACAGTGGGTACAAGTAATGAATGAAGAAATTGATTCTATTGAAAGGAATCAGACTTGGGATCTTGTTGATTTCCCATCGGACAAAAATAGTATTGGAGCAAAAGGGGTCTATAAGACCAAATTGAATGAAAAAGAAGAGATAGAGAAGCAAAAATCAAAGTTGGTTGCAAAAGGATTTGCTCAACAATATGGTGTAGACTATGATGAAACCTTTGCTCCCATAGCAAGGATGGACACCATTAGAGATATACTTGCAATAGCAGCTCAAAACAAGTGGCTTGCTTATCAAAAAGATGTGAAATATACCTTTCTCAATGGCATACTTGAAGAAAAAGTCTATGTAGACCAAACACTTGGTTATACTATCAAAGGTCAAGAACACAAGGTATGCAAGCTAAAAAAGGCCTTGTATGGTCTAAAACAAGCTCGACGAGCTTGGTACAGTAGAATTGATTCTTACCTCATTAATAATAGTTTCAATAGCAACAACACTAAACTCGCTGTGTATGTCAAAACAAATCAAGAAGGTAACATTCTACTTGTATGTCTTTATGTTGATGATATGATTTATATTGGAAATCTGATGCTAGAATAATTTAAGACAGTCATGAAAAAAGAGTTTGAAATGACTGATCTTGGTCTTATGAAGTATTTCCTTGGTCTGGAAGTTGACCAAAGTGAAAATGGCATCTTCATCTGTCAACATAAGTATGCTACAGACATTCTGCAGAGATTCAAAATTGATAAATGAAAACCAACAGAAAACCTTATTGTTACAGGAACCAAGTTAAGCAAGAATAATGAAGGACCAGAAGTAAATTCTACAATTTACAAAATATTGGTAGGCATTTTAATGTATTTAACTGCAACTAGACCTAATTTGATGTATGTTGTAAGTTTGATCTTTAGATTTATGGAGTCTCCCAAAGACTCTCATTTAAAATTTGGTAAAAGAATTTTGAGATATGTTGCAGGCACAATTGGTTATGGACTTTGGTACACCCATTCACTAGACAATACTCTTATAGGGTATACTGATAGTGATTTTACAGGAAATATTGATGATAGGAAAAGCACATCTAGATATGCTTTCCATTTTGGTACTAGTCTGATTCCATGGGCCTCTCAGAAACAACCCATTGTTAGTATGTCTTCTGCAAAAGTACAATATGTCACAGCAACTACAACAACATGCCACGCGGTTTGGCTACAATGACTTTTGAAGGATATGGGACACACATAAAATGAACCAACATATATTTATTGTGACAAGAGTTCTGCCATACAATTGTCCAAACATAATGTGTTTCATAGAAAGAGTAAACACATTGACACTCGCTATCACTTTATACATGAGTTAGTCAATAATGCAGAGATTACTTTGATGTTTTGTGGATATAAGGAGAAATTGACTGATATGTTTACTAAACCTTTGGGAACATCTACATTTGAGTTTCAGAGGAAGCACTTATGCATTGATAGTGCTGAGAACACCATCCCATTTGAGATTAAGGGGGTGTGTTAAGAATTGTAATCTCAACGATTATGAGTTGGTTAATTAGTTGTGTTTGTTAGTTGACTAGGACACTTGGTTGTCCCATAGTATTGGATAGTAGTATTGATGTGATGTAATCCTACATAAGCTTGAAGTTAATAATCAGAAGGAAATGAATATGTCCACTTGTGTTCTATCTTCTATTTTCTTATGTCTTCCATATTTTAACAAAAATTAGGGAACAATTGAATATGGATCAAGAGTTGAAATGGATCTATCCTCGAACTATCAATGCATTGAACCCACTCACCAAGGGACTTGTTTTATCAACAAGTAGGAACTACCTTCAACAATTATCAATGAACACATGTAGTTTGGGTAATAATATACCAAAAAAACACAAGATGGTGCATATTTCCAAGGCTACACTTATGTAAGTGAAACAATATTTTTCATTAGCTTTGGACATGCATGTTTATATCTTTCATGGATAACAATGTAAAGTTGGATTCACCTTTCTTACAGTCACAGGGTATGCACCTTTCCCTCAAATCTCATGTCAAAATTCTACTTGTATGAGTGCATAGAATTATATAATGGATATACTCTTTATTGATTTTATTTTCTTGTGTGTTTGGTTTACAAGCAATGGCCACATTTTGAAGCTTGTAGCTAGTTACATTGAGACTAATGAGGTGTTCTATAGTCCATAGCGTAGTATGGGGATATATTGTCACATAAGTAATGTATCTAAAAATAATAATAATAAATAAAGATATTAGGCAACGTATGTCATCTCAATTTTAAATTTTACACAAGAGAAAATAAATTAAAACCAACATAAATCCATCTTAAACCCAATTCTATAAAGCACCATGAGGGATCAATTTTCTTGAGGTGTAAACTTTTTTTCTTAAGTTTTGTACACCTCAAGAAATTGGATCCCTCTAGGTTCTTGACCCAATTTTTTACACCTCAAGAAGTTGGATCCCTGTATCCCAATATGGGGAGATGATGCCACATATGTAATGCACTTGAAAAAAAAATACTATGCAACATATATCATCTAAATGCCCCTGAGGTGTATATTAGTTGTGATATGGTGCACTGTTAAGGCACTCCTTGCATAAATAAAAGGAAATGGGTTTTGTTACAAATCAGTGGATCTAGTTTGTTTTAACAGTATTATGGAAATATCAATTGGCATATTAGATGCTTTGAGATAAATGTTTGCAGAACTGCATATAATGAGAGTTTCACCTTGCATTTTGCCTATGTTAATAAGAATTCATGTTGAATTTGTTCCTTATGGTTGATCCCATCATGTTGCAACATTTTCCATCCACATCTACTGCAAAGTTGAAACTTGTTCAACAATGCCTACCCTTCATGGGTTGCTCTAGTTAGCACCTTATTTTACATTTAATACCCATGTTGAGTTTTTTGTAGACTCGTGATCCCTTTAAGTACTATCATGACCTAGATTTTGAAACCTCATACTTCACTCTCATCTTCTTCTGGCAATTTCCTAATGGGTTGCTCATTTTTGTCAATTTATGTTGGCATTAGTTTTATGCCCTATTGCACACTTTTTCCTACTCCTTCAATTCAAGTTGCTTAGTTATTCATCTTTTCCATTGTAGTCACTTTTGTTGCTCGCCATTTATATTCCATTTATTTTGTTCGTGAACCTTTATCCCTAGAGGAAATGCTTTCACGAGTGTACATAACTAACCAAACACCTTTTTTTAATTTTCCGTGCATATGTGTGACCTATTCGCTTGGTATGTAGTTTCACACGCTCGACACACTCGTTTCATCCACTTTATGCTAGGATTCTTTATTCTTTTTCAAGCTTTAAAAACATGAAAAAGAAAAAAATATTAAAAAAAGGGAAGAGAGGAGAAAATAAGTACAATTTGTATTGATCAAGTAACGAAAGTGGTAGGGGTAAATATATGTCACCTTTGAACAATTTTTTTTTTACATCAATCTCTTGTAGTTGGGCTTGTAGCAATGCCATAGGAGTTGTACCATGATTTTGAGTTTCACTCCAGTTGCCTTTTTTACCAGTCCTTATGGAGCATTCATTAAGGCATAAGGCATTAATGAAGTTGTCATTGGTTGCATCATTGCTACTCACTATCTTGTGTTATTTTTCAAGGGAAGTATGCTAGCCTATGTTGACTATCCATGTAGACCTTAGGCAATATTGGAATGTACTCAATGGTTCGTTCTTTTCATGTAGATTCCCAATAATCAAATCATATTCATGATATTTGTTTTGAATCGATTGATTGTGGATGCCCTAATTCCCTCTTTCTAATGGACACTTTCTATTGATGCCAAATCATTTCTATGGAGAAGGTCTAAAAGTATTTATTGTACCTTAGAACTTGTAGTCATTAGTAGAAAGATTAAATGTGCAATCAATAGTGGGTATACATCAATGAACCCTACTTGATTTATTCTACAATTGTTCAACATCAGATCATTTCATGAGACTTGTTAGATTGTACCTTTTATCTTGGGGGATATTTTCATTATTGACGAGTTTCCTTGTGTTTATCAATGATATACTGGAATGACCAGTGCTCAATTTTTTTCTACCATTTGTAACTTCTAATAATTTATTCATGTGATGTAGATTCATACAAACACAAATTTTGGATTGAAGACCTTTGGATATAATGGAATCCCTCTGTGGTGATAACCATTGAATTTGTGCAAGTCATACCACCATCTAATGGGTGCTCTAAGGACCAATTTTCACTAATCATAATGATATTCATTGTCTTGATGTGCACTAAGATGTAGATCCACTATGTATATGCCTATGGTTGTAATCTTATATTTAAAATGGATCCACTGTGTATCTTATTTCAAGGCCATGATTCTTCATTTTATATATATTTTATGGATCCGTTGTGTGCAAACTTTATTTGGTTGTTGTACTTGTTTCACTCTTGAGCATGGGTATGCTTTCCTTGGGGAATATTTATACTCTTTAGGGATATATATATATATGTGTGTGTGTACATATATATATAAATTGTACACACACACACACACACACACACACACACACACATATATATATATACATATATTTATATACATATGTATATGGATATATATCTATATATATATGTATATATATACATATAAATATATATATATATATATATATACATATGTATATATATGTATATATATAGAGATATATATAGAGATATATATATAGATATATATTAAATCTATATATATGAGATATATATAGATATATTAGATATAGATATCTATAAATATATATAATATACACATATATATTATATACATATCTATATATGGTATACATACATATATAGATATGTATGTATACATATATAGATATGTATAAATATATATATGTGTATATATATATATATATATAGATATCTATTTCTATATATATCTATATATATCTATATATATATAGATATAGATATAGATATATATATATATATATATATATATACATATGTATATATACATATCTATATTGTATATATATATATATATACATAGATAGATATGTATATATATCTATATATGTATATATATATATATATACATATATAGATATGTATATATACATATGTATATAGATATATATATCTATATATATATCTATATAGATATATATATACATATGTATATATATATATATATCTATATAGATATATATATACATATGTATATATATACATATGTATATATATATATATATAGATATATATATAATAGATATATACATATGTAGATATATATATATATATAGATATATAGATATATATATATACATATGTATATAATATATATATAGTCTTTACTTGTAGGTAGTTTCTTGATTCTTGGTCTATTTGATTGCTACATAGCCTATTTGTTGGCATCCTCTATTTTTTTACAGTATATATCGGATATCATATCCTCTTTCGACCTCATATATGAGGGAGCATCTTTTATATGAATATTTGGTACCCTAGACAAAAATTAACATGACTTGATCCCTTTATGTTATTTTAGCCTAAGTTTATTCCACCCATATGAGTTTTTTATTCCACCCATATGAGTTTTTGACAGCATACCTTGAATCAATTGCCATACAAGATAAACATTTGTGATTTTATTTGTGCAAGTCAAAATGGTCGGTGCAAGCTAGAATGGTGGGTGCAAGTTAAAATGGTTGGAAACTCATGGATCAACCTATGACCGTAAAAAATATTATAGATAATCTTATAAATAGGAGGTTAGAAGCAACATGGAGGACACATTCCAAATGATGGCCTTCTTATCCTCGAGAAAATATCTAAGAGTAACTCCTTTGGTATGTGTGTTCAATTTTGAGTGAAGAGGTAGCACTTAGTTCTTGTATCAATGGACTATTTTCTTGCATCTAAGGGGGATTAAGACTCTTGACGAGGTACAATGACTATTCAAAAGTATCCCATTTGTTGTAGTTTCTTCAATTTTTCAATATAGATATATATCCTTTCTCCTCCACCAAAATGTCTACTTTATTAGGGATTATTTTTCATATTTACATATGTATTTGCTAGGATATTTAATGCTTAAATATTAGATTAGTTTTCCTCTTCTTGCATCTAAGGGGGATTAAGACTCTTGACGAGGTACAATGACTATTCAAAAGTATCCCATTTGTTGTAGTTTCTTCAATTTTTCAATATAGATATATATCCTTTCTCCTCCACCAAAATGTCTACTTTATTAGGGATTATTTTTCATAATTTACATATGTATTTGCTAGGATATTTAATGCTTAAATATTAGATTAGTTTTCCTCTTATTCATATGGATTTAGTTTCTTGGTTTTGTTATGAGAAAGGTGTCCACTATCTTACTTTTGTCTAAATCTTCAGGTGAAACTATGGAGTTAGAATAGGAGCAAATGGCTCTCGCACAAAGGACAACGATGAGTATTCATTATCCAAGGTTCTCCTCTTCAATCTTCTCATCTATTTCATGTAACATGTAGGAAAAAATTAGGGAAGACTTGAATATGGCTCGAGAGTTGAATATTGATCTATCCTCGAACTCTGAGTGAGTTGAACCCTCTCACCAAGGGACTTTTTTTTATCAATATAAGTAGGAATTACCTCTTTTTTCAAAATAATTAGGAATTACCTTCAACAATTACCGATGAACAAATGTAGTTTGGGTAATAATATATGAAAAAAAACAAGATGGTGCATATTTCCAAGGCTACATCTATGTAACTAAAATACTAGTTTTAGTTGGCTTTAACATGCATGTGTGTTTATTTCATGGATAAGCATGTGAAGTTGGATTCACCTTACTAATAGTCACAAGATATGCACATTTCCTTCAAATTTCATGTCAAAATTTTTACGTATTTTAGTGCATAGAAATATATAATGGCTCTACTCTTGATATTTTATCTTTTTGTGTGTTTTTGTCTGCAAGCAATTGCTACATTTTCAAGCATGTAGCTAGTTACATTAAGAGTAATGAGGTGTTATGTAGCCCATAGCTTAGTATGGGGAGATGTTGTCAAATAAGTAATGTATTTGACATAAAAAATATATACATATATTAGGCAACTTATGTCATCTCAATTTTACACAAAAGTTAAAAAATTAAAACCAATATAGATCCATATTATTCCCAAATTTATAAAGCTCCATGAGAGATCAAATTTCTTGATGTATTTGTTTTTCCTTAATTTTTTTGTACATCTCAAGAAATTAAATCCCTTTAGGTCCTTGATATAAATAGATTTAAGATGGATCTATTGTAACTTTAATAATATATTTGTGTGTTTATTTTGTTTCCCTTATACATATCTAATAACATTATATTTTTAAGATGGATCTATTGTAAGTTTAATTATATATTTGTGTGCTTATTTTGTTTCCCTTATACATATCTAATACAATGATATAACATGATAGGCAATCTAATAACATTATAGGTAATCCAACTCCATGTGACATCCTTTTTTATTATGTTTCTTGAATAATTATGATTTATCCAATCATTTTAATTTCCATAACATTATGTTTTGAGAGTTTATGTAGTGTTAAATTTCTTGATTTAATAGTCTAATTTAGATCATTTTTAATTATTAGTTTTAAGTAGTTTTGAGAGGTTATATGTAAAATTAGTCACAGCAGATCTAATGAACAAGTAAATCAATCACAACAGATGAACATAGAAAATATGGTGCAAAACTGTGCAAAACATGCAGCAGTGCTCTCTATCCCAGAAAGGGTGAATGAATTACAATACAAACTGTCACAAATGACTGAGCAATTCGAATTGCCTAAGGAGGTCATTCGAATCACAGAATGGAGTAGCTTGACTCTATCTAGGAGTCCTCATCAATCATCGGGTGTTGCTCATCAATCACAACAACCAGTCATCCAGGTGTCAATCTGAGTCTAACTGAGTGTAATAAATGTAACTGAAGTGTGTAGCACTGATATAGGATCTGGAGGCTCAGTGGGGGCGCATGGGAGGCTAACTGGAGTCAGAGCAAGTCACCTAATCGAACTGGAGGTCAATCGGAGGTGAAACAGTCAGTCAGGAGTGAAACTAGCCTCAAATCAGGGAGAATCGGAGCTAACTGAATGTAACTGAAGTGAATCTGCAGTGGTAGGTGAACAAGTGCGCCCTTCTCTGTCAGTAGGTGAGAAGAGGGCGCCTTTCAGCTTAGGAGGGCTAAAACTCTGTGGTAAGTGGCTCCCGGGTGCTAGAAGAAGGTGGATAAGGTGCTGGAGGCATCAAACTGGTGACTGGGCTGCATATCCTGAAATAGATCATGCAAGATCCTGAAGTAGATATGTATCCTGAAATAGATGATCCTGAAATAGATATGTATCCCGAAATAGATGATGGATATCCGAACATTATAATGGTTTAACAACCTCATTTTTAGCTATTAGTTTCGCACATAGTACAGACACACATAGTATGCAATTTGTTAAACAAAATATCTTTTCAAAAAAACATCATTAATATAATATTAATTGTCTTAATCACAAAACACATATATTTAATGTAATATATAGAAATATTTAATAAGTGAATATCTCATTACACAAAATCAATATATAAATTAATTTGATTTGTTTCTTATTAATATAGATTTATCTTTTTCATATTTTTATTTAACATAATAGATATAAATACTTAATAAATGAATATTTTATTACACAAAATTAATATATTAATTAATTTGATTTGTTTCATATTAATATAGATTTATCTTTTAATTTAAATATAAACAAAATTATATTAATTATTATTATATTATAATAATTTTTTAGTTTTATTTTTTTATTATGATATTATTTTTAATATTTTATTATACAATACCTAATGCATCAAATTCATTCACTTACATGGAATAGTAATTGCAAAAGAAACACAATCACCCATTGGTATTCTCTGATTTTTTATAAGTTTTTTAATCAAAGACATATTATAATAATGTAATCAAAGGAAAATTAAAGTAGAAGTGTTCCATGTATCAACATAACTGAAGATTAAAGTAGAAGTCTTTATGTGTGTAATTCACTAAAGATTGATTGAATGGATGTTTATTATTTCTTTTCATTCAATAAATAAGATTATTTAATATTTTAGAAGTCTTCATGTATGTAATTCACTAAAGATTGATTGAATGGATGTTTATTATTTCTTTTCATTTAATAAATAAAATTATTTAATATTTTTAATATTAAATTAGAAATCTAAGTATAATCTATTTTAAAATTTTATTTATATTTTATATTTATAAAAGTTTAGATAAAACATAGAATACACCAAAACAAACTTTGAAGATTGAATGGATGTTATTTCTTTTCATTTAGAAAATAAGGTTATTTAATGTTTTTAATATTAAGTTAGAAATCTAAATATAAATCTATTTCAAAATTTTATTATATTTTATATTTATAAAATTCCAGATAAAACATAGGATACACCAAAACAAACCTTTCAGCACAATAGTATATTAAATCATTTAAAAAAAACTTAAACTTTACACAACTTAACATAACAACAAGGCATTTTGCATATTATAATATTGTAATCAAAAGAAAATTAAAGTAAAAGTATTCATATATCAAATTAACTGAAGATTAAAGTAGAAGCCTTCATGTATGTAATTAACTGAAGAAGATTGAATAGATTTTTATTATTTCTTTTCATTTAATAAAGAAGGTTATAATGTTTTTAATATTAAGTTGGAAAGTTAAATATAAATTATTTCAAAATTTTATCTATATTTTAATTAATATTTTATATTTATAAAATTCTAGATAAAAACTAGGATACACCACAACAAACCTTTCACCACAATGGTATATTAAATCATTTAAAAAAAACTAAGACTTTACACAGTTCAAATTTATAATAATCTTTTATGACTATATAGATGTGCGGGTACCGATTTAGGATTCGCAGCTATATTTTGAGATGGGATCGGGGGGTGGTGGGAGGCTCCACGCGGACTCGGGGTTGATTCAAATTCTTAACAGGAAATCAATTTGACAATTTTACCCTTCTGGTTGTTGGTAGGACTAATCATAGCAAACGTCAAACTCACAAGTCCAAGTGATAGGATGTAATCAACCAAAAACCAGAAAAAACTTATGAACGATCCATCCAACGAGTTAAAAAAATTGAGAAAATACCTGTTATTGATTATAGATCTAAATTAATATACCATCGTCTTTATTTTTTCACAGTGACCGCATTAATCTTTTACAAATCTCAGAGAAAATGATCTATAAGAGCAGATAGCTCACCTCAGAGAAAACCTACTTACTGTAAATGGGATTTCATAAACGTGCCAGCTATATAGTTCGACACGACCTTAAAAGTCACCCAAAACCCTAATAGAGAGCGACCCCAAACAGTTTTGGTGGGGCTCATTCTGATCTCCTTCGCAACGTCTTTCATGGAACTACAAGGACCCACGTTGTCGATATTTCTTTCTATGTCGATCAGGGGCGCATCCCGGCGAACGTTCTGCCGAATAAAGAGCGTGACATCCCTGCTCAATGCATTCTTCAGCCGAGCAATCTCACACAAGAGCAACGAGTTATTTCTTCTTAATGTCTCATTCTCGTGGGACAGAGAAGGGACCACTGCAGAATCGTCGGAGTCCTGTGTCGACGAAATAGGGTGGAATAATGAGTACTTATCATATTCCTTCTGGGCAGGGAGAGTGGAGGGCCTTCTTCTCTGGATATGAGAGAGAAGATGCTTCTGGCCTTTCCTGAATAAATCGTTCGCAAACTCGCAACGCCCCCGTACAATCTTTCGAAATCGCTACATTACCAAACAGAGCAAGTACATTAAAACACCCGCACAATCCTCTGCGTTAAGCTCTTTTTATAACATTATAAAACTAGGTATACGTCTTTAAAAACAAAGAATACATACATAAGTATTGAGCTGCCGAACAAAGCTGGAGAAATTTGTGTGGTTGAAATAACTTGGCAGGACAGACGCCGAGAACTCTTTAGGTTTCCATACCACAAGGTGTTGTTATTGTCTCCCCAAGAAACGATGTGATCTGTGGAGGGATCGTCCACTAAACGATACGCCTTCACCAGAAAGGGAGCGGCCACGAGCCTTCCTGCATCTCTAACAAGCTCAGCTCCTCCCATTAGGGCGTTATATATAACACGACTCTGCGGGCGTTGGCAGCTTCTTCGTCTGCAGCAGCCCACGCAAAACAGAATTTATAGGGTGTAAGATTAGCTGAGGCGTGAGAGAGATAAATAAGTCAACTGCGATGGCATAATTTCTTCTTAGTTCCACCGAAGCTTCTATCCGAGACGAGAAATATGCAACGATCATAAGTGCACCAAAAGACAGTACGCTTACTTGGTAACCGCAGACAAATTTGCCATTGTGCCTGTACAAGTGCAACCACGATTACATTTGCCATTGGAGTTCCGTCATTTTCAAGGGCGCGGCGGAGTCAACTGGCGTCCATTTTCAAAGGCGCCTTGGTGTCAAACTCGCCTTCGCTTCTGTTACTAGTTTTCGATGAAGAATATGCGCCTCCTCTTTTTTTACAATTCGTGGAAACCTAAGTCACCGGGCCACTGTGCTCAGGATGAAAACTATCTGTCGAAGCCAGCTTTAATATTGGATAAAAAAACGATCTATCCAAAGAAAGTAGAATTGACGTAGAATTGTCATTATGATCGCACTAAACCATGTTGACAATAATTTGAGGTTTAGATGAAAAAACTATGCAACAATTTAATTAAAACGCCTTGGCATTAATTCTATGGTAAAATAAGGTGATCAACGTAACAGTGATCTGCAAATTTCAATGTGAAGTATATTTATACTATTAAATTTACAATTTGGAGTACCTGAGTCAATTTAAGACATGCTAAAAGCTTTAGAATGCAATTTAACATTATTAAAATTGCAAAAATTAATGAATACAATTCCAATTTCGAAATAATTGTCGATAACTGAATTTAATTCGTCACCCAGAAACTTAAATTAGAGTTTATCTCACGCCTGCTTGGACCATTGTGGTTTGTGTACGATTTCGAGCTGTAGCCAATACGATTGAATTTTGATACTTAGTACTTGGAGTTTTCTCCCTTTTATTTTATTTTCATTCATTATTAAAAAAAAC
Organism: Larix kaempferi; assembly: GCA_027924585.1. Taxonomy (NCBI): domain Eukaryota; kingdom Viridiplantae; phylum Streptophyta; class Pinopsida; order Pinales; family Pinaceae; genus Larix; species Larix kaempferi. The sequence continues at coordinate 2,695,656 of BSBM01000004.1, forward strand.
AGTGTAGTTAGGTGATCAATGCTAATAATTATATAGGATTATTGATTAAATTTGTATTAAATAGTAGTTACTTAATTTATGATTTATAGGTTACAAGTTAAGTGCTATAAACAAGTTTTATGTTACCTGTTATTTATGTTTAATTGAAATCACTTATTATCTATGCCTCATTTGTTGTATATTTTTGAACTACTTACTTTTTTAGTTAAATTAGATTGTTTGTCACTACATATACATGAGTTACCACAAACATGAGACATGAATTATTTTTTTTCATAATTATTATTCTGAATTTTAAATAACTCTCATAAAATAAAAAACTCCACACTATACTTGTGCCTTCCTGACTAAAAACATAAGTGATAGTTCATACCAAATTCGAAGATATAAATAATTATAAATGTAAAAATATTTAAATATATTATCATATTTTTATTAAAATTAATATAATTAATAATTTTCTTATAAGCTAAATAATTTTAATAAGGAAAATTAATTATTATAAAATTTTATTTTGTAAGAAGTTATCTCGATCATGAATTTGTTAGGAGGAACCATCTTTTTAATCAAATTTTTGTTAGGTGTCTCCCTATCTATTTTTTTAGCAATTGAGTAAGATACTTTTCTTTATTTGAATTAGTTTATTGTTATTGGAAGGAGTGGTAAATTGAACATTGCAGTTATTGATATTAGCATTTTGTATTTTATACTTTGTTGGATACATTTTTGTTTTTGGTTCACTGATTCCTTAGAGGATTGGACATCCAATGGTATGGGGGATCAAGAGTGGACTATCTATGGCCTCTATGATATCTTTTAGGAATATCGACCTATGCGAGACAATCATGGAGTTTTCTTGAGGCTCATTAGTCGACGGTGTTTCATGGTAGTGTTAGTTCTTTTTTTGTTTTGTTTATTGATTGATTGGTGCAATTTTATTTAGTATGTGGAAGATTAAGTGTAAGAATTTTTTGCTCACGAGGTTACATCATTGTCTCATTTTCTTTTGTTTTATATGGTAGGATGAAGTAAGCCATCACCTCTTGCCCATTGACTCATTTTTCTATTTTTGAATATTTAAATATAAATTTATTATTAGTTATAATGTAATCTCATATATATATATATATGAAAATTAAAATAATTTTTTTTAATAAATTATTATCATTAATTTAATTTAAGAAAATTTATTTTTTAACCTAAAAAAGAACCTTTTAATGTTATTGTAGATTATTATAAAACGAAGGATACATTATTATGTATGGATGTAATTAAGTTTTATTTTAATGTTATTGTAGATGATTATAAAACGAAAGATAAGATCTTATTTATGGTTGTAATTAAGTTTTATGGTGAAGATTGTAATAGTTAAATTTATAAAAATAATTAATTGCTTATTATTATAGTATTTAAAAAAATAAATTATATATAACATATAAAAATGATTTTGAATTCAAAAGATAATTATATTTTTCATAATTTATGTAGAAATGTTAAGTTTTAAATTTTATATAAATAAGATGATGATATATAAAAAAAAGTAAGAAATTATTTGTTTTTTAAATCTTTTTTTTTTTGTTCAAAAAGCTTGGAGACCAGTGTTCTTAAATTACTATAATTTTGGTGAGATCACGATGAGATAGAAGGTTGGGTATGTTTGTATTGTAACAAAAAATTTGAAACTTACATGTTATGTGGGTGTACTCATGGAAATCTAAGAGGAAGTGTTTTTCATCCTCAACACTCATAGTTCTACAAACATGAGAGATCCTTTAATCCCATGCCCTCCTTGTAATATATTAATTTTCTTTTATCCTCTAAATTTTCCTCACACTAGAGCTTCTCTTTGAACGTAGAAGTTGTCATGAGCCCAACACTCTCAGAGTGCTAATTTGGCTAGGAAAGATCCATAATTTTACCCAAAAACACTCAAGCTATCCAATTTAGGATTTCTACTCGTTAAATTTACGTTTACAATGGAAATATGAATGTATGTGGGTGCTGTCGTAATTTATATATATATATATGAAAAAATATGCAAATATGCAATTATATCTCTTATGGATGCAATTTCCCAAAAGATAACAGTTCCGTGCAATTTAAGAAAACATTCACAATAAGATATATTAAACACAACTCCATAGTTTTCCATAACAAATTCTATTTACAAATAAATACTTATCTAGGAAGAAATGAACGGACTGTTTGGAGACAAAGGTCGTTCCACCCGTGGTTCCACCCAACCATAGGCTCTGTTAAGCCACCCTCGATTTGGGACTATCAATCCACAATAAGGTGTTTGTTTTTGTGGCTACAACTATACCTCAACGAAGGAATGGGGCTCCCTTCTTTGAGTTAACAATACCTCGGGCTCCCTTCTCTCACCTAACAGTACCTTCATTTTTTTACCCATAATTCATTTCTAGGATTGAGGAAGTTTTGTTGTTCTCTCTTTGGTTCTCACTATGCAGCAGGGTGATGGTGTCACATAATAGTACAGAGTAGTACTATGATAGTACAAAATAGTACGGATTTCTATCTTGGGTGACAGGTTATGCAGAAGATATCTCATGGTTGGTAGCCAAAAGGACTTCTTTCTGACATCTAGGAATGAATGGAAAGATGGTTATCTCTCTCTATTTATATGCATGTTGGAGGATAGATAAGTGGCATAAAAGTGGACAAGTGGCATGAAAAGTTGGACATGTGATAAGCATGGGTTGGTTATCTTTTCCCTTTTTATGGAAGGATAGTCCCCCATCTCTTTTCTTCTTACCTTTAGTATGGAGCAACCATTGATTTTTATATTGAAGAGTGAAAATATACAAATTTACATATCTTGGTCACTGCATATCCAGATCGCATATTTTTCATAAAATATTTACATTTTAATACATATTGGGGTAAAAAACGGGGTGTTACCGAAGTAATAATATTTTTAATATCATCTATATTTTGCAACGTGACATTTTTGTCAATCCCCCACATCTTTAACTAATACATGACATCTTGAAGCCAATCTCACTTAAGCCTTAGGGGCTGGTGCAAGCTAATGCTGGCCACTCATGACGCGTTAGTCGCAATGGACTCTTGGAAAAATAGAAATTTGAACGTCAAAAAGCAATATTAGAGCTACCTACACAACTTTTTGGAATATGGCGCAAAAAGATGAAACGTAGACAATCGGATTACCTTCGAGAATATATAAATATTATTTGTGGAAATTAAGTATAACTCCCAAAAAGTGGGGTTCTCCTAAGGTTGGTATGTTATTTTTTGAAGAAAACATAATGAATATGTTTGCGTTAGTTCCCTGGTTCGATACGAAAATGGTGGAATTTTGTGAAAAAAATTATATACAGTCGTAGATAACAGGTCGTTCTAGTGCAGTGCCATTTTTCCATATTTATTTATATTAATTTTTTTTTTTTAATTAACGAAGTCAACCAAGCCCTAGAATGACTAGGTCGAGCATTAGGCCACAACATCATGGTCTTAACATAATCAATGAACTTTTTTTTTTTTAGGATGTAGGTCTTTGTGTGTACTTGTGTGGGTTCTTTTCTGTTTCAAAATAGGTGAGCCAATCAAAAGTTATAGATGAAAGAAATAACCTATTTTTTGTATAAGATTGACATTAGTGCAATTGAAATTAATTAAAAAATAGGAACAAATAATAGATTTAATAAAAAATTACATATTTGGAATTTGCACACATAGTTCTACAAGTGTGTGCAATTTCATTAGCAGTGGACTAGTGTAGCATACACATAATCATGCTCGAAATAGAAGAAGTTATAGAATCAGATGTATTTTGTTATAACACAGTGTTTGGCAACCCAAACCTAAAACCTGTTAAATTTTAAGCATTAATTCACAATACTCTAGGATCTTCACTGAGAGAATAAAATATACAGTATATCAATGCATGACAATCACAATAAGCATGACAAGCATCACAAGAATCAAAAGCATGAGAGACAAGAGACACAGAGTTTTCGTGGGGAAAACCCTAAGGTGAAAAACTCCGCAACTTCCTCAGAGATAGAGAGAGCAATGGATCAACCAAAGTACAACCAAAATACACTGAGATAGTCTCCTAGTAGCAGATGATCCTCCTCCTCACTAGTGCACCACTTTCTGAGTGAGAGAAGTGTGACTTTCCGAATGATCTAAATAGAGATCACCTGATCTCTATTTATACTAACCTGTTTGCCCAGTGACCTTATGGGGCCGACTTGTCTAGCTAGGTACATCCACATTATAATATATATATTTCAGGGACGACCCCACACATGGTGGTCTAATAACCCATCGGCAAGTACACATACTTGCGACACTTGTCAATCCACATGACGACACTTCCTTATAGAGGAATAATGCATCTCTAATAAGGGTACAAAAAATATATATGAAATACATAGATGAAATACATTCCGAAGTTACATATATATCAACACTCCCTCTTAACTAGGAAGGTATTTCTCGACACAGATCTGCTAGACAAGTCTTCTTCTCGGGATCATCATCATCGATGCATCGTCATCATCATCGTCACTACTGCTGCTATCTCAACCAATCTCTGAATCTACTCGTCATAGGAAGTTCTACAGAGCCAGTCCTTTTTCATACTAGATGTAGGCCCACCACCTATAGGTCTTCATCATCACTAGCCATACTGTGGAATCCTAAGGACTTATTACGTGCGTCACAAAACCTCGAAAGAGCATCCCAGGTTGTTACGAGCACACGGCTCTACCTATAGGATCTCCCACGGCCATATTATATGTGACCTCACCACAAAGCTTCGCAGGAGCATCCCAGGATGTTATGAGCACACAACTCTACCTATAGGATCTCCCAGGGACAGATTATATGTTGTCACCACAAAACCTCGCAAGAGCATCCCAGTCTGTTACGAGCACACAGCTGTACCTATAGGATCTCCCAGGGACAGATTATATGTGGTCATGGCAAAACCTCGCAAGAGCATCCCAAGACTTATTACGGGCACACATCCAAACCTATCAAATCTCCCAGGGACATATTATATTCCACAGGACAAAACCTCGAAAGAGCATCTGCTAGATATCCCAGGACCAGATTATATGCCATAGGAAAAACCTCGAAAGACTATCTGTAGATCTCCCAGGGCTAAATTATATGTCCTCCCAGAGAAAAACCTCGAAAGAGCATTTTCCAGATATCCCAGGGCCAAATTATATGCCATAGGAAAAACCTCGAAAGACTATCTGCAAATCTCCCAGGGCCAAATTATATGCTCATCTGCACAACCTGATCCATGGCCATAGAGTATCAACTTGATACTCACCATACATCATCTTGATGTACACATGATCATCCTGATCATCATCACTGCAACATCCTGCTGCATGTCATCTAGAGAAACATCTTGAAGCTCATCATCCATGATTTAGCTGATCATACAATGAATCTACCTGATGCATACCAACTATCTACCTGATACATATCATCATACATGATCCACCTGATCATATAGTGTATCCACCTGATACAAATACAAATACATGATACATATAACCATACATGATCCACCTGATCATACAATGTATCCACCCGATACATATACATATACATGGTCCAAGCATCCAACATGATGCATATACAAAATACATAGAAATGATCCTATTGATCATATCCAGCATCCAACATGATGCGTACATATATACATATAAATGATCCAACTGATCATATCCAACATCCAACATGATGCATACATATATACATATAAATGATCCAATTGATCATATCCATCATAAACCAGAACATCATCCTCATGCTCATCATCCAACACTTACATCCACAGCCATGTGAAGGATCCTCCTTCCAACATGCTTAGAATGGATTCAACAAATGTGTCCATCACTTCTTCCTCGAAGTGTCATCAATTCGAAGAACACCAAGCCTCTCTCTGAAGTACTCGAACTTCACCCTGGCTAGTGGCTTCGTCAGCACATCTGTAATCTGCTTGTCCATCGTAACATACAGGAGCTTCACAGCTCCTTTCTACACCATATCCCTGATATTGTGATGTTTGATCTCTATGTGTTTCGACCTGCCATGAAACACTCAGTTCTTAGACAGCTTCACACAACTCTAGTTATCACAGAATATACCAGTAGCATCCAACGGGAGATCAAATAAATCAGATAGTAGCTTCCATAGCCATACTGCCTCACAACTAGCTGAACAAGCTGCAACATACTCAGCCTCAGCTGTACTCAGTGCTACGCAGGACTTCTTCCTGCTAAACCAAGAGATCACACCTGATCCCATACTGAAGTAGCATCCAGATGTGCTCTTCCTATCTGCACCACTGCCAGCCCAATATGAATCAACATAACCCTACAGGTTAAACTTTTGATTCGCTTCATACTTGAGCCCATAATCCACTGTACCCTTCAGGTACCTCAGAACATGCTTTACAACAACCAGGTGAACACTCCTCGAATCCGTCAGGAACTGGCTCAATGTGTTCACCGCAAAGCAAATATTTGGTCTTGTGTTCATTAGGTACATCAAGGACCTAATCATCTGACGATACATAGAGACATCAACCGGCTCAAATGAAGCATCACAAAGAAGCTTCAAATTCGATGCCATAGGTGTGGCCATGGCCTTGCAATCCATCATCTGAACCTCTTCAGGATCTCTAATGCATACTTCCCTTGTCCAAGGAAGATTCCATCTGCACTCTACCACACCTCCATACCTAGGAAACAATACATCATTCCCAAATCTTTCATATCAAACTCAACAGCAAGCTTCCTCTTCGTATCTGCAATCAATCTATCATCTCCTATTACAAATAAGTCATCCACATACATGAGTAGAATCACAAGATTCCCTTCCTCAACCTTGTAGTAAAGGTTGGAATCCTCTTTACTCTTGGTAAAGCCCAAACTAGATAGGAAACTATCCATCCTACCATACCAAGTTATGGGAGCTTGATTCAAGCCATACAAGTATTTCTTCAATCTGCACACATATGACTCCCTGTCATGTATTTCGAAACCAAGTGGTTGCTCCACATATACTTCCTCTTCAACTACACCATTCAAGAAAGCAGTCTTGAAATCCATCTGGTGTATCTTCTATTTCATCACTTTTATATTTCTCTATCTTGCCATCTGCAGCATGTTGATCTGATAGATCCATATGGAATTCATAACAAAACTTCCCTTCAGGTCTTGGGACTACATCCCAAACATCATTCTTCATGATCGACGGATCATGAGATTCTTCCCGTATCCTGGGAACTTCAATATCTTCAATAGATAATTTTGTTGCTTGAACAAATGTTGTAGTCCTTCTTTTGTACATGAAGGTATATGGTCTTTCCTACAAAATAAGTTAAATTACATGATTAGAAACATCTCATAATTTTTAGACAAATTCTTACACATAAAGAAATATGTCATACAGTCATGCAATTATCTTATCCAATGCTTCAATACAGCATTTATCCATGTTCCATAACTTTATAGATGCCTTCCAGTATCTACGAGAACATTGTTAAGAGTTTGCACTACTCCCAACATGTCAGCAAAGAGGTTTCATTCTAGATAAGTAGCAATGGAATGGTGTACAGTGCCATAGGCCACTTACCCAACACATGCATATTAGTAGTATACTGTTCATTAATGCAATCATTCTAATATGCACAATACATATCCTAAGTCTAGGAACATGAGCATATACATCATTGAACAATTTTATTTAAGCAAACAAATATGCAAGAAATGATAATTAAAATACTTATCTTTGTTTGTTTGTTGGGTGGACTCCCTCTGAGTCTTTGCTTCCTTGCAGGAGCTGCTGGAGTCCTTCTACACCTTTCTATTGTGGAATGTAGAGAGATGGACAACTCCCTCTGAATATATGCACCCTTGCAGAAACCAGTGGAGTGTGCTCCCTCTTGATCTTTGCTTCCTAGATTATCGGTTCTTGAACTCATATTCATCCTTGGTCCCTATGCATGCTTATTAGTATCATGATTGGGTTATCCTTGTGATCTCATACAAAATCATACATTCATTCGTATACTATTAAAACACAATAATCTCAAGCATGTATAGTCATGATCATTTCAAATAGAAATAATAAGCATTAGCATTCAAGGTTTATATAGGACTCTTATGGTTAGTCATATCATAAGAAACATAACATGTCTAAACCTATAATTACTCAAACCTATGACTCTTATGGTTAGTCATATCATTAATTAAGGTAAGACACATAATATGCATATACCCATGATTATTCAAACTTATGACTTTATGAACAATCATCATCAATCATGCCATGGATACTTATATGATAGATCCTATGATATAAGAAACACATACCTGGTCACCATATTTGCTAGTTATGTCTAGCAATGTGTTCTTGTTCTCTTCAATGACCTGCATAGCTCATTAGTTAAATTTTGCAAAAAACAAATTATACATACCTCTATGTGATCCATGACTATGGATGAATCTTTGTCTTTATGTCACCATGGCATGTTCAGGTTGTCCCTTCAATTTCTACAAACCTCCCTCTTGCTCTCCAATCTCTACTGCATTATCGATTATTTTACCCTTTGGCCACATTAGGACTTGGCCATCTACAAATGCAACCCTCATACCTTTTGCATCCAATGCAGAGATGGAGAGCAAGTTTTTCTTGAGCCCAGGTACATAAAGGACTTCTTTCATCTTCAAATATTTTCCAGAATCTAGGTTGTAGGAGGCTTCACCACTTCCTTTGATTGGGTATTGATAATCATCCCCAAGTTTCACCTTATGAGGTGATTCATGTTCAGATAGATTTAGAAATGATTCCTCAAACCCAGTGATGTGTTTGGAATCCCCACTATCAATCAACCAATCATTACAATCATGGGAGATAGTACCCGTGACAGCATAGATTAGAACATACTCTTCTTCACTTAATGAGTCATCATCACTATCATCACTTTCTGCCCTAGCCTTCTTCTTTGGAGGTTCATCATCCTCGATAGCATGAGCATGGAACTTTCTTTTGCTGCCCTTCTTCTTCTTGCTGGAGTTGTTGTTATTATTCCTTTTATTCTTGATACAATCTGAAGCAAAGTGACCCTTCTCATTGCATGTGAAGCATCTTAGATCCTTCTTATTCTTTTGATAGGATCTCTTGCAGCGAGAGTGCTCCTTCTTGGGCTTCCTTCTTTTGGTGTGAGTTGCGAGAGCTTGATCTTCACCTCCCATCTTTTCTTCACGAGATACAAGTCTAGCTTCTTCTTGAGAGCATTTATCCCATAGTTTATTGAAAGAGATCAATTTCTTTCTTGCACAGATTCCTTGAATAAAGGAGTTCCATGACCTAGGTAGGCCATTGAGAGTGGTCATAACAACTTCACCATTGTCCACTACTTCATCCACAGCTTCAAGTTGCTCCTTGATCTGAGAGACCTTGGAGAGGTAATATTGAATGATTTCTTCATTCAACATCTTGATCCCTTTCAATTTATTTCGCAGAGTCATCTTCCGATTTATGTTCTTTCCTTCAAATAGCTTGGTCAAAGAGTCAAACATCTCCTTGGGTGTCTTTAGATAAGACACATGGGGTATGAGATGGTCTTTGATAGGATCAACAATAATTCTCTTTTCCTTAACCAAGTTCTTCTTATGCAATACCTTGGCCTCTTCATCCTCTGGGATAGGGATGTCTTCTTTTATATATGAGTCCAATTCATTCTCTTCCAGGATTAACCCAATCCTATACTTCCAAGCTCGGAAGTTATCAGCCCGTTCAAGCTTATCCTCAAGCTTCGTGTGGTGAGACATCTTAAAGAGTACTTCAAATGGAAATAGAAAAGATTTCTAGGTCTTACCACTTGAAATGTTGAAAACTGGATCTTGTCCCACATTAGGGTTTGTCGAAAAAAACCCTAAAAATTCAAAATGTGAATTTCAATTTTCTGAAAAGATAGAAAGATGCGCTTTGATGAGCTGATCATCCTGGTGCATTCATAATTTGAGATCAACAAAGTTTTACTCTTCAGATTTGCCTTTTTGTCCTCGTGGGTTCACTCGGGAGAGCCTTGGATTAGGGTTTGCGCTTCCCAGAGATTTACCCAGCCAAAAATATTGATCCAAAGCTCTAAACTTTGATTTTTGCAAGGAGCTTCCAGCTATGTCTTCAGATTTCAGAAATTCCTATTTTTGTCGAAACCCTAATTTTTAGGGCCAAATCTGAAAATGATTAGAATTGAATTCTGATTGGACAGATAGATTCTCCTTGATGAGTAGAGTCAATCTACTATACTACTTTTCCAGAATCTATGGAGAGAAACCCAATAAACAAGAAACTCAAGTTTCTGTCACTACAAAATGTCTTCTTCTCAGGTTAGCTCTGATACCATGTTAAATTTTGAGCATTAATTCACAATACTCTAGGATCTTCACTGAGAGAATACCATACACAGTATATCAATGCATGACAATCACAATCAGCATGAAAAGCATCACAAGAATCAAAAGCATGAGAGACAAGAGACATAGAGTTTCCGTGGGGAAAACCCTAAGGTGAAAAACCCCACAACTTCCTCAGAGATAGAGAGAGCAATGGCTCAACCAAAGTACAACCAAAATACACTGAGATAGTCTCCTAGTAGCATATGATCCTCCTCCTCACTAGTGCGCCACTTTCTGAGTGAGAGAAGTGTGAATTTCCGAATGATCTAAATAGAGATCACATGATCTCTATTTATACTAACCTATTTTTCCAGTGACCTTATGGGGCCGACTTGCCTAGCTAGGTACATCCACATTATAATATATATATTTCAGGGCTGACCCCACATATGGTGCTCTAATAACCCATCGACAAGTAAACACACTTGCGACACTTTTCAATCCACATGACAACACTTCCTTATAGAGGAATAACACATCTCTAATAAGGGTATAATAAATATATATGAAATACATAGATGAAATACATTATGAAGTTACATATACATCAACAAAACCATAGCAGCCTGTTAAATTTTCAGAATTTACTTCAATCTTATCTAGGATCTTAACTGAGAGAACAACATGTACAGCAAATCTATGGCATATCAATCATGGACACAATAATGCAAGCACACAAGAGACATAGAGTTTACTTGGGGAAAACCATAAAGGTGAAAAACCCCAATAACTTCCTCAGAGATAGATAGAGCAATGATACAACCAGAATACAAGAGATAGTCTTCTCCTAGTAGTAGAGCCTCCTCCTCCACAAGTGTGCCACTCTCCAAAGTGTGAGTGAGAGAATAGAATGTGTAAAATGAGAGAGAAACACTCTCTATTTATACACTAACTTGACTTGACCTTTACTCAACTAGGTCGGCCTCAACGTAACCACTTAACATAGTGCTGACTGGGCCGACCCCCACTAGGGTGGTCTAATAACCCTTTGACCCACGTGACTTATACAGGGACGACCCCAACAAGGTGGTCTAATAACCCATCAAGTATAAGTTACGACGCTTACAATATAAATGACGACACTTTCGTATAGAGGAATAATAACATCTCTATAGGAATACAACCACTTCCGTATAGAGGAATAATAACATCTCTATAGGAATACAAAATACATGTATGTGAAATACATTTCGACGTTACATATACATCAACACTCCCTCTTAACTAGGAAGGTATTTCTCGACACAGGTCTTCTAGCACAAGTCATCTTCTCTGGATCATCGTCACTAGATAATTGTCATCGACTCATCATCATCATCACTGCTGCTGCTATCTCAATAAATCTCTGAATCTACTCATCATAGGAAGTTCTACAGAGCCAATCCTTTTTCATACTGGATGTAGGCCCACCACCTATAGGTCTTCATCATCATTGGCCATACTATGGAATCCTCAGGACTTATTACGTGCGTCACAAAACCTGGCTGCAGCATCCCAGGCTATTATGAGCACACAACTCTACCTATCAGATCTTCGAGGAGCACATTACATGTGACCCATCACAAAACCTGGCTGAAGCATCCCAGGCTGTTACGAGCACACAGCTCTACCTGTCGGATCTCCTAGGAGCACATTACATGTGATCTCACCACAAAACCTGGCTGAAGCATCCAAGACTGTTACGAGCACACAGCTCTAACTGTCGGATCTCCTAGGAGCACATTACATGTGGTCCACCACAAAACCTGGCTGAAGCATCTGAGGCCTTTTTCATCGTGTCCAGATCTCCCAAGATAAAATTACATGTGGTCCACCATAAAACCTGGTTGAAGCATCTGAGGCCTTTTTCATCTTGTCCAGATCTCTCAGGAGCAAATTACATGTGGTCATGGCAAAACCTGGCTGAAGCATCTGAGGCCTTTTTCATCCTATCCAGATCTCCCAGGAGCAAATTGCATGCCATAGGACAAAACCTCTCAAGAGCATCTCAGGATGTTACAGGTACACAACTCCGACCTGAAATCTCCCACGGCACCAATTACATGTCCTCCCAGAGCAATGTCTCCAAAGAGCATCCCAGGATGTTACGGGTACACAAATATGACCTATAGGATCTCCCAGACATGCTCATCTGCACAACTTGATCCATGACCACAAAGTATCATCCTAATACTCATCACTGCAACATCCTGCTGCATGTCATCTGGAGCAACATCCTGAAGCTCATCATCTATGATCATCCTAATCATACACTGCATCCACCTGATGCATACCAAGTATCTACCTGATACATATCATCATACATGATCTACCTGATCATACAATGTATCCACCTGATACATACACAGATACATGATCCACATAATGTATCCACCTGATACATATCAACATACATGATCTCAGTATCCACTTGATACATATATAGATACATGGTCCAAGCATCCAACATGATGCATATACAAAATACATACAAATGATCCAACTGATCATATCTAGCATCCAACATGATGCATAGATACATAAATGATCCAACTGATCATAACAAGCATCCAACATGATGCAATGATCCAACTGATCATAACAAGCATCCAACATGATGCATTTACATATGCAGAGTAGTAACTAGAGCATCGTCCCGATGCTCATCATCCATGATCCTCCTGATCATCATATCATCATCCTCTTTAGATCATCTCATCGTCCATGAAGCACAGCCTAGATGCACATCATCCATCACTTACACCACCGACATGGGAGAACACATCTACCACCATTCGGGGAAGGCTCCAGCCCTTAATTTTTCACCATAGGAGAACACATCTACTACCATATGAAAAATGGCTCAGCAATTACATCATGACCAAGGGAGAACACATCAACCATGTCATAAAATCTCATGTGCATCTGCATCTTCCAGACTCATCACTTCCCTTTGGAAGGAACCTCGATTTGAAGTGCACCAAGCCTCTCTCTGAAGTACTCAAACTACACTCTAGCCAACGGCTTGGTCAATACATCTGCAACTTGCTCATCTGTCACAACATACTCTGCTTCGGCTGTACTCAGTGTTACGCATGACTACTTCCTACTAAACCAAGAGTTAACACCTGATCCCTATCTGCAGCACTGCCTTCCCAATCTGAATCAACATAACCCTACTGGTTAAACTTTTGATTCACATCATACTTGAGCCCATAATCAACTGTACCCCTCAGAATATGCTTTACAACAACCAGGTGAACACTCCTTGGATCCGTTAGGAACTGGCTCAATGTGTTCACCGCAAAGCAAATATCTGGTCTCTTGTTCGTCAGGTACATCAAGGACCCAATCATCTGACAATACATAGTGATATCAACCGGCTCGGATGAAGCATCACACAGAAGCTTCAGGTTCGATGCCATAGGTGTGGCCATAGCCTTGTAGTCCATCATCCTGAACCTCTTCAGGATCTCTACTGCATACTTCCCGTGTCCAAGGAATATTCCATCTGCACTCTGCCACACCTCCATGCCAAAAACAAATAGTGCATCATCCCCAAGTTCTTCAACTCGAACTCGGCAGTAAGCTTCCGCTGCATGTCGGCAATAAATCTATCGTCACCTGTTACAAACAGGTCCTCCATGATTAACATAATAGGCAATCTAATAGCATTATAGGTAATCCAACTCCATGTGACATCCTTTTTTATTATGTTTCTTGAATAATTATGATGTATCCCATCATTTTAATTTCCATAACATTACGTTTTGAGAGTTTATGTATTGTTAAATTTCTTGATTTAACAGTCTAATTAGATCATTTTTAATTATTAGTTTTAAGTAGTTTTGAGAGGTTATAATGGTTTAACAACCTCATTTTTAGCTATTAGTTTTGCACATAGTACACACATAGTATGCAATTTGTTAAATGAAATATCTTTTCAAAAAACATCATTAATTAAAATTAATTGTCTTAATGACAACACACATATTTAATGTAATATATAGAAATATTTAATCACACAAAATCAATATATAAATTAATTTGATTTGTTTCTTATTAATATAAATTTATCTTTTTCATATTTTTATTTAACATAATAAATATAAATACTTAATAAATAAATATTTTATTACACAAAATTAATATATTAATTAATTTGATTTGTTTCATATTAATATAGATTTGTCTTTTTAATTTAAATATAAAAAAAATTATATTAATTATTATTATATTATAATAATTTTTTAGTTTTATTTTGTTATTATGATATTTTTTTTAATATTTTATTATACAATACCTAATGCATCAAATTCATTCACTTACATGGAATAGCATTCAAATTCATTCAAAATGAAATGCTGCACTTACATAGAATAGTAATTGCAAAAGAAACACAATCACCCATTGTTATTCTCTGATTTTTTATAAGTTTTTTAATCAAAGACATATTATAATACTGTAATCAAAGGAAAATTAAAGTGGAAGTGTTCCGTGTATCAACATAACTGAAGATTAAAGTAGAAGTCTTCATGTATGTAATTCACTAAAGATTGATTGAATGGATGATTATTATTTCTTTTCATTTAATAAATAAGATTATTTAATGTTTTAGAAATCTTCATGTATGTAATTCACCAAAGATTGATTGAATGGTTGTTTATTATTTCTTTTCATTTAATAAATAAGATTATTTAAAGTTTTTAATATTAAATTAGAAATCTAAGTATAAATCTATTTCAAAATTTTATTTATATTTTATATTTATAAAAGTCTAGATAAAACATAGAATACACCAAAACAAACCTTGAAGATTGAATGGATGTTATTTCTTTTCATGTAATAAATAAGATTATTTAATGTTTTTAATATTAAGTTAGAAATATAAATATAAATCTATTTCAAAATTTTATTTATATTTTATATTTATGAAATTCTAGATAAAACATAGGATACACCAAAACAAACCTTTCAGCACAATCGTATATTAAATCATTTAAAAAAAACTTAAACTTTACACAATTTAACATAACAACAAGGCATTTTGCATATTATAATACTGTAATCAAAAGAAAATTGAAGTAGAAGTATTTCATTTATCAAATTAACTGAAGATTAAAGTAGAAGCCTTCATGTATGAAATTAACTGAAGAAGATTGAATGGATTTTTATTATCTAGATTTTCATTTAATAAATTAGGTTATAATGTTTTTAATATTAAGTTGGAAAGTTAAATATAAATCTATTTCAAAAATTTATCTATATTTTAATTAGTATTTTATATTTATAAAATTCTAGATAAAACATAGGATACACCACAACAAACCTTTCAGCACAATGGTATATTAAATCATTTAAAAAAAACTTAAGACTTTACACAGTTTAATTTATAATAATTTTTTATGATTATATAGATGTGCGGGTACCGATTTAGGATTCGCAGCTATATTTTGAGATGGGATCGGGGGTGGTGGGAGGCTCCACGCGGACTCGGGGTTGATTCAAATTCTTAACAGGAAATCAATTTGACAATTTTACCCTTCTGGTTGTTGGTAGGACTAATCATAGCAAACGTCAAACTCACAAGTCCATCCAGAAAAAACTTATGAACGATCCATCCAACGTCTTAGGAGTAATCAACCAAAAACCAGAAAAAACTTATGAACGATCCATCCAACGAGTTAAAAAAATTGAGAAAATACCTGTTATTGATTATAGATCTAAATTAATATACCATCGTCTTTATTTTTTCACAGTGACCGCATTAATCTTTTACAAATCTCAGAGAAAATGATCTAGAAGAGCAGATAGCTCACCTCAGAGAAAACCTACTTACTGTAAATGGGATTTCATAAACGTGCCAGCTATATAGTTCGACACGACCTTAAAAGTCACCCAAACCCTAATAGAGAGCGACTCCAAACAGTTTTGGTGGGCTCATTCTGATCTCCTTCGCAACGTCTTTCATGGAACTACAAGGACCCACGTTATTTCTTTCTATGTCGATCAGGGGCGCATCCCGGCTAACGTTCTGCCGAATAAAGAGCGTGACATCCCTGCTCAATGTATTCTTCAGCCGAGCAATCTCAGACAAGAGCAACGAGTTATTTCTTCTTAATGTCTCATTCTCGTGGGACAGAGAAGGGATCGCTGCAGAATCGTCGGAGTCCTGTGTCGGCGAAATAGGCTGGAATAATGAGTACTTATCATATTCCTTCTTGGCAGAGAGAGTGGAGGGCCTTCTTCTCTGGATATGAGAGAGAAGATGCTTCTGGCCTTTCCTGAATAAATCGTTCGCAAACTCGCAACGCCCCCGTACAATTTTTCGAAATCCCTACATTACCAAACACAGCAAGTACATTAAAACACCCGCACAATCCCCTGCGTTAAGCTCTTTTTATAACATTATAACACTAGGTATACGTCTTTAAAAACAAAGAATACATACATAAGTATTGAGCTGTCGAACAAAGCTGGAGAAATTTGTGTGGTTGGAATAACTTGGCAGGACAGACGCCGAGAACTCTTTAGGTTTCCATACCACAAAGGTGTTGTTATTGTCTCCCCAAGAAACGATGTGATCTGTGGAGGGATCGTCCACTAAACGATACGCCTTCACCAGGAAGGGAGCGGCCACGAGCCTTCCTGCATCTCTAACAAGCTCAGCTCCTCCAATTAGGGCGTTATATATAACAGGACTCTGCGGGCGTTGGCAGCTTCTTCGTCTGCAGCAGCCCACGCAAAACAGAATTTATAGGGTTTAAGATTAGCTGAGGCATGAGAGAGATAAATAAGTCAACTGCGATGGCATAATTTCTTCTTAGTCCCACCGAAGCTTCTATCCGAGACGAGAAATATGCAAGGATTCAGGATGTTCATAAGTGCAAAAAAAGACAGTACGCTTACTTTGTAACTGCAGACAAATTTGCCATTGTGCCTGTACAATTGCAACCACAATTACATTTGCCATTGTGTCAAGCCCTGATAGTTGGAGTCCGTCATTTTCAAGGGCGCGGCGGAGTCAACTGGCGTCCATTGTCTTCTTTTTTTCTAGATATTCATGTGAAACCATGGAGCTATTATAGGAGCAACTGGCTCTTGCACAAAGGAAAACGATGAGCTTTGATTACCAAGCTCTGCTCTTCAATCTTCTCATATATTTCATGTACATGTAGGAAAAAATTAGGGAAGAGTTGAATATTGATCTATCCCTGAACTATCAGTGAGTTGAGCCCACTCACAAAGGGATTTGTTTTCCCAATAAGTAGGAATTACCTTCAACAATTATCGATGAGTACATGTATTTTGGGTAATAATATATGAAAAAACACAAGATGGTGCATATTTCCATGGCTACACCTATGTAACTAAAATACTAGTTTTAGTTGGCTTTAACATGCATGTATGTTTCTTTCATGGATAAGCATGTAAAGTTGGATTCACCTTTCTAATAGTCACAAGCTATGCACATTTCCTTCAAATTTCATGTCAAAATGTTACATATTTTAGTGCATAGACTTATATAATGGATCTACTCTTGATATTTCTCTTCTTGTGTGTTTTGTCTACAAGCAACTGCCACATTTTCAAGCTTGTAGCTAGTTACATTAAGAGTAGTGAGGTGTTATATAGCCCATAGCTTAGTTTTGGGAGATGTTGTCACATAAGTAATGTATTTGAAATAAAAAAATATAAAGATATTAGGCAACTTATGTAATCTCAATTTCACACAAAAGCTAAAAAATTAAAACTAACATAGATCCATCTTATTCCCAAATTTATAAAGCACCATGAATGATCAAATTTATTGGGGTATTTTTTTTTTCTTAAATTTTTTACATCTCAAGAAATTAAATCCCTTTAAGTGCTTGAGGGCCCTCGCACGAAGTTGAGGGACCCTTTAGATGCAATTGGGTAAATGCAAAATGTGCGAAAATTGTGTAAATGCACAAAGCTCGTGCGTTATGTAAAACTAGGAATGTCGGCTCTGAACCGGCCGTGTTATTTAACATGTAGGATAGGATGACAAAACGTGCGAGGGTTATGGTGATACATCACGTGCGCGCATTATGTATCACCATAACGCTCGCACGTTGTGGTTAATATAACAAAAAAAAAACAATGCCACGGACCGCGGCACTGTTTTACCCAAACACAAACGCTCGAGAGATTTCGCCTTCCCAAAACGCATTGCAGAAGCTCAACTGAGGAGATTTGGAGGTTCAACAATCCCATATTCATCTTGCAAGGATGATTGGAAAGGTAAGCATCTAAATCATTGCCTCATCTCGTCATTAAGTTTATAAATTGTTATGTTGCCCTAATCTAAAACTATTTGTAAATGAAATGCCAAAACTTAAAATTTCAAAATTTTAATGAATTTTACATCCACCCTGTTAGACACAATGGCTCACTGATCACATCAATCATCATTGTCACCTAAAAATATTTGTAAATGAAATGCCAAAACATAAAATTTTAAAATTTTAATGAATTTTACATCCACCGTGTTAGACACAATGGCTCACTGATCACATCAATCATCATTGTCACCCAACATATCTATCTATAACATCATTCTGATTATCATTAATTGTCATAACCCAAGCAAGCATTATTTCCCTGTTTCATGCTGCCCTAGATCAACATTTTGTTCATCGTATGTAGCCCCAATAATCATGAATTCATTCTGTCCATACATATCATCAGCATCTTAGTTTGTACACCAGTAGCACATCAGCATACTGTAGCCCCAATTAATCCAAAGATAAAGGTTAAACTCTAATTTCTACTGTTGCTCCATAAACACCTCATAAATTATAAATATATACATGTATATATTTATTTAGACTTTCTTTTTCCCACCTAAACGTGGTCTTCATACCCACATCATCACCTTTTTCTTTTGCTTCCAGCATGCCCACACTAGCTTGTAACTTGTGCCCGCAAGGGCCATATTTATGCCTTTGAACATGCATGCAGCTAGACCTTCTTCAATTGCCCACATGGGGGTCTTTGCCATGCTTCTAGGATGCCCGCAGCTTCCACAAACATGCCCACATATGCATCTTCAAGATGCCCGCATGTCACCTTGTCCACATGCTCGCATGTCCATCAACTTCATTTCTAGATTCCCATAGATGCCGTAAGGGATGCCCACAATCTCCTTGCCAAGTGTCAACTTCAAACTTCTTTGTTCACTTCATGCTTCTTTGTTCATGTAACTTGTTATCTCCAAGTCATCCTTGTCTAGGGTATTAGGACCAAATCCAAATGACCATAGTATGGGTCATTTGGCTCATTAGGTGTGCCAATTCCCATCACCTTGTCTTTTGTCCTGTCTTTTCCAAGTCTTTGTCAAGTCACCTTGTTTTCTTGTCGTCATGCCATTTACACCTTTGTCATTAATGTTGTCATCAATTACAATCCTATTCACAAGATAATTCTTTCAGCTCCAACTCACTGGGATGCACCAACAACCATAGATTTACAAATGATATTTCAGACTCTTCTTAAGTTTGCAGATTACATACATCATCAACCAGAATCCCTTGTTTGTTTCCAAAGCACTTCATCATTCTCATAAATCACTCATTATTCAATATAACTTCATTCTATCCATCAGCAAATATCACCAATTAGATCACATCTTCATTATGTCATCATTATTCATGTCATATCAATATGCTTCCATATCTCCATTCATACACTTTACACTATCCATATGCACATCACAACATTATGCCCATATCATTAGTCATCTCTTCATCATTCTACTAGCATGTCTTCATTCTGTCTATCAATAGGCTGCCTCAGTTTAACCAATAAAAATACATATCTTTGCCACATCATCATGGTCTTTATGCCCGCATGGTCTCCACCCTTATGCCCTCAATGACCCATAATGTATGCCTGCAATGGTCATATGAAATGATATTTATGTTTGTAATGTATGCCTGATATGATATTTATGTTTGTAATGTATTCGTTCTTGCAAAAAGTTTGTACATTTTTCATTTTTGAGAGATGTTATTATAGCACATGTATACATTTCTAATGATTTTTATTTTTATTTTTTGTTTGTAGTGATGACCATGGATGCCCAATCTGACATCCAAAGAGAAATTAAGAGGCTTAGATAAATTCGAGCCTCAATTACTATTGTTGATGACAGGCATGTTATGCTTGCATCCAATTTGGATGCAATGATAGAGACCTTTAGTAGGTCTAATGGTGCTTTGCAAGATATTGCCACATTCAGAGAAAGAAAGAGGCAACAATATGTGGATGGAATTAGCTACAGAGAAGTCAAGAAGTTGAAAATCTCAAAAGAAAAAATCTTTTCCCTATTTAGAGATCCACGGAATGGTGAAGTCCCTAATGCAAACAAAAGGCACATTTCTATCGAGTGGTGTACATATCAACCATTCATAGATAATTGGATGGACCGATGGTACATGGTGTTTGATGTACCACCACACAACAATAGGGAAATGCCTTTGTATTTTCTTAGAAAGATGTACGCAGAGTTTGTGCTGGGGAAGCATGTTAGCTATTTTGATATCTTGGAGTACCAGGGTGTTGGGATGGGGATGCCTCAGTAATGTCCCAATGCGATACACATATATCCCAATCGCCCCATAGCTCCACCTTGTAGGAAGCTACCCATGCTAGATGTTTTGCTTCCACATCAGTTGGTCCCAGAGACACAACAATCATTCCTACTGTTGGCACAGGTGATTGTTCGCCATAGCACGTATCTTCATGGTACATACTAGGTAGGGCTATTACAGCCACCATTTATGGGTGGAGTAGAGCCACAACTTGTCGATGGGGTAGATCCACCACCTCCCAGTGGGGTAGAGCCACCACCTTCCAGTGGCTGAGGAGCATCTAGTAGTGGCACTGTACTTACACATCATGAGCACAACCATCAGCCCCACCCATGCACAGTATTCAGCCATTCTTGCTTTGGTACTATCCAAACAGATGATACCTTTACTAAGTATTTGACACAGGCAAGTAAGTGGTTAACAATTTAGTGTCATTTTTAAATTATTTTTCCTTACTATACACATATATATAGATTTCTAATATTTTTAATGGTTTTAAAACTTGTAGTTACTACAAGAAGGGCATGGGGTTGAATACCTTTGCACTGATGATGCAGAGCATAGTCGAGAGGCTCATGCACCAGCACCACATGATGATGATTATGATGATGCCATACTTTCAATGACAACAACTGACAATGAGATAACTATTTCAACATGACATTATTTTAACACATGAGTAGATACAGTTAACAATTTAGTGTCATTTGTAAATTATTTTTCCTTACTATACACATATATAGATTGCTAATATTTTTAATGATTTTAAAACTTGTAGTTGCCACAAGAAGAGCATGAGGGCCAAGAGGCTCATGCAGTAGAACCTTCTGAGTTACAAGATGTTGTCATACTTTCAGCGACAACATCTCATGCCGAGGTAACTATTTCAACATGACATTATTTCAATACATGTTATTTTTTTATCACATGTTACCTAATTAATGCTACACGATATAATATTTACAATTTTCTAAACTGTAGGTTGTAGATCCCCATCAGATGGAAATGATTTCATCTAGTGAGCTCCCCCCCGGTGGGATTACAATCGATAGCATTCCCACAGAGAGAGAATGGAGGGCAGACCGTTTCATAGAATTTATTGACATATACAGTACATTGGTATGTATTTCATCATTTTCACTTTTTTAATACATGTTATTCAATTTACCAATTCATTTCTAACTACGTTAGTATTGGTGATTGTAGCCACCAACATATATACGTTCGAGACTGTCAGCAGTTCGATCTCTCTGTAGTCCCAATGTTCAAAAGGGACAAATGTACAAGAGAGTCTCCACTCTAGGAAAGACTATGGATGTCCTCTATAGCAGACACACGAGAGATCAATCTACCCATGACCTAACAAAGGTCATTGATGTTGCAGTTAGTGTTGCATCTACAATAGCCACGAGTCATACGAAGGTAACTATTTGGACAATCACAATGCATAGTATTTAACCATGTTACTATATTTTTTATTCATGCATGTCTAACTATTTCTCCATTTGGTGATTGTAGCCATTAGCGACAGAAGTGCCCGACCCCTCTGCTCAATCCATGGTTTTGACCGAGTCTCCTCTTGCGACGAGATGTTCATTAATGACCAAGTTTTTTATTCAATTTACCCAAACACACTGATCAATGTTGCATTTTTGAATTATTTAAAATATGATCTTTTATTTGCAGAGCACAACTATAGAGATTCCTTCCATGAGCACACCACTCACATCTATACCCCATGAGGACTTGGTAAGTGTTTGCCATAAATAATTTGGCCATAAGTTATTTTTTTGAGTTTGTTGATGGTAGGGTATTAGTGCAGTTATTTGATAAAAATAATGATTTTTTTTGCAGACTTTTGAGATGCCAAGCAATCCTAGGGAGATGATCGATAGAGGAAAGTTGGGGAAAAACAAGAGAAAGATTGATTTTTGATGTTGCATAGTCTTGGATAGATGTATTTTGACATACATGTACACATTCTTGTACTTAGGGATACATGTACATTGACAAGTCATTTGAGTGTCGGCTACTTTCCGATATTTTGTATTACAAACATTCGACTATCAATATATTCCATATTTTCTCTTGAGTTTCGACTTGTGCTTGTGATGATTCATCTCTTCCACAAATTGATAAATTATGCTATTGCAATTTATAAAATTACATTTCAAGCAATATTTATTCTCTTAAATTTATTGCATTGATCAAGTAACATCTCACCATATTGTTATGAAAACATTATCTTAATGGAAAAAACTAATAATATCTTTCAACAGTTCAATGAACTTAGCACATGCATGCTAATTTGATATCTAATTTAAAATTGTGTTTTTTGTCAACTCCAAGGGTTCATACGCATTGATCATGATTATGGTTGCAAGGAAAATATGTTGCAAGGAAAAAACAAGTTAACAAAATAAGTCAAAATATGTTTGAATAACCTCTGTCATAATACTAGCATGTTACGTATACCATCAATGTAATCCTATGACATTTTCAGACAGTAAGAAGAAGTCCAATAGATGCTACACATTTCATCAATGCTACTGTATTTAATCAAACTATACGTACATGAGTATCTATGCAGTTCGATTGAATGGCAAGGAATGCATAACTAAAGTGTAATAAAATTCATTGGGCCTTCATATACATATGGTCAAATATATGTAACAAATATACCATAGTTTATTAAAATATGCTAACCAATAGCTGGTCATGAACTCACTCTCATAATATCGTTGAAGATATAAACCCTATCCTTACTAAATCCTAGTATGTAAAACCCTATTTTGTGCTTTACCTCTTTCATATATCCATTTTCCACCTATCATAATGCAAAAGTAATCATCCAGAATCCATGGAAAATGAAATACCTAACTAGTTTAATGATATTCCTTGATAATTTTGTATTGATGAACGAAAATAAGATGTTCATGGTCCTATGTTTGTTTTGATAAATTTCACAAGTTTCGTAATCATCATCATCACCCTCATCCTCATCCTCATCATCCTCACCCTCATCATCATCTTCATCATCGCCATCATCATCATCTTCATCGCCACCACCACCACCACCATCATCATCATCATCATCATGTCATCATCATCATCTTCAACACCACCACCACCACCACCATCATCATCATCATCATCCTCATCATCCTCAACCTCATCCTCATCCTCACCCTCATCATCATCATCACCACCACCATCATCATCATCTTCATCATGATCATCATCTTCATCACCACCACCACCATCATCATCATATTCATCATCATCATCATCATCAACATCAACATCTTCATGGTCCTATGTTTGTTTTGATAAATTGCACAAGTTTCGTAATCATCATCATCACCCGCATCCTCATCCTTGTCCTCATCATCCTCACCGTCCTCATCATCATCCTCACCCTAATCATCATCGTCTTCATCATGATCACCATCTTCATCACCACCACCACCACCACCACCACCATAATCATCATCATCATCCTCACCCTCATACTCATCCTCATCCTCATCATCATCATGGTAAACCATTATCTTCATCATCATCATCGTCATCGTCAACATATTCATCATCACGATCATCATTCTCATCACCCTCATCATCAACATCTTCTTCATCATTACCACCACCATCATGATCATCATCCTCATCATCCTCACCCTCATCCACATCCTCACCATCATCATGATCATCATCCTCATCACCCTCATACTCATCCTCATCCTCATCATCCTCACCCTCATCATCATCATCACCATCTCCATCATCATCATCTTCATCACCACCACCACCGTCATCATCATATTCATCATCATCATAATCATCATCATCAACATCAACATCTTCATGGTCGTATGTTTGTTTTGATAAATTGCACAAGTTTCGTAATCATCATCATCACCCTTATCCTCATCCTCATCCTCATCATCCTCACCCTCATCATCATCATCATCACCATCATCCTCACCGTGCTCTTCCTACCCATGTTGTCACCATCACCATCCCATTTTTCACCATAAGAAGGGAAACGCTAGCCACAAGTGCCCGGTGGATGATTTTGCAAAGTTGACCCCCGTGGGAAAAAATTGCACAGTCCCTTACTAAGAAAAACCCTAGTTTGTAGAATGCACCTACAAGATGACACGTGGGCCATGGGATCGGTGGAGAGGGGCACCCCTTGCACTGTCCCGACATCCTGAATCCAACGGTGTTGACAGTTTTTCAATCCGAGCCACGATCTTCATTCTATGGCTCGTTCCGTCAGGCATCCAAAAGGCCTTCAGGGACACCTACCGGACGCCTACCGAGGCCATAGAATCCCAACCGTGCAAAAAAAATGGGTTCCAGGGAGACATGTAGGTGTGTCTAGGATGGTTCCGCTTGGGAACGCTAGCCACAAGTTCTCGGTGGATGATTTTGCAAAGTTGACCCCCGTGGGAAAAAATTGCACAGCCCCTTACTGAGCAAAACCCTAGTTTGCAGAATGCACCTACAAGATGACACGTCGGCCATGGGAACGATGGAGAGGGGCACCCCTAGCACTATCCTGACATCCTGAATCCAACAATGTTGACGTTTTTTCTATCCAAGCCACGGTCTTCATTCTATGGCTCGTTCCGTCTGGCATCTAAAAGGCCATTAGGGACACCTCTTGGATGCCTACTGGGGCCATAGAATCCCAACCGTGCAACAAAACCAGGTTCCGGGAAAACATGCAGGTGTGTCTAGGACGGTTCCAGCTGGAAACGCTAGCCACAAGTTCCCGGTGGATGATTTTGCAAACTTGACCCCCGTGGGAAAAAATTGCACAATCCCTTACTCAGCAAAACCCTAGTTTGTAGAATGCACCTACAAGATGACATGTGGGACATGGGACCGGCGGAGAGGGGCACCCCTAGCACTGTCACGATGTCATGAATCCAATAGCGTCGATGGTTTTTCGATCCAAGCCACGGTCTTCATTCTATGGCTCGTTCCATCTGGCATCCAAAAGGCCATGAGGGACACCTGCCGGATGCCTACCGGGGCCATAGAATCCCAACCGTGCAACAAAATCGTGTTCTGGGGAGACATGTAGGTGTGTCTAGGATGGTTCCACCTAGGAATGCTAGACACTAGTGCCCAGTGGATGAAATTGCAAAGTTGACCCCCTTGGGAAAAAATTGCACAGTCCCTTACTGAGCAAAAACGTAGTTTGTAGAATGCACCAACAAGATGACACATGGCCCATGGGACCGGTGGAGAGGGGCACCCCAAGTACTATCCCAACATCTTGAATCTAACAGCGTTGAGGGTTTGTCGATCTAAGCCACATTCTTCATTCTATGGCTCGTTCCGTCCGGCATCCAAAAGGCCTTCAGGGACACCTACCAGATGCCTACCGGGTCCATAGAATCCCAACCGTGAAACAAAACCGGGTTCCTGGGAGACATGCAGGTGTGTCTAGAATGGTTCCAATTGGGAAAACTAGCCACAATTGCCCGATGGATGATTTTGCAAAGTTGACCGTCGTGGGAAAAAATGCACAATCCCTTACTAAGCAAAACCCTAGTTTGCAGAATGCACCTACAAGATGACACGTGGGCCATGGGACCGATGGAGAGGGGCACCCCTATCACTATCCCGACGTCTTGAATCCAATGGCATCTATGGTTTGTCGATCCAATCCATGTTCTTCATTCTATGGCTTGTTCCA
Organism: Larix kaempferi; assembly: GCA_027924585.1. Classification (NCBI taxonomy): domain Eukaryota; kingdom Viridiplantae; phylum Streptophyta; class Pinopsida; order Pinales; family Pinaceae; genus Larix; species Larix kaempferi. The sequence goes on from BSBM01000004.1 coordinate 2,722,445, forward strand.
TCCGACATCCAAAAGGCCTTCAGGGACACCAGCTGGATACCCACCGGGGGCATAGAACTCCAGTCGTGCAACAAAACTGGTTTCTGGGGTGTCCTGCAAGTGTGTCTAGGGAGGTTCCAGCTGGGAACGCTAGCCATAAGTTCCTGACGGAGGATTTTGAAAAGATGACCCCTGTGTGCAAAAATTGCACACTCCCTCACTCAGCAAAATCTTAGTTTCCAAGATGTACCTACAAGGTGACACCCGGGCCATAGGACTGGAGGAGAGGAGCACCCCTAGCACTATCCCAACATGATCCAGATTTATGTGGGAACGAAACAAAAGATAGCATATACAGAATCATATACAGATATATATTGCAAATAACACAGTGATACAGTAAACACATATTCTATTAAATAGCGGAAATAGAACAAACTGTAAAATACAATAGCTAGAATGGTGGTAGCTATCTCTGAGAAGAGATGTGGCCGCTGTGCTCATTAGTGCCAAGATGAATACAAAGAGAGGCCAAAAGGGCCTATTTATCATAAGCATGAGGGAAAGAATCCCAAACATCCAAAAACCTAACCCTAGAAGATGAACCGTCATAAAGTTTGCGGCCCCAAGGTGGTTAGTTGAACAGTCAACTTCCCGGGGTCATAACTTTTGCATATGATCTCCGTTTGGGGCGCTCGGTAGCCCGTTGGGAAGGTCTATCCGAGATTTACAACTTTCGAGTGGGCCCAAATGCATGCCATGGAAAATTATTTGGTCCCCCAAATCGCCAAAAAATGTCGTTTAGCGCCTCAAAATGTCTCCGGAAGTTCAGGACCCGAAAAAATGCTAAAAATAGTAATTTACCAAAATTGCCAGAAGACTGTTTTGAGCCAATTGGAAGAGGTGGGCCGCCACCGATATCCACCTGGATCAATCCTTCCTCCTTAGGAAGCAATGGTCTCCATTGTGTTAAATCCCTTATCATCTGTCGAGCTGTGTGTCGAGTTGAGCTCTTGGTGCGACATTTGCTGAAGTGGAAAGATTGCCTTACTTTGACATCTCCAGAGGGTTGTAATTGTTGTTGATGGATGCACTGGAGTTGTTCAACAGTTTTGGTTGTTGTGGTATCCTTGGTATGCACCAGTGTGGATGGTTTCTTTTTGGAGGGGCCCCTTGAATGCGTGGCCTTGCACTGTAGAGGTACCCGAATAGGCGATGCTGCACTAACTTTGTGTTTTTCTTGTTTCTGCTGAGTAGAAGGATAATCTGCAGAGGTTGTGGATGTCTCCGTGATCTGATGTTCACCTTTAGTGGCAATTGCGAATAGCGAAAATTTCCCAGTGTGGGAGATTATCTTTCTTCCCTGCTCGTTTGGGGTAGGTGCAACTATCTCTGGTATGCGATAGAGTTGTCCTTCCAAAGTGACAATGACACTGCGAGGTCGTGATTCATATACAGCATGACGCTTCCACATATATGGTTGTCCTAAAAGAACATCACATACTTCAAGTGGGACCACATCACACAATACCTCATCTTTAAAGGGCTTGATGCCATATGGTAGGCGACATTGGTGACTGACACGGATCCTTCGCCCTTGGCTTAGCCATCCAATGGTGTATGGTTGTGGGTGTGGCATTATTGGTAGCTCCAATCTCTTGATGACTTCTTCTGAGATCAGGTTCTTCTGGCTGCCGCTGTCCACAACAAAGTGTAGGGGAATTCCCTTCACCCACATCTGTGAGTGGAAAAGGCGCTCCTCTGCCTCCGACTCTTTAGGCTCCTCTGGTTGAATCTGTGTGGTGGCAACAACGGCACTGGGTTCTGCATCAATGATCTGCTTCCCTTTTTGCGCGGCTGTGAAATTAGGTTCCGAGTCAGAATCGGAGCTGGGATCTGATTCTGAAGCTTTGATGTCAGCCACCAATGACTGTTTTGAGCGACAATCATCAGTGTTGTGCCAGGGGATTTTGTGGAACTCACACCACTTCCCGGTGTCCTTCTTTGTGTTTTCTTTACCCTTCTTCGCCTGTGGTTGGGACTGGTTGTCCTTTTCCTGCCCCGTGCTCTGCGAGCCAGAGTTTCCCTTGCCCTTCTTCTGCACAGGTCCGAAGTCACGCTTGTTCTTTTCCTGAAATTTCTACTCAATTTTGACAGCATATCGATAGGCGGATCCGAGTGAAGATATTTCCAGGAAATCCATCTCTTTTCGGATGTACCGGTGTAGGCCACTGCGATATTTCAGTACTAGGTGCCGCTCGGAGTCCTTGATACCTAGCTTTGTGCGCAAGGTATGAAATTTGTTGGTGTACTCCGACACCGTTTGGTCCATCTCTTGATGCAGAATGGTCCATTTTGTGTACTGGTCATCATAGTTGCCAACAGGGTAATATTGTTCCTTGACGACATCTATAAAAGAGGCCCAAGTGGGATTGGAATATTCAAACAATCCAGACTCGTCTGATGAGTTTTGCTCACAATAAGTTTCCCACCAATTTTTGACATGGGGGACGGCCTTAAGGAGCGCAAAGATGATCTTTTCCCTGTCGGAAAATTGGTGGACAGAGAAATACCCTTCTAGTAGATTCAACCATTTATCTAGGGCATCGGCATTGATTTGGCCTTCAAAGAAAAGGGATATCAAAATTAACTTGTACCTTGAAGTGAGTCGTATCTCCGAAATGGCTGCTCGTTGAGGGTGCATTTGCCGCTGTTGGCATGCGTTGAAGGATCTGGGCGAAATTATCCATCATCTCGTTCCTCTGTCGCGCGAGGGCTTCCTCGAGCAACAACTTGATAGGATCTACTGCTCCGTCGTCTCTCTTTTCTTCCGCCATGGGAGGCCGTTTGGGGCGGCGAGAGTGGTCTTCCCCAAGTGAAACTAGTTCGAGTCCCAACTCTCTATATCCTGACCTCGTTGGGGACATGCACCGAGAAACAATAAAAAAGCAGACCGCTCTGATACCACTGATCCGGATTGATGTGGGAACGAAACAAAAGATAGCATATACAGAATGATATACAGAGATATATTGCAAATAACACAGTGATACAGTAAACACATATTCTATTAAATAGCGGAAATAGAACAGACTGTAAAATACAATAGCTAGAATGGTGGTAGCTATCTCTGAGAAGAGATGTGGCCGCTGTGCTCATTTGTGCCAAGATGAATAAAAAGAGAGGCCGAAAGGGCCTATTTATCACAAGCATGAGGGAAAGAATCCCAAACATCAAAAAACCTAACCCTAGAAGATGAACCGTCATAAAGTTTGCGGCCACAAGGTGGTTAGTTGAACAGTCAACTTCCCGGGGTCATAACTTTTGCATACGATCTCCGTTTGGGGCGCTCGGTAGCCGGTTGGGAAGGTCTATCCGAGATTTACAACTTTCAAGTAGGCCCAAATGCATGTCGGAGGCAGCCATTTGGTCCCCCAAATCGCCAAAAAATGTCGTTCAGGGCCTCAAAATGGCTCCGGAAGTTCAGGACCCGAAAAAATTCTAAAAATAGTAATTTACCAAAATTGCCAGAAGACTATTTTGAGCCAATAGGAAGAGGTGGGCCTCCACCGATACCCACCTCGATCAATCCTCCCTCCTTAGGAAGCAATGGTCTCCATTGCGTTAAATCCCTTATCATCTGTCGAGCTGTCTGTCGAGTTGAGCTCTTGGTGCGACATTTGCTGAAGTGGAAAGATTGCCTTACTTTGACATCTCCAGAGGGTTGTAATTGTTTTTGATGGATGCGGTGGAGCTGTTCAACAGTTTTGCTTGTTGTGGTATCCTTGGTATGCACCAGTGTGGATGGTTTCTTTTTGGAGGGGCCCCTTGAATGCGTGGCCTTGCACTGTAGAGGTACCCAAATAGGCGATGCTGCACTAACTTTGTGTTTTTCTTGTTTCTGTTGAGTAGAAGGATAATCTGCAGAGGTTGTGGATGTCTCCGCGATCTGATGTTCACCTTTAGTGGCAATTGCGAATAGGGAAAATTTCCCAGTGTGGGAGATTATCTTTCTTCCCTGCTCGTTTGGGGTAGGTGCAACTATCTCTGGTATCCGATAGAGTTGTCCTTCCAAAGTGACAATGACACTGCGAGGTCGTGATTCATATACAGCATGACGCTTCCACATATATGGTTGTCCTAAAAGAACATCACATACTTCAAGTGGGACCACATCACACAATACCTCATCTTTAAAGGGCTTGATGCCATATGGTAGGCGACATTGGTGACTGACACGGATCCTTTGTCCTTGGCTTAGCCATCCAATGGTGTATGGTTGTGGGTGTGGCATTATTGGTAGCTCCAATCTCTTGATGACTTCTTCTGAGATATGGTTCTTCTGGCTGCCGCTGTCCACAACAAAGTGTAGGGGAATTCCCTTCACCCACATCTATGAGTGGAAAAGGCGCTCCTCTGCCTCCGACTCTTCAGGCTCCTCTGGATGAATCTGTGTGGTGGCAACAACGGCACTGGGTTCTGCATCAATGATCTGCTTCCCTTTTTGCGCGGCTGTGAAATTAGGTTCCGAGTCAGAATCGGAACTGGGATCTGATTCTGAAGCTTTGATGTCAGCCACTAATAATTGTTTTGAGCGACAATCATCAGTGTTGTGCCAGGGGCTTTTGTGGAACTCACACCATTTCCCGGTGTCCTTCTTTGTCTTTTCTTTACCCTTCTTCGCCTGTGGTTGGGACTGGTTGTCCTTTTCCTGCCCCGTGCTCTGCGAGCCAGAGTTTCCCTTGCCCTGCTTCTGCACAGGTTCGAAGTCACGCTTGTTCTTTTGCTGTAATTTCTGCTCAATTTTGACAGCATATCGATAGGCGGATCCGAGTGAAGATATTTCCAGGAAATCCATCTCTTTTTGGATGTACCGGTGTAGGCCACTGCGATATTTCAGTACTAGGTGCCGCTCGGAGTCCTTGATACCTAGCTTTGTGCGCAAGGTATGAAATTTGTTGGTGTACTCCGACACCGTTTGGTCCATCTCTTGATGCAGAATGGTCCATTTTGTGTACTGGTCATCATAGTTTCCAACAGGGTAATATTGTTCCTTGACGACATCTATAAAAGAGGCCCAAGTGGGATTGGAATATTCAAACAATCCAGACTCGTCTGATGAGTTTTGCTCACAATAAGTTTCCCACCAATTTTTGACATGGGGGACGGCCTTAAGGAGCGCAAAGATGATCCTTTCCCTGGATCAATCCTCCCTCCTTAGGAAGCAATGGTCTCCATTGCGTTAAATCCCTTATCATCTGTCGAGCTGTGTGTCGAGTTGAGCTCTTGGTGCGACATTTGCTGAAGTGGAAAGATTGCCTTACTTTGACATCTCCAGAGGGTTGTAATTGTTGTTGATGGATGCGCTGGAGCTGTTCAACAGTTTTGGTTGATGTGGGATTCTTGGTATGCACTAGTGTGGATGGTTTCTTTTTGGAGGGGCCCCTTGAATGCGTGGCCTTGCACTATAGAGGTACCCGAATAGGCGATGCTGCACTAACTTTGTGTTTTTCTTGTTTCTGCTGACTAGAAGGATAATCTGCAGAGGTTGTGGATGTCTCCGCGATCTGATGTTCACCTTTAGTGGCAATTGGAAATAGGGAAAATTTTCGAGTGTGGGAGATTATCTTTCTTCCCTGCTCGTTTGGGGTAGGTGCAACTATCTCTGGTATCCGATAGAGTTGTCCTTCCAAAGTGACAATGACACTGCGAGGTCGTGATTCATAAACAGCATGACGCTTCCACATATATGGTTGTCCTAAAAGAACATTACATACTTCAAGTGGGACCACATCACACAATACCTCATCTTTAAAGGGCTTGATGCCATATGGTAGGCGACATTGGTGACTGACACGGATCCTTCGTCCTTGGATTAGCCTTCCAATGGTGTATGGTTGTGGGTGTGGCGTTATTGGTAGCTCCAATCTCTTGATGACTTCTTCTGAGATCAGGTTCTTCTGGCTGCCGCTGTCCACAACAAAGTGTAGGGGAATTCCCTTCACCCACATCTATGAGTGGAAAAGGCGCTCCTCTGCCTCCGACTCTTCAGGCTCCTCTGGCTGAATCTGTGTGGTGGCAACAACGGCACTGGGTTCTGCATCAATGATCTGCTTCCCTTTTCGCGCGGCTGTGAAATTAGGTTCCGAGTTAGAATCGGAACTGGGATCTGATTCTGAAGCTTTGATCTCAGCCACACATGACTGTTTTGAGCGACAATCATGAGTGTTGTGCCAGGGGGTTTTGTGGAACTCACACCACTTCCCGGTGTCCTTCTTTGTCTTTTCTTTACCCTTCTTCGCCTGTGGTTGGGACTGGTTGTACTTTTCCTGCCCCGTGCTCTGCGAGCCAGAGTTTCCCTTGCCCTGCTTCTGCGCAGGTCCGAAGTCACGCTTGTTCTTTTGCTGAAAGTTCTGCTCAATTTTGACAGCATATCGATAGGCGGATCGGAGTGAAGATATTTCCATGAAATCCATCTCTATTCGGATGTACCAGTGTAGGCCACTGCGATATTTCAGTACTAGGTGCCGCTCAGAGTCCTTGATAGCTAGCTTTGTGCGCAAGGGATGAAATTTGTTGGTGTACTCCAACACCGTTTGGTCCCTCTCTTGATGCAGAATGGTCCATTTTGTTTACTGGTCATCATAGTTGCCATAAAGGTAATATTGTTCCTTGACGGCATCTATAAAAGAGGCCCAGCTGGGATTGGAATATTCAAACAATCCAGACTCGTCTGATGAGTTTTGCTCACAATACGTTTCCCACCAATTTTTGACATGGGGGACGGCCTTAAGGAGCGCAAAGATGATCTTTTCCCTGTCGGAAAATTGGTGGACAGAGAAATACCCTTCTAGTAGATTCAACCATTCATCTAGGGCATCGGCATCGATTTGGCCTTCAAATAAAGGGATATGAAAATTAACTTGTACCTTGAAGGGAGTCGTATCTCCGAAATGGCTGCTCGTTGAGGGTGCATTTGCTGCTGTTGGCATGCGTTGAAGGATCTGGGCGAAATTATCCATCATCTCGTTCCTCTGTCGCGTGAGGGCTTCCTCGAGCAACAACTTGATAGGATCTACTGCTCCGTCGTCTCTCTTTTCTTCCGCCATGGGAGGCCGTTTGGGGCGGCGAGAGTGGTCTTCCCCAAGTGAAACTAGTTCGAGACCCAACTCTCTGTATCCTGACCTCGTCGGGGACATGCACCGAGAAACAATCAAAGAGCAGACCGCTCTGATACCACTGATCCGGATTTATGTGGGAACGAAACAAAAGATAGCATATAGAGAATCATATACAGAGATATATTGCAAATAACACAGTGATACAGTAAACACATTCTATTAAATAGCGGAAATAGAACAGACTGTGAAATACAATAGCTAGAATGGTGGTAGCTATCTCTGAGAAGAGATGTGGCCGTTGTGCTCATTCGTGCCAAGATGAAAACAAAGAAAGGCCAAAAGGGCCTACTTATCATAAGCATGAGGAAAAGAATCCCAAACATCCAAAAACCTAACCCTAGAAGATCAACCGTCATAAAGTTTGCGGTGCCAAGGTGGTTAGTTGAACAGTCAACTTCCCGGGGTCATAACTTTTGCATACGATCTCCGTTTGGGGTGCTCGGTAGCCCGTTGGGAAGGTCTATCCGAGATTTACAACTTTCGAGTGGGCCCAAATGCATGCTGAGAAAATTAATTTTGGTCCCCCAAATCGCCAAAAAATGTCGTTTAGGGCCTCAAAATGGCTCCGGAAGTTCAGGACCCGAAAAACTGCCAAAAATAGTAATTTACAAAAATTGCCAGAAGACTGTTTTGAGCCAATTGGAAGAGGTGGCCCGCCACTGATATCCACCTAGATCAATCCTCCCTCCTTAGGAAGCAATGGTCTCCATTGCGTTAAATCCCTTATCATATGTTGAGCTGTGTGTCGAGTTGAGCTCTTGGTGCGACATTTGCTCAAGTGGAAAGAATTCCTTACTTTGACATCTCCAGAGGGTTGTAATTGTTGTTGATGGATGCGCTGGATCTGTTCAACAGTTTTGGTTGTTGTGGTATCCTTGGTATGCACCAGTGTGGATGGTTTCTTTTTGGAGGGGTCCCTTGAATGCGTGACCTTGCACTGTAGAGGTACCCAAATAGGCGATGCTGCACTAACTTTGTGTTTTTCTTGTTTCTGCTGAGTAGAAGGATAATCTGCAGAGGTTGTGGATGTCTCCGCGATTTGATGTTCACCTTTAGTGGCAATTGCAAATAGGGAAAATTTCCCAGTGTGGGAGATTATCTTTCTTCCCTGCTCGTTTGGGGTAGGTGCAACTATCTCTGGTATCCGATAGAGTTGTCCTTCCAAAGTGACAATGACACTGCGAGGTCGTGATTCATATACAGCATGACGCTTCCACATATATGGTAGTCCTAAAAGAACATCACATACTTCAAGTGGGACCACATCACACAATACCTCATCTTTAAAGGGCTTGATGCCATATGGTAGGCGACATTGGTGACTGACACGGATCCTTCGTCCTTGGCTTAGCCATCCAATGGTGTATGGTTGTGGGTGTGGCGTTACTGGTAGCTCCAATCTCTTGATGAATTCTTCTGAGATCAGGTTCTTCTGGCTGCCGCTGTCCACAACAAAGTGTAGGGGAATTCCCTTCACCCACATCTGTGAGTGGAAAAGGCGCTCCTCTGCCTCCGACTCTTCAGGCTCCTCTGGCTGAATATGTGTGGTGGCAACAACGGCACTGGGTTCTACATCAATGATCTGCTTCCCTTTTCGCGCGGCTGTGAAATTAGGTTCCGAGTCAGAATCGGAACTGGGATTTGATTCTGAAGCTTTGATGTCAGCCACCAATGACTGTTTTGAGCGACAATCATCAGTGTTGTGCCAGAGGATTTTGTGGAACTCACACCACTTCCTGGTGTCCTTCTTTGTCTTTTCTTTACCCTTCTTCGCCTGTGGTTGGGACTGGTTTTCCTTTTCCTGCCCCGTGCTCTGCGAGCCAGAGTTTCCCTTGCCCTGCTTCTGCGCAGGTCCGAAGTCACGCTTGTTCTTTTGCTGAAATTTCTGCTCAATTTTGACAGCACATCGATAGGCGGATCCGAGTGAATATATTTCCAGGAAATCCATCTCTCTTCGGATGTACCGGTGTAGGCCACTGCGATATTTCAGTACTAGGTTCCGCTCAGAGTCCTTGATACCTAGCTTTGTGCGCAAGGTATGAAATTTGTTGGTGTACTCCGACACCGTTTGGTCCATCTCTTGATGCAGAATGGTCCATTTTGTGTACTGGTCATCATAGTTGCCAACAGGGTAATATTGTTCCTTGACGGCATCGATAAAAGAGGCCCAAGTGGGATTGGAATATTCAAACAATCCAGACTCGTCTGATGAGTTTTGCTCACAATAAGTTTCCCACCAATTTTGGACATGGGGGACGGCCTTAAGGAGCGCAAAGATGATCTTTTCCCTATTGGAAAATTGGTGGACAGAGAAATACCCTTCTAGTAGATTCAACCATTTATCTAGGGCATCGGCATCGATTTGGCCTTCAAATAAAGGGATATCAAAATTAACTTGTACCTTGAAGGGAGTTGTATCTCCGAAATGGCTGCTCGTTGAGGGTGCATTGCCGTTGTTGGCATGCGTTGAAGGATCTGGGCGAAATTATCCATCATCTCGTTCCTCTGTCGCGCGAGGGCTTCCTCGAGCAACAACTTGATAGGATATACTGCTCCGTCGTCTCTCTTTTCTTCCGCCATGGGAGGCCGTTTGGGTCGACGAGAGTGGTCTTCCCCAAGTGAAACTAGTTCGAGACCCAACTCTCTGTATCCTGACCTCGTCGGGGACATGCACCGAAAAACAATCAAAGAGCAGACCGCTATGATACCACTGATACGGATTTATGTTGGAACAAAACAAAAGATAGCATATACAGAATCATATACAGAGATATATTGCAAATAACACAGTGATACAGTAAACACATATTCTATTAAATAGCGGAAATAGAACATACTGTAAAATACAATAGCTAGAATGGTGGTAGCTATCTCTGAGAAGAGATGTGGCCGCTGTGCTCATTCGTGCCAAGATGAATACAAAGAGAGGCCGAAAGGGCCTATTTATCATAAGCATGAGGGAAAGAATCCCAAACATCCAAAAACCTAACCCTAGAAGATGAACCGTCATAAGGTTTGCGGCCCGAAGGTGGTTAGTTGAACAGTCAACTTCCCGGGGTCATAACTTTTGCATACGATCTCCATTTGGGGCGCTCGGTAGCCCGTTAGGAAGGTCTATCCGAGATTTACAACTTTCGAATGGGCCCAGATGCATGACAAGGGCAATCATCTGGTCCCCCAAATCGCCAAAAAATGTCATTTAGGGCCTCAAATTGGCTCCGGAAGTTCAGGACCCGAAAAACTACTAAAAATAGTAATTTACCAAAATTGCCAGAAGACTGTTTTGAGCCAATTGGAAGAGGTGGGCCGCCACCGATATCCACCTGGATCAATCCTCCCTCCTTAGGAAGCAATGGTCTCCATTGCGTTAAATCCCTTATCATATGTCGAGCTGTGTGTCGAGTTGAGCTCTTGGTGCGACATTTACTGAAGTGGAAAGATTGCCTTACTTTGACATCTTCAGAGGGTTCTAATTGTTGTTGATGGATGCGCTGGAGCTGTTCAACAGTTTTGGTTGTTGTGGTATCCTTGGTATGCACCAGTGTGGATGGTTTCTTTTTGGAGGGGCCCCTTGAATGCGTGGCCTTGCACTATAGAGGTACCCGAATAGGCGATGCTGCAATAACTTTGTGTTTTTCTTGTTTCTGCTGAGTAGAAGGATAATCTGCAGAGGTTATGGATGTCTCCGCGATCTGATGTTCACCTTTAGTGGCAATTGCGAATAGGGAAAATTTCCCAGTGTGGGAGATTATCTTTCTTTCCTGCTCGTTTGGGTTAGGTGCAACTATCTCTGGTATCCGATAGAGTTGTCCTTCCAAAGTGACAATGACACTGCGAGGTCGTGATTCATATACAACATGACGCTTCCACATATATGGTTGTCCTAAAAGAACATCACATACTTCAAGTGGGACCACATCACACAATACCTCATCTTTAAAGGGCTTGATGCCATATGGTAGGCGACATTGGTGACTGACATGGATCCTTCGTCCTTGACTTAGCCATCCAATGGTGTATGGTTGTGGGTGTGGCGTTATTGGTAGCTCCAATCTCTTGATGACTTCTTCTGAGATCAGGTTCTTCTGGCTGCCGCTGTCCAGAACAAAGTGTAGGGGAATTCCCTTCACCCACATCTGTGAGTGGAAAAGGCGCTCCTCTGCCTCCGACTCTTCAGGCTCCTCTCGCTGAATCTGTGTGGTGGCAACAACGGCACTGGGTTCTGCATCAATGATCTGCTTCCCTTTTCGTGCGGCTGTGAAATTAGGTTCCGATTCAGAATCAGAACTGGGATCTGATTCTGAAGCTTTGATCTCAGCCACCAATGACTGTTTTGAGCGACAATCATCAGTGTTGTGCCAGGGGCTTTTGTGTAACTCACACCACTTCCCGGTGTCCTTCTTTGTCTTTTCTTTACCCTTCTTCGCCTGTGGTTGGGACTAGTTGTCCTTTTCCTGCCCCGTGCTCTGCGAGCCAGAGTTTCCCTTGCCCTGCTTCTGCGCAGGTCCGAAGTCACGCTTGTTGTTTTGCTGAAATTTCTGCTCAATTTTGATAGCATATCGATAGGCGGATCCGAGTGAAGATATTTCCAGGAAATCCATCTCTGTTCGGATGTACCGGTGTAGGCCACTGCGATATTTCAGTACTAGGTGCCGCTCAGAGTCCTTGATACCTAGCTTTGTGCGCAAGGTATGAAATTTGTTGGTGTACTCCAACACCGTTTGGTCCCTCTCTTGATGCAGAATGGTCCATTTTGTGTACTGGTCATCATAGTTGCCAACAGGGTAATATTGTTCCTTGACGACATCTATAAAAGAGGCCCAAGTGGGATTGGAATATTCAAACAATCCAGACTCGTCTGATGAGTTTTGCTCACAATAAGTTTCCCACCAATTTTTGACATGGGGGACGGCCTTAAGGAGCGCAAAGATGATCTTTTCCCTATCGGAAAATTGGTGGACAGCGAAATACCCTGCTAGTAGATTCAACCATTTATCTAGGGCATCGGCATCGATTTGGCCTTCAAATAAAGGGATATCAAAATTAACCTTTACCTTGAAGGGAGTCGTATCTCCGAAATGGCTGCTCGTTGAGGGTGCATTTGCCGCTGTTGGCATGCGTTGAAGGATCTGGGCGAAATTATCCATCATCTCGTTCCTCTGTCGCGCGAGGGCTTCCTCGAGCAACAAATTGATAGGATCTACTGCTCCGTCGTCTCTCTTTTCTTTCGCCATGGGAGGCCGTTTGGGGCGGCGAGAGTGGTCTTCCCCAAGTGAAACTAGTTCGAGACCCAACTCTCTGTATCCTGACCTCGTCGGGGACATGCACCGAGAAACAATCAAAGAGCAGACCGGTCTGATACCACTGATCCGGATTTATGTGGGAACGAAACAAAATATAGCATATACAGAATGATATACAGAGATATATTGCAAATAACACAGTGATACAGTAAACACATATTCTATTAAATAGCGGAAATAGAACAGACTATAAAATACAATAGCTAGAATGGTGGTAGCTATCTCTGAGAAGAGATGTGGCCGCTGTGCTCATTCGTGCCAAGATGAATACAAAGAGAGGCCGAAAGGGGCTATTTATCATAAGCATGAGGGAAATAATCCCAAACATCCAAAAACCTAACCCTAGAAGATGAACCGTCATAAAGTTTGCGGCCCCAAGGTGGTTGGTTGAACAGTCAACTTCCCGGGGTCATAACTTTTGCATACGATCTCCGTTTGGGGTGCTCGGTAGCCCGTTGGGAAGGTCTATCCGATATTTACAACTTTCGATCGGGCCCAAATGCATGCTAGAGGTAGCCATAAATGCATGCTAGAGGCAGCCATTTGGTCCCCCAAATCGCCAAAAAATGTCGTTTAGGGCCTCAAAATGGCTCCGGAAGTTCAGGACCCGAAAAACTGCTAAAAATATTAATTTACCAAAATTGCCAGAAGACTGTTTTGAGCCAATTGGAAGAGGTGGGCCGCCACCGATATCCACCTAGATCAATCCTCCCTCCTTAGGAAGCAATGGTCTCCATTGCGTTAAATCCCTTATCATATGTCGAGTTGTGTGTCGAGTTGAGCTCTTGGTGCGACATTTGCTGAAGTGGAAAGATTGCCTTACTTTGACATCTTCATAGGGTTGTAATTGTTGTTGATGGATGCGCAGGAGATGTTCAATAGTTTTGGTTGTTGTGGTATCCTTGGTATGCACCAGTGTGGATGGTTTCTTTTTGGAGGGGCCCCTTGAATGCGTGGCCTTGCACTGTAGAGGTACCCGAATAGGTGATGCTGCACTAACTTTGTTTTTTTCTTGTTTCTGCTGAGTAGAAGGATAATCCGCAGAGGTTGTGGATGTCTCTGCGATCTGATGTTCACCTTTAGTGGCAATTGCGAATAGGGAAAATTTACCAGTGTGGGAGATTATCTTTCTTCCATGCTCGTTTGGGGTAGGTGCAACTATCTCTGGTATCCGATAGAGTTGTCCTTCCAAAGTGACAATGACATTGCAAGGTCGTGATTCATATACATCATGACGCTTCCACATATATGGTTGTCCTAAAAGAACATCGCATACTTCAAGTGGGACCACAGCACACAATACCTCATCTTTAAAGGGATTGATGCCATATGGTAGGCGACATTGGTGACTGACACGGATCCTTCGTCCTTGGCTTAGCCATCCAATGGTGTATGGTTGTGGGTGTGGCGTTATTGGTAGCTCTAATCTCTTGATGACTTCTTCTGAGATCAGGTTCTTCTGGCTGCCGCTGTCCACAACAAAGTGTAGGGGAATTCCCTTCACCCACATCTATGAGTGGAAAAGGCGCTCCTCTGCCTCCGACTCTTCAGGCTCCTCTGGCTGAATCTGTGTGGTGGCAACAACGGCATTGGGTTCTGCATCAATGATCTGCTTCCCTTTTCGCGCGGCTGTGAAATTAGGTTCCGAATCAGAATCAGAACTAGGATCTGATTCTGAAGCTTTGATCTCAGCCACCAATGACTGTTTTGAGCGACAATCATCAGTGTTGTGCCAGGGGCTTTTGTGGAACTCACACCACTTCTCGGTGTCCTTCTTTGTCTTTTCTTTACCCTTCTTCGCCTGTGGTTGGGACTGGTTGTCCTTTTCCTGGCCCGTGCTCTGCGAGCCAGAGTTTCCCTTGCCTTGCTTTTGCGCCGGTCCGAAGTCACGCTTGTTCTTTTGCTGAAATTTCTGCTCAATTTTGACAGCATATCGATAGGCGGATCCGAGTGAAGATATTTCCAGGAAATCCATCTCTGTTCAGATGTATCGGTGTAGGCCACTGCGATATTTCAGTACTAGGTGCCACTCGGATTCCTTGATACCTAGCTTTGTGCGCAAGGTATGAAATTTGTTGGTGTACTCCGACACCGTTTGGTCCCTCTCTTGATGCAGAATGGTCCATTTTGTGTACTGGTCATCATAGTTGCCGACAGGGTAATATTGTTCCTTGACGGCATCTATAAAAGAGGCGCAAGTGGGATTGGAATATTCAAACAATCCAGACTCGTCTGATGAGTTTTGCTCACAATAAGTTTCCCACCAATTTTTGACACGGGGGACGGCCTTAAGGAGCACAAAGATGATCTTTTCCCTATCGGAAAATTGGTGGACAGCGAAATACCCTGCTAGTAGATTCAACCATTTATCTAGGGCATCGGCATCGATTTGGCCTTCAAATAAAGGGATATAAAAATTAACCTTTACCTTGAAGGGAGTCGTATCTCCGAAATGGCTGCTCGTTGAGGGTGCATTTGCCGCTGTTGGCATGCGTTGAAGGATCTGGGTGAAATTATCCATCATCTCGTTCCTCTGTCGCGCGAGGGCTTCCTCGAGCAACAAATTGATAGGATATACTGCTCCGTCGTCTCTCTTTTCTTTCGCCATGGGAGGCCGTTTGGGGCGGCGAGAGTGGTCTTCCCCAAGTGAAACTAGTTCGAGACCCAACTCTCTGTATCCTGACCTCGTCGGGGACATGCACCGAGAAACAATCAAAGAGCAGACCGCTCTGATACCACTGATCCGGATTTATGTGGGAACGAAACAAAAGATAGCATATACAAAATCATATACAGATATATATTGCAAATAACACAGTGATACAGTAAACACATATTCTATTAAATAGCGGAAATAGAACAGACTGTAAAATACAATAGCTAGAATGGTGGTAGCTATCTCTGAGAAGAGATGTGGCCGCTGTGCTCATTCGTGCCAAGATGAATACAAAGAGAGGCCGAAAGGGCCTATTTATCATAGGCATGAGAGAAATAATCCCAAACATCCAAAAACCTAACCCTAGAAGATGAACCGTCATAAAGTTTGCGGCCCCAAGGTGGTTGGTTGAACAGTCAACTTCCCGGGGTCATAACTTTTGCATACGATCTCCGTTTGGGGCCCTCGGTAGCCCGTTGGGAAGGTCTATCCGAGATTTACAACTTTCGACTGGGCCCAAATGCATGCCATAGACAGCCATAAATGCATGCCAGAGGCAGCCATTTGGTCCCCCAAATCGCCAAAAAATGTCGTTCAGGGCCTCAAAATGGCTCCGGAAGTTCAGGACCCGAAAAACTGCTAAAAATAGTAATTTACCAAAATTGCCAGAAGACTGTTTTGAGCCAATTGGAAGAGGTGGGCCGCCACCGATATCCACCTGGATCAATCCTCCCTCCGTAGGAAGCAATGGTCTCCATTGCGTTAAATCCCTTATCATATGTCGAGCTGTGTGTCGAGTTGAGCTCTTGGTGCGACATTTGCTGAAGTGGAAAGATTGCCTTACTTTGAAATCTTCAGAGGGTTGTAATTGTTGTTGATGGATGCGCAGGAGCTGTTCAATAGTTTTGGTTGTTGTGGTATCCTTGGTATGCACCAGTGTGGATGGTTTCTTTTTGGACGGGCCCCTTGAATGCGTGGCCTTGCACTGTAGAGGTACCCGAATAGGTGATGCTGCACTAACATTGTGTTTTTCTTGTTTCTGCTGAGTAGAAGGATAATCCGCAGAGGTTGTGGATGTCTCCGCGATCTGATGTTCACCTTTAGTGGCAATTGCGAATAGGGAAAATTTCCCACTGTGGGATATTATCTTTCTTCCATGCTCGTTTGGGGTAGGTGCAACTATCTCTAGTATCCGATAGAGTTGTCCTTCCAAAGTGACAATGACATTGCAAGGTCGTGATTCATATACACCATGACGCTTCCACATATATGGTTGTCCTAAAAGAACATCACATACTTCAAGTGGGACCACATCACACAATACCTCATCTTTAAAGGGATTGATGCCATATGGTAGGCGACATTGGTGACTGACATGGATCCTTCGTCCTTGGCTTAGCCATCCAATGGTGTATGGTTGTGGGTGTGGCGTTATTGGTACCTCTAATCTCTTGATGACTTCTTCTGAGATCAGGTTCTTCTGGCTGCCGCTGTCCACAACAAAGTGTAGGGGAATTCCCCTCACCCACATCTATGAGTGGAAAAGGCGCTCCTCTGCCTCCGACTCTTCAGGCTCCTCTGGCTGAATCTGTGTGGTGGCAACAACGGCACTGGGTTCTGCATCAATGATCTGCTTCCCTTTTCGCGCGGCTGTGAAATTAGGTTCCGAGTCAGAATCAGAACTGGGATCTGATTCTGAAGCTTTGGTCTCAGCCACCAATGACTGTTTTGAGCGACAATCATCAGTGTTGTGCCAGGGGATTTTGTGGAACTCACACCACTTCTCGGTGTCCTTCTTTGTCTTTTCTTTACCCTTCTTCGCCTGTGGTTGGGACTGGTTGTCCTTTTCCTGGCCCGTCCTCTGCGAGCCAGAGTTTCCCTTGCCTTGCTTTTGCGTAGGTCCAAAGTCACGCTTGTTCTTTTGCTGAAATTTCTGCTCAATTTTGACAGCATATCGATAGGCGGATCCGAGTGAAGATATTTCCAGGAAAGCCATCTCTGTTCGGATGTACCGGTGTAGGCCACTGCGATATTTCAGTACTAGGTGCCGCTCAGAGTCCTTGATACCTAGCTTTGTGCGCAAGGTATGAAATTTGTTGGTGTACTCCGACACTGTTTGGTCCCTCTCTTGATGCAGAATGGTCCATTTTGTGTACTGGTCATCATAGTTGCCAACAGGGTAATATTGTTCCTTGACGGCATCTATAAAAGAGGCCCAAGTGGGATTGGAATATTCAAACAATCCCGACTCGTCTGATGAGTTTTGCTCACAATAAGTTTCCCACCAATTTTTGACATGGGGGATGGCCTTACGGAGCGCAAAGATGATCTTTTCCCTGTCGGAAAATTGGTGGACAGAGAAATACCCTTCTAGTAGATTCAACCATTTATCTAGGGCATCGGCATCGATTTGGCCTTCAAATAAAGTGATATCAAAATTAACTTGTACATTGAAGGGAGTCGTATCTCCGAAATGGCTGCTCGTTGAGGGTGCATTTGCCGCTGTTGGCATGCGTTGAAGGATCTGGGCGAAATTATCCATCATCTCGTTCCTCTGTCGCGCGAGGGCTTCCTCGAGCAACAACTTGATAGGATCTACTTCTCCGTCGTCTCTCTTTTCTTCCGCCAGGGGAGGCCGTTTGGGGCGGTGAGAGTGGTCTTCCCCAAGTGAAACTAGTTCGAGACCCAACTCTCTGTATCCTGACCTCGTCGGGGACATGCACCGAGAAACAATCAAAGAGCAGACCGCTCTGATACCACTGATCTGGATTTATGTGGGAACGAAACAAAAGATAGCATATACAGAATCATATACAGAGATATATTGCAAATAACACAGTGATACAGTAAACACATATTCGATTAAATAGCGGAAATAGAACAGACTGTAAAATACAATAGCTAGAATGGTGGTAGCTATCTCTGAGAAGAGATGTGGCCGCTGTGCTCATTCGTGCCAAGATGAATACAAAGAGAGGCCGAAAGGGCCTATTTATCATAAGCATGATGGAAAGAATCCCAAACATCCGAAAACCTAACCCTAGAAGATGAACTGTCATAAAGTTTGCGGCCCCAAGGTGGTTAGTTGAACAGTCAACTTCCTGGGGTCATAACTTTTGCATACGATCTCCGTTTGGGGCGCTCGGTAGCCCGTTGGGAAGGTCTATCCGAGATTTACAACTTTCGACTAGGCCCAAATGCATGCCAAAGGCAACCATTTGGTCCCCCAAATCGCCAAAAAATGTCGTTTAGGGCCTCAAAATGGCTCCAGAAGTTCAGGACCCGAAAAAAGTGCTAAAAATAGTAATTTACCAAAATTGCCAGAAGACTGTTTTGAGCCAATTGGAAGAGGTGGGCCGCCAACGATATCCACCTCGATCACAACATCTTGAATCCAACAAAGTCGATGGTTGGTCGATCCGAGCCACAGTCGTCATTCTATGGCTCGTTCTATACCCCTACGTCTTGAGAATGTAATGTCCCCATTTTGACCCCATTGCATTCAAATGTAAATGATGTAATGTTGATATAAAATCATGGTGAGGAGCTCAAGGCCAAGGCCCCGCCATCGATTTAGTGATGCATATGGTTTACATGCTAGCTAGGCACATTGGAATTTCAAACATCATGTAAATATGCATTTTAATAAAATACCCACAACTAGCTATGCATTGCAACAAGAGATGGGGGCATGATTTTACAAGCAATTGGGAGGGAAAACATTCAAACCCTTGGAGCCAATCAAGTCAAGCCAAGTGTCAATGAGAGAACCCATCAAACTCTCAACAACCCATGTTGACTTTTGTACCCAATCATTGATTTCTCCCAAGAGTTGGTTGAGGTAGTTAATGCCTTGGGGAATGGGAGGTATGGCTATCCAAATTCGAGTATAGGCAAGCCACCCTTCATGGAAAAACGTTTTTTGCTTCTTGGGAAAGAAAAGAGCCATGAATTGCTCCCCCAAGCCATTATCCATCAAGCAGGTTCTCTCCCTCATGAGTTGGGAGCTACCTGGGCATTTTCCAGCCATGTTTTTAGGTGTTTTCCTTTACCCTCAGCTGAAGGAAGGGCGTTTTTGTGTTGTAAACTAGTGGGGAAGATGAGGAATCGGATTTGGGTTCCATAGAGATCATTTGGATTGTTGAATGCTTAGATACTTGGGAGAGAAATCGTTTTCCCCCCTGTGAATGTTTTTCCCCATCCCACAATTCATTTTTGGCTAGAAACGATTTGGGGAAAACCCATGGCCATCCTGTTGGTAATCCATTGTTTTGGCTTGAGCTTGAGTGTAAGCATCCAGGGTTCAAGTGTAACCTGATAAACCCAGCTGTTGACTGGCTTGGCTCCGTTGGAATGATGAATTGGTTGTGAATGAGCTTGAATGTCCCCTTTTCCTTGTAAGAATCATGCCAAGGTTAAAGGTGGCAGTTGTGTTGAGAGATTGATGAAGACAATTGGCCTATGGTTGGGTGGAATGTTGCAGCGACATAGCTAGTTGTTTAAGACAATTGCACAATGAAGATGAGTATAATCTTATGTGTATTTAATTATGCAGTGTTATTTTATTATTGTCTGCTATGATTATGAAGAGCAATGCATGTTGGATATGCATGTAGTAGATCTTGCTTCTGCTGTGTTTATTTGAATTATACACCTGCACATGTGTTTTTATTTTTATGAATCTAATGAATGGGCTAAGTTTATGTAAAATCCCATAATTTGGCATCATGTTCCCTTCCAGGAATTGGGTCCATGGGTGGGTACATTACAGAGAAGGTCGGAGCTATAAAGAAATAGCTCTCTAGTATTCATCCTAAAGCTCTTTTGTTTATGTCTAAGATAAAGAGGCTCTCAGTTCGTGAGCTATAACATATTGATCTTAACAAGATTTATACAATCTTTGTTTTAGATGCGAGACAGAACAAGCCATAGAATGACGACCGTGGCTCCGATTGACGAACCGTTGACTGCATTGTATTTAGGATGTCGGGATAGTGATAGGGGTGCTCCTCTCCTCCGGTCCAATGGCACGGTTGTCACCTTATAGGTCCATATTGGAAACTAGGGTTTTGGTCAGTGAGGGAGTGTGTAATTTTTGCACACGGGGGTCAACTTTGCAAAATCCTCCACCAGGCACTTATGGCTAGCATTGCTAGTCAGAACCTCCCTAGACACACTTGCAGGACACCCCATAAACTAGTTTTGGTGCACGGTTGGAGTTCTATGCCCCCAATAGGTATCCAAGAGGTGTCCCTGAAGGCCTTTTAGATGCGAGACAGAATGAGCCATAGAATGACAACCATGGATCCGATCGATGAACCGTCGAATCCGTTGGATTCAAGATGTCGGGATAGTTCTAGGGGTGCCCCTCTCCTCTGGTCCCGTGGCCTGGGTGTCACCTTGTAGGTCCATCTTGGAAACTAGGGTTTTTCTCAGTGAGGGAGTGTGCAATTTTTGCACATTTGGGTCAAATTTGCAAAATTTTCCATCGGGCACTTCTGGCTAGCGTTCCTTGCCGGAACCTCCCTAGACACACTTGCAGTACTCCCCAGAACCAGGTTTTGCTGTATGGTTGGAGTTCTATGCCCCCAGTAGGTATCCAGTAGGTGTCCCTGAAGGCCTTTTGGATGTGAGATGGAATGAACCATAGAATGACGATCGTGGCTCCGATCGATGAACCATCGTCTCCGTTGGATTTAGAACGTTAGGATAGTGCTAGGGGTGTCCCTCTCCTTTGGTCCCATGGCCTGGGTGTCACCTTGTAGGTCCATCTTGGAATCTAGGGTTTTTCTCAATGAAGGAGTGCGAAATTTTTGCACATTGGGGTCAAATTTGAAAAATCGTCCATCGGGCACTTCTGGCTAGCGTTCCTAGCCAGAACCTCCCTAGACATGCTTGTAGGACTCCCTGGAATCAGGTTTTGCTGCACGGTTGGAGTTTTATGCCCCCGGCAGGTATCCAGCATGTGTCCCTAAAGGCCTTTTGGATGCGAGACACAACGAGCCACAGAATGACGAGCGTGCCTCCGATCTACAAACTGTCAACTCCGCTAGATTCAGGACGTTGGGATAGTGCTAGGGGTACCCCTATCCACCTGTCTTGTGGCCCAGGTGTCATCTTGTACATCGATTTTGGAAACTAGGGTTTTGTTTAGTATGGGAGTGTGCAATTTTTTCACATTGGGGTCAAATTTGCAAAATCATCGATCGGGCAGGTATAGCTAGCGTGATGATGATGAAGGGAATTAGAGTTATAGAAGGAAATTGAATTAGGGTTAGAGTTAGAGTTAATGATGATGATGAAGATGGTGATGATGATGAAGACTATGATGATGATGGTGATGACGATGAAGATGATGATGATGATGAAGAAGAAGATGTGATGATGGAGATGTTGATGAGGAACCTAGACATGGAAATGATGATGGTGATGGTGATGAAGATGATGATGGTGATGATGATGAAGACGTTGATGATGACGGTGATGGTGGTGTTGATGGTGGTGTTGATGGTGATGGTGATGATGAAGAAGATGGTTTAGAGCTAGGGTTTGGGTGAGGGTTAGGGTTAGAG
This sequence comes from Larix kaempferi, assembly GCA_027924585.1. Taxonomy (NCBI): domain Eukaryota; kingdom Viridiplantae; phylum Streptophyta; class Pinopsida; order Pinales; family Pinaceae; genus Larix; species Larix kaempferi. The sequence goes on from BSBM01000004.1 coordinate 2,744,136, forward strand.
TTATAGAAGAAAATTGAATTAGGGTTAGAGTTAGAGTTAATGATGACGATGAAGATGGTGATGAGGATGATTATGGTGGTGGTGGTGGTGGTGATGAAGATGATGATCATGATGATGGTGCGGATGAGGATGAAGATATTGAGGATGATGATGATGATGATGATGATGATGACAATGATGATGATGGTTTACCATGATAATGATGAGGATGATGATCATGATGGTGGTGGTGAGGATGATGAAGATGTTGTTGTTGATGATGATGATGATGATGATGATGATGATGATGATGGTGGTGGTGGTGGTGGTGATAAAGATGATGATGATGATTACGAAACTTGTGCAATTTATCAAGTTGCACCAAGTTTATGCAATTTATGAATCTATCAAGCTATCAATGTATGGCTGCAATAGTCAAATATTAATGTCAATACTCAATGAGACCACGAAACAAAATCATAGCATACATGTACACCACATACCTATAACATAGTACACAATAAAATAAGCAAACCATGTACTAGATTACCTACCTATGGTCATTTGACTAGACCATCAGGATCACCTCGAATACCAATGGTTTGCTTCAACCTCTCGTGCTTGGAATAAAGCAATAAGTATCGTGCCTTTGATTTGTTCTTCCTTTCCATTGTTTGAAGCTATAGGTTTGTGCCAATAACTAAGTTTGTATAATGGTATACAATCTCACCTGGTCTATAATATTCCTATGTATACCCTTTTCTAGCTGATGGGTGGGAGAACTGATTCAAATATTCTCCCTTTATAACCATCAACCCAATCGAAAAATCATTGGCCTCAGAGTCCCGTAATGAGACATTTAGGGTTTGCTTCCCCTCTACACAACGTGCCATCCAATAGTCATTGCGCCATGCATTACGTCGTGGGGAAACCACTTCGTATATGTGCCCTAGAGAAAATATAGTTCCAATGTTTCAGTCAAATAATTAGACACAACTAGTTGTCAAAAATATCAAAAAAATACACAGCTAATTAGACAACTAGTTGTCAAAAATATAAAAATATTAATTGAACCTGGTTGTACGAGATCTGATATGTGGTCATAGTCTAGTGAAATACTTGATTGGTCCTCCTCCAACTGGGATAATTCTGTATCTATTCGTCGACCAATGGGGAGTGATACATGGTCCTATATGTCAACCCAATCCATGGATTCACATTCGTCCCATGCACCACTACTGCACGGAGAACAAAAACATGACAGTTTCCTTGTCCACATTTCAAGTATAGCATTGTCCAACATTCTAACTAAATGAAATGCATGAGTTCCTTGGATGGTCTTGCACTCATATAATTGTGAATTATCTACATCCACCACCTCCCAAAAATATCTATGTACATGTACTTTCCTTGTTGAGTGATCTCCCTTCCTTCTTGCTCCCTCCCCCATGACTAAAGCACACCATTCAATGATGGTTTTTTCATTTTGGATGATAGGTCCATCTATGAAATTCATTTCTTTCCTACGTAATGCAGTCTTTATGCATGAACCTGCTCCATCGCGTTCACCTTTTCCATGTCCTGTATCAAAATAGTTCCAAATATGTGGCACCTTGTGCCTTTTGTGGAGCATACACAACCATTGGAAGACAGGGGCATTTTTGAATTGCCCTACACAACCGTCAAACCAAATCCAATGTTGTTCCATTTGTATACTGTTATCCTTCAAGTGATTGTAGAACATTTAAAAGATGGGTTGTACAAAAGCCAAGTCGTGACACCTGTCATCACTTATGTAGAAGTGATACTCCTTCAAGATAACCCTATTGTCTTCAGTACTATCTGCCCCATGTCTATAGGTGATATGGACCATTATGCTGACCTGGTCTGAGTGATAGCATTGACTCTGAATCTCATTTTGCGGTTGAAGAGTGTAGTTTTCTGCAAAATCGACCATTGATCGGATAGTCCCAATAGGAAATGTATCCCTACACGTTCTAAACTACTCATTTTTCCAACGATCCACATGCACATGCTTTACATAATGTTGTGTCTTTTCAAAGAATTCCTCCATGAAGTTGCAAACCCATACCTGGTAGATCAACAATAAATACATATATCAATAAATTGTAACATATGAAATTGTAATCTGAAGAAAAAATAGTATTCAATAACTCATTACCAACCTGAGAAGTGACCAATTGTATTTTTTTTCTTTCATTCCCTCCATCAATATCATACGTGACATATTTGAATGACTGCAAGTTCACCTCCCGCCTCCCAAGTTCATGCTCATTGGTCACATGTATGCATTTTTCCAATAATGCAAATCCACCACACCTTGGGCATGTCCCATCTATGCAAGTTTTTTGATAAAATGAGCAATCGTTTGGCCTGCTACACAAAGTGCTATGAATGAAGTCTCTAGATGGCATTGGTGGTAATGTAGTTGAGCATTCCTACAAAAGAGTGTTATAATGCAATACACGAAAAATATATGTACATGTGTCATAACAGTAACCATACTCAATGTGGTATTGATAACAACATGTGTTACAAATTGTGTTTATTTTAACATACCATGGTTTGCATTTTTCAAAGGATCTTTGGCCCAAGTCAAGTTCATTATGTTCATTCCTAAATCTCTCATATAATTCTGTTTGTGTCATATCAAGAAAATGTTTAATGTGTGGGTCACGATCCTTTGAACCCCTTCTCAATTTTAATACATCTTTTTGGTTGGAAGAGGGTCTAGTGTTCTCATGCCAAAATGCTTGCACTAATCCCTTTACCGCATCAATGAGATTCATATCAGAGCGTGGGAACCTGCCAATGAAGGCCCAAACATTTGTTTGACCTATTTTAAGTTGTTCTCTTCTAACACAATACCTACGAAGTGTCTTCACATTCAAATTAAGAATTTTGGATGTAGGTTTAAGAAAACGAAGTTCCTTAGTGCTTTTGTTAACGATTGATTGTGACAACACACGACGAGCCGCATTGCGATCCTTTGAACGAGATTTCTTTCCAATTGTACTAAATGAATCTACTAAACTTTTAACAATATGAGAACTTGGTTCTAACTTTTTGGCCATCTTTATCCCTAATGTTCTTCTAACAACAGTCATATGCCTAGATTTCAACAATGATAAAAATAATTTGCACTTGTCCCCATCACATTTACAATAAAATTTTTTATCAAATATTTGTCGAGTTTGATAAGCAATAGAACGTTTAGACAACATACCTTCAAGTGAACTAATGAGAGTTTCATCAACCTGTATATGTCTCGGAGTTCTTCAGTGTGCAGTTGCTAATGGAGGTAAGGGTGTTGGAACTGGAGCATGTACACCATCACCAGGATGCTCTGGCATTTCCATAGGAGCCCCTTGTCTTTCATTCTCTTGGACGGTCTCCATAATATTTGCTTCTTCCATTGTCAATCCTCCACTCAATGCCTCTCTAACTTCGTTGCTTGTAAAATCACTACCAAACAAGTCATTCACTACCATATTCTGAGGTTGAATTGATGTGGGAATTGAAACATCCCCCGATGAGCACCTACGTCTCACTTCTTCACTAGTGCCATGGGGTGCTTGTTCATCAAATTTTGTTGAAATTGAAGGCCCCTCTAGTGAATTTCATCATATTTCTTGAGGTGGATGGCTAGGAATGACCGTGGCATCATCTATGGTTGGAATTGGATGAGTTTCAATGGAATGCCTTCGATTCCATATGTCCAATCTTTTATTTTCTCTAACTTCTTCCATGGTTTCTTGAGGCTTCTCTTTCCTTGCCGATTTCCTTTTTCGATTGCGGGGATTCCCCATGACCACAATGAACAATACTAAGAAAATAGATCCTAGAGGTGTGCTCAATTATTCAAATATCCAAATTATTTCTCTGTTGTGAATATAGGTTCTTCAAGCTTGCTCAATTGTCAATATAGATACTTCCTCAATTGTGAATATAGATGAACATCAATCTTGCTCAAATGTGAAAGTAAAGTTTCTACCTCACTTATGAATATAGAAAATTCTTCATTTGTGAATATAGAAATTTCAAGCTTGCTCAATAGGGAATGTAGATTCTTCTTCAACTGTGTTCATATAGATTCATCAAACTGGCTTGACATTGTTAATATAGAATCACCTTGAAGCTTGAAATTCTGAATGTAGAATCCTCTTGAAGATTGAATTTGTGAATGTAGAATCCGCTTGAAGCTCGGTAATTGTGAATGTGGAATCCTCAATTCCAAATTCCAACTGTAGAATCCTCTTCAAACTTGTTGATTGTGAACATGGAGTGTCTTGAGCTTCCTCCAATGCTTTGACTGTTAATTGTGAAGTGTCGTGTTGTATGGGAGACGGGAAGGTGGGAGGAGAAAATGCAGAACACAGGAGGATAAAAGCATTTTGCTAATATTTTTTCATAGACATAATGTGCTAGCATTATGTAAACACATAACGCACTAGCATTATTCAAACAAAAAACGCGTGCGCATTTCTTGAATATTAAAAAAAATCCTAGGTATTTAATATGTTTGTTGCACGACTAAATAACACCTAGTTGCACAAAACACACGCGCGTTTCTATATTCATAAACGTGCTAGCGTTATTGAAATAATAAAAAAACCTTATTCAATAGTTTATTTAATAGTTTCTATGGGTTAGGAGGTTAAATAGGGATTTGGTGTTAGGGGTTTAGGGATTAGAGATGGGGGGTGGTTAGGTAGGGGTAAGGGGCTAGGAGGGGGGTTAGTTAGGGGTAAGGGGCTAGCAGGGAGGTTAGCGACAGGGAGAGAGAGAGAGAGAGAGACTGAGAGAGGGGGTTGGTAATGGTTTGGGGGGGGAGGAGGGAGAGAGAAAACGAGAGAGGAGAGGGTGTTGGTTGCAGGGACTGTGAAAGAGAGATGGAAGGCATGGTTAGAGGTAGGTGGAGGTGTAGGGAAGAGAGAGAGACTTAGAGAGCTTGGGTTAGTAAGGGCTAGGGAGAGGAGGGGGTTTTGGCTAGGGGGAGTAGCAAATGATGAAGATGATGATGATGAAGATGAAGAAAATGATGATGATGATGATGATGAATATCATGATGACAATGATGAATATGATGAGGATGATGATGATGATGATGATGATGATGATGATGGTGATGAATATCAAGATGAAGATGAAGATGAAGATGAAGATGGTGATGAAGATGAAGATGAAGATGGTGATGAGGATGATGATGATGATGATGATGATGATGATGAATATGACGACGAGGATGACGAGGATGAAGATGATGATGATGAAGATGATGATGATGATGATGATGTTGAAGATGGTGATGACGATGGTGATGATGATGAAGATGATGATGATGATGATGATGGTGATGATAAAGAAGAAGATGCTAGTGATGAAGATGATGACGATGATGATGATGATGCTCAATACCCAATCATGATGAAGATTGTGATGAGGATGATGATGGTCATGATAAAGAAGAGGATGGTGATGACGATGATGATGATGATGATAATGATGATGATCAATCATCAATCATGATGAAGATGAAGATGGTGATGATGATGATGATGATGATGATGATGAAGATGATGATGAATATGACGACGAGGATGATGAGGATGATGATGGTGATGATGGTCATCATAAAGAAGAGGATGATGATGATGATCAATCATCAATCATGATGAAGATGGTGGTGAGGATAATGATGATGATGGAGATGACGATGACGACGATGATGATGGTGATTATGATGATGATGATGATGATGATGATGATGGTGATGATAAAGAAAAGGATGATGATGACAAAGATGATGATGATTATGACGATGAGAATGATGAAAATGATGGTGATGAAGATGATGATGATTAT